>OY744495.1:4149474-4558742 GCA_963556185.1 Pseudopediastrum boryanum
TGCTGGATGTACCCAAAAAATAAAAAACCCAAAAAAATCAAAAAATAAAATTGTGTGTGCACTTTTCCAGGGCCAGTATTCTGCATCATTGTATCTGCTTGGACATGCATGATCATGGAGTTCAAACTGGTGGATGGTGTTCAGTTTTTCCTGGTTCTATTTGTGTTAGTGGCTTTGCCACCCCTGTGGTGAACTGTGGCACCGCACGCGTGCCGATGGGTTTGCCAATGTAAGATTCACACACACACACACCCGAGAGTGCCTACACAGATAATGTGAGTCGGTTAAGCGTACAGTACATCAAACATAACAAACCAAGCAGCCCCGACCATCGCATGCATGCCTCAGAGCCAGCCAATCGCACCAGCCTGCCACAATTGCTAACACAAGCGACCATTCGTTTAGCCCCCCCCCCCCCAGTTCAGGCCTGTCTATACCCGTTCAGCTCTTTGCAGATTAGCTCTGCACATCCTTGCACACAGCCCTCACCACCACCACCACTACTCCTGCCTGTGTCCACCCTGATCACCAAAACCCCTTCTGGCAGCTGCTGCAGCTGTTTTTCCTGCTTGCGCAACTCTGCTTCCCTGTACGACTCAAAGCATATATACTTTGCCTCGTCCCTGAGCTCCCCACGCGCCTTCAGCCGCTGCAACTGCTCCTCTGCACTGCATTCAAACACCAGCACTACGACCGTCCAGCACCAGCCCCCATGTTGCTGCTGCTGCTGCTCCTGCCTTTCGGAGCCCAGGATCATCTGGGCCTGTCTGCTCTCTGCATCCCCAAGCCCCTCCTCCCTCCCATTTTCCTGCTTCTGCTGCTTCTTTGGCTGCTGCTGCTGCTGTTGCTTCTTTGGCTGCTGCAAAACATCCTCCTCCTCCTGCTTATGCTGCTGAGGCTCCTTACATGATTCTACCTCCCCACCCTCCCTTGGCGCTGCTTGCACCACAACTTGTTGAGCTCTCTCTTCTTGCACCGCAGCAGCTCCCTCACCAGCTCCAAACCCACCTTCCAAATGCTCCCTTATGTAGCTCTCCCCTAGCTTATCCCCGAACTGACCATCCAGAACTGCCACCTCACACAACCCCCCTCCCAGAGCATCCTCAGCAATCCCAAACATCACCTCATATGTCTGCCGTCGCACATATTTATTATAATACTCTGAAAAGTACCCTCCACACTGGCCCTTCATCAGCGCCTGGTTGATAACATCCTTGTCTAAGTACAAACACCCGGGCAGCATCTTAGATACTTGCCTCAGTATGCTGGACTTGCCCACGCCTGCCAGCCCCACACTGAGCACCAACAGCTTCTTAGAAGCACCTTTGCACATTGTGGAACTTTGCTGTACTGCCTGGCTGTGGTCTGCATGGTCCTGTCCCGCCTGTACTGCTTCTGCGGCATTCATAACACCAAAGTTGCGCTCTGAAGCAGCTGTGGTGGCATCATCTGATCTCACAGCAGCATTTATCTTGTCCTGCTGCAGCGGCTGGGGCTGTTCTGGTAGACCCCTTTCAGACTGCTGCTCCCCTGACTGCCACAGCTGCCAGCGGGCATCCCCTGATCCCACCACACCCTTTATCTTGTCCTGCTGCTGCTGCTGTTCTGGTACACCCCTTTCTTCTGCTGCTCCGCTAATTGCCAGCGATACCCGCCATCTCCTGCTTTCATGCCCATGTCAGCCCCTCGCTGCACCAACACACTCCCATCTGCTGCTGTTGTTGCAAGAGGATCACAACCTATGGTCAAGCTTTGCCCCTCCCTCTGGCACTGCTCTTCCTTTTCCCCATCTTGCTGTGTATGCTCCGCTTTGAGCTGCAATCCCTGCCTTATGGGATCAGACTCCTGTTCTGCACGCAGCAGCCACAGTTGCTGCTGCTGCTGCTCTTGAGGTTGCTGCTGCATACCACCCACCACCCCTGCTTGCTGCTTCTCTGAACCCTCCTGCACATCACCCCACCCTGCCTGCCCTTTGCCACTGCTGCTTCCGCCTCTCTTCTGCTCCTGCCGCCCTAACACACTACCCATTCCCTCTGATGCTATCCCACGATCCATTGCCTTCAACCACATCCACCATAGTTGTATGCTGCTGTGATGTGTCACCTGACAACACCTTCTAGCACCACCACTTTGCTGCCTAGCAGTAGCTACAGCTGCAGCTTCACACCCTTCCACCAACTCAATATCCCCCACCCCAGCCACAGCAGCAGCAGGAGGAGCAGACATACCGACACCATCTGCAGCAGCAGCAGCAACAGTGGAGCAAACACTGCTTCTGCTATCACCACAACCGCGAGAAGCATCAGCAGCAGGAGCGGTACAAACCCTTGCATCTCCATGTCCCAAATCACCCAACCCTAACCCACCAGCAGCTCCTGCACCCCTCCATAATCCCACCCACTCTCCCCCTCGCCTTCCCTTCTGCTTGTACTGTGCAATCACCTCCACCTCAAAGCCAGCTGCTAGTAGGGCCTCCTGCAGCTGACAATCAACTGCAGGGTGTCGGGCCTTGTGGGCCATCAGGACCTGAACACCTGAAGCACAGGGCCGCTCACGAGTTGTTGAGGTCTGCGGCTGCTTTATATATCCCTGCAGCGGATCATGGTTGTTGTGCTGGTGGTGCTGCCCCTGACATAAGCCACACCTTTGTCCTGCCTGCTGTTGTTCTCCTGTACACGTCATCCTGCTCCTGCTGCTGCTAGATCCGTGATTATTCCGAGCTGCTCCTGCCTGTGTGGCCGCAGCCATCTGAATGTTCCTTGTTTCCCCTGGATGCCCCAAGGTGTCCCAAGGCCAGTGGCCCTGGCACACAGCACCTAGTGTCCCCACCAATGGTTTTATCTGGCTACTGCTATAGACTAGGTCCGCACCCAAAACCCACCTCTGAACACCAGCAGCAGCAGCAGCAGGAAGAGGTGTAGTGCTACTAGCAGCAGCAGTATGAGTACCACCAGCAGCAAGCCCAGCAGAGTTACCACCACCAGCATCGCCAGCAGCACCAGCAGAACTAGAGGCCATTGGTGCCCCTTGTCTTGAAACAGCCGCAGCAGCAGAGGTGGCTGAAGCAACACAAGATGCACCCTCTAAACGTTGCCTTGCTGCTGGAGATCCAAGTACTACTGCTGCTGCTGCTGGGCATGGTTCTTCTGCTAGCCCTGCTGTGGTCCTTACCCCTGCACCACCACCAGCCTGTGCTCCCTGCGCTGCTGCTGCTGCTGCTGCTGCATTCTCCGCTACAGCCCCATCGGCTGCTGCTGCCACCACTGCTACAACCCCTTTGTCTCCCACTGCTTCCCTTCCTCGCACCGCTACCACCCCTCCACCCTTGTCATTACCCCATTCCCCCCAATCCATACAAAGCACCTTTACTGACCCCCCAGCCTGCCTAACCAGCTGCTCATTGTCTGATACATTCTGATCCAGCAGTGGCAGCAGCAGCTGCTGATCCGTGAGCCGCACATCACCCCCCATAGCAGCAGCAGTGAGGCCCTCAAGCCCTGTACCAGACCCTAGCTCCAAAACCTGGCAGCAGTGGAAGTTCAAGGGGCACTGGTGCAGCAGGTAGCGGTTAAGGGCTAGACCGCAATACCAAACTACGGCACCTGGACCTAGACTGCCTCCTGTAGCAAGCATCAACAAGTCCAACAGCAGTCCAAGTCAGTAGTGATGGTGTTAACGGACATCCATATTGCGGTGTAGAAGGAAAGGATACCCTTTCAAGATTCCTGTCCCTTTGTTTCACCGGGCAGTTTGTACAGCAACTTCAGGTTTGGGGGTTCGAATCTACACATGCTTGGGCATCCAATGAAATGTATTAGTAACACTTAAGGAGGACATCCAGTATGAAGCCCCAAACAACACAAATGGATGAATCATGACTGAGCTCAGTTCAGCTCTCTGCACATGATCAAAGCTGCCCATGCACCAAACATCGTTATATCCTTGTGACAGAAGAATGATTGTCATGCTGCATGTAATCACCAGGTCACGATCATATACGCCAGAACAAAACATTTTAAGGCATGCATTCTACAGCACACACATTTTGCACTCTTCTGTCTGCCAAGGAAGTCAGAAAACTGCCGATGTCGTGTTTAATAGTGCCATGGTCCTCCAAGCCTTGCAGATATGGCTGCACATGAGATGATCATAAACAGATGATCACAAACTCGCTGTTCTTTGTGACAGCTTGAGGTGCCGGGCCTATGGCACGTTTTGCTATGGCATATCATGGAATGTAAATCAACATGGTCACAGAACAGCCACCTGCTCCATGGTATATTTCCCTCCCCCCACCCCCACCTGGTTCTTGTCGGATGGTAAGTTCAGGTAGCCCCACATGACTAGCAAGCTGCTGTTGTAGCACCTGCAGCACCTCCTCCCTCTCACAAGCAACTTCAGCAGCTTCATCTGGCTGCAGCCTCTGTCAGAACAGAAAGCAGATAGCAAAGAAAGATAACTGTTTCAAAGCACTGCATAAAGCACAGGGCTTAGAAGGATCTCATGATGAGAGGGTTGGGCAGCTGAGTCGATAAACGCCTGTGCAGCGCTTTCCATGTGTCGAGGCTTCGCACAAGCAGGCTGACACATATTCAGCGATAAACAATGCCGTTCTGTTGCATCAGTGGCAGGCACCCCCAGGTATGATGTCAATATACACAGCAGTGTCTACCGGGGACAAATCAAGGCCTGTTCAAGCTGCAGTATCATTCAGCAGAGACGGATCTCAGTTTAGCTCTTGGCAGTGCAAGCAGAGCTTCATAGCCACCTCTGCTTTCCCCATGCTAACATGCACCAATTATCCAGCGAAGAGGAGGGGCCGTGTCAACTACCTTTACTCCCAGGCCAACTGCATTTTGCTATGGGATAGTACGCACGGTCCACTGCAGACGACCTAGCCTAGCTCGACCAGGAACGCCGCTCCCAGAGGTAGCAAAACCCTGATTTGTCCCAGTGTATGCAGGATTTCATTACCTCTGCTGCTGTTGCACTCCAGCTGCAGGGCTGTACACACCCTGACCCCAGAGGAAGATGGCACCTGTTGGGCAGCAGTTTTTCAGCTCGCAAGCGGTAGCTGCCGGCGCCCCTAGAACCCTACTATCAACTCTGCGCTATAAGGGTGCACCTGGTCACCCCAGCCCGGATATGATTCTCCTTGGCATGGGGCATGCATTGGCATATCCCCACCTGTACTTACACCGGTCCTGTGGACTTTGGACCAGCGCTACAGCCATAGGCTACTGTTTAGAATATTGGTTTGGCAGGACCATTACATATTTGAATAGTTGGGCAATTACAGTTTGTTTACTGATGGCTTTATTAATTTTTATTGATCTGATCCTACTTGGGTATGGTACCACTCACCAAGCATGTGCTGTAGCTCTCCGCTGCTGCCCTCAGCTGCCCTGAGTTGAGCTGAGCCCTAGCTAATGTGCACCAGCCCTGGTACCACTGCACTGCAATGAAAAGCAATCAATACATCTAAACAAGCAAGAGAAGCATCAACAGCACTTTGCATAGCCCAACTTGCCCCTTATGTATGAGCAGAATGCCTATGAGGTAGTCCACGCCATTGGAAAGAGGCATGTTGCTTGTGTCACATGGAAATGCCCAAAGCTCTCATATTTTATGGCCATGTTGGAGACATGCTTGCAAAGCATTGCAGTTTGTGACGGCATGGAAATGGGTTTCGCATGGAGGAACCTGACAAGCGGCCAGTCTACCTGATAGTCTTGTAAGTGTGGGTACCTGGGGTTCAAGAGCAGTGGCTTTTAGTGCTGCATCACAGGCTGGCTCGTCTTGCTCCAGCTCCATGTAGCACTGGGCTAGCTGCTCATGAATACGGGCGTCACTGGGTTGCAGCTCTGTTGCTGCATGAAAAAGCTCTGCAGCTTTTGTGTAGTTCCCTGCCTCCGCCTGCTGGACTGCCTGTGACTGCAGCTGTTGCCACCTGCAGTTGCGTAGAAGTATCATTCAGCAGTAGAATGTAAATAATGCGGTAATGAACAAGTGAAATCGGGTTGAAAGCATAGCTAAGGAATGAGGAATGGACAGAAACTGAGTGCAACTGCAACTGCCAGAAGATCACCTGTTGACCATGATGTGTGAGCAGGAAAGGCTGCTGCAAAGTCGGGTAAAGAAAACTTTTGCAGTTTTTGGGGGTTCGCGTGTGACTGCGGGTCTCCTTAAGCTTTGGCATGTTCGCACTGAGCGTGCCAGCAGGTTATTAGCCTGCTGCTGGTGACAGTGCAAGGAGAGGCCTCCCATTTAGCCCGGCATCTTGCGGCCTATGTGAATGGAGAACACATGATTGCTAACAAAACTGGCCTGACACGGCAGAACTCCCCCATGACGTGCGACTCTTAGCTGATCTTCTACCGCGTAGTGCCTGTAGTGCTGCTAAGTCACGATAGTGCCGAAAGCTCAGAATTGCCGCTGGCTTCCAATCATAGCATATTTTGATCCCCTAGTGCCCTCGATTTTAGTTGATGTGAGAGTACACAGCCGTAGCAACCCTCACTTGATCCTGGCAAGTCGCTCTAGCAACTTGCTGCCATCGCCTGGCGGGGAACGCAAAGGGACATATTGACGCTGTCGTAGGCTTAACTGGCGGGACAACAATCCCCGACTCCCCTTGGTGCAATTCTGGAGTCATCTTTGGGAGCGCTATAAGCCTTGCTGTCTGTCTAACTACAGAAGATGGCGGTGAGCATACAGTGAACACCATGAGGTTTGCATCGTGGTGGCCTCGTTGTGATGGTACTTAAGCTATAGGATCCCGCGTAGGGCATCAACCGATTGGGTAATGCCCCTCCCAAGCCGGGTACATTAAGGCCCCCTGACCCGAACAGGTTCAAGTCAGTGGATATGTATGCTGAGAACACAGAGGGAGACATTGAGTACCAGCGCATGGTGAAGGATGTAAGTCTCCTGGTTTTTGCTAGTCTTGTAAGCAGAATGGCAGCCCATCTGGCCCTGATTGAGCAGAGCCTTACTGTGCATGCAGATTGAGGAAATGCAGCAGCAACAAGGATGGCTCACAGGCAGAGGAGGTGAGGACTATGGCAAGCCCGCATTGCTGTCTGCAACATATAAGGTTAAGATTAGACTTCATCTGCAATTGGCGGGGAGCATTGCTATGCCTGTATGCTGCTCACCAGCAGTTAGGACCTCACGGAGTGACTGTTTTCTACATGCAGCTTTTGACAAAGCTGATCTACTATACCTCCGAGACACAGCAGAGCAGCAGCGGCACATGGAGATGGAGCAGAGAGACACAGAGACAGCTGAGTTTGCAGCCATGCGGGCACGAATAGAGCGAGAGGCAGAGCTGGACGCCCGCCTGCCTCTGAATCGTGCATCCAGTCTGCAGAAGCAAGGCAGCGGGGATAAGGATAAGCACAAGTGAGTGGCATCTTTCAGGTGTCAGCCATCAAGCTTGACCCTTACGGCCATATCTTGGCATCTGCTGCTTGTTGTACTAGCTGCAAAGCAATACTGTGCACGGTCTGCGTTTATTCCCCTTTGCACCACCAATTTGGACTCTGCGCTAGCTTACCAGTAGAGCATTGCGAGCTTGAGCCTGTACTCAGCCAAAGGGTGGACATTCTTGCTCCAGATACACAGTTGCTACAAGTATGTTGAGGAGTGCATACTTGTAGCACCAGCTGTCTTCCATTGGAGCTCATCTGCTTGCTGTAATGTAAAGTGTGCATGAGGATATAGTGGTCAAACATCTTAGGTGATTGCGCCTCGGGCTGCTGTTGCGTTTTGTCTCTCCAGAGTTTCTGCAGTTTAAGGTTTTTGATGTTTTTGGTGGAAGGGCTGTGCCGGCTCTGCAGCCATCTTAACTACATTGTAAAACATACACTTTTTCTACTCAACTGCTGTGCGCCATATTGGGCATGGTGGCATGACCTTCTGTTTCTGAAGGACATGCAGCCTCATGGCCTTCACAAACAGTAATGTGGCCATTGCATGCTCCCCAGTCCAGTGAGTTATCAAGGCTTCAGGTCTCACATACTCCGGTCTTCCAGCAGGCAGTACTTGTTGGTCATGCTGCTATCGCCCATTGAAAGCACATACCTCCATTTGCTGTCTTTGTGCAGGCTTAGCAAGCCATGGGGCCCAGTGCTGAAGGTGAAAGCTGCTAAGAGGGGATCTAGAGATGGCAGTGGCAGCGAAGGGTCTGCTAGTAAGCGGCAGCGATTGGCAGATAGTACTCAAGCAAAGTTGCCTGTTGGAACTGGTGAAAGAGCAGCTGAAGGGGCACAGCTTACTTTGAAGGGATCGACCTCGCCAAAGGCTGCAACAGCGGCAGCAGCAGCACTACCACCATCAGGGGCAGCACACAGCAAGGAAGAGATGGGAGGCAGCAGTAGCAGCGGAAGTGGAAGAGGTTTGGGGGGTCTGCTTGGAGACTATGGTTCAGATTCTGAGGGTGAGGGACTGTCGAAGGAGGCAAGGCAAGATGCTGTAGGAACTGACATAGCAGCGGTAGCAGCAGCTGGAGCGTCTGAGAGCTTGGAAGCACATCCTCAACAAAATTCAGGGAAGATGGCCCTGCCTTCCGCTCAAGATGTGCTGGAAGGAGAGATGCCTGATACCCTTTCAAGGCCTAAAGCAGCAGAGGATGAGGGCCATGCTGTGCACAGCATGCTTGGAGCACATGAGCAGCAGGTGCTTACACAAGCACGCATACCCTGCTATGAGAAAGGACAGAACTGCCAAGACTCTGCTGACGATGAGATACGCCCTCGTGGAGGGGGCAGACAAAGAGGCTGGGTGTAGTTCATGTAAAAAGCACACGAGGTGTATTGTAGGTGTATTGTAGCCCCCAGTACAAAGCCATTAGGGACTCCTGAATCAAGCCACGCAGGGGCGTTTTGAGGGCTTGCTTGAGGGCAGCAAGGGTGACCTTCCACAAGTGCGGTTTGATTAACGAGATACCGAATCATTCCTAGATGGCAAGCTTCATACTCCTCCGCCAAAAGCACACTTGAATATGCCGTGGGCTGTTACATAAGTCTGAAGCATGTCAAGTGAGGGAGGTCATGTGCCAGCATATCTTCACGATTGGAGCGTGACTAAGCTGCCAGCTTGCAGCCCTGGGATAGTCCTGAGGGCATTACAAGCCTTTCTGCCAACCTTGCGCAATCACATGTCAGATTCGTGGGTCTCACTCGTGTTCGTGGTCTTGTCTCACACGAGTCACTCTCACGAAACCCCAGCAGCCCCAGTCAAGCTTTGTCTCAGGCTTGAGCTAAGGAATGCTGCCACTTAATGACACTGTTCCTTACCGCAGGCCCCCTGCTTTGCTTCGGCCACTATATGGCCCAGGCGTTCTCTCTGAGCTCAAACCTGTGCGGTTATCAGTCAAGGGAGCGTTTATTCCTGTGGACATGAAACTGAATAGTCGGAGCCTCAGTGGGCTCTCACGTACTGTAGCGACAGGTGCTTTACCCTTGGGATCGCACCAGCTGCATGTGCCCCGTCGACCGTCGATCAACCAGCATGCAACTCGGTCGCACCCTAATCTATCAAGATCCCGCACCAAGGCTGTCAGGGTGAAGGCTGTTGCAGAGCCGGCTCCTAAAGTGGCATCTGGCGGGTCTGGGGGTGGTCAAGTGACCTTTGACAACGATGAAGACTCCACTTACACGGTACCGTAGATTACGTGCCGGTAGGCGTTGGTTGCCGGGAGATTGTGTCTTAAAATTGTACTCCCTACAGGTCATCTACCTATCCGGCTCCAACCGTCCTGGGTTGCTTACAGCTATCTCAGCTGCTCTTCGTGATTTGGACTTGGACGTCAGTAAAGCAGTGGTTGAGACCGACCCCAGGACGCAGTCAGTTTCAGACAAGTTCTATGTCCAGAAGCCCGGAGGAGGGAAGATCACTGACTCCGAGGACTTGATGACCATTCAGCGTGCACTAGGCCTGCTGCTGCAGAGGGGTGCAAGCTTGGCAGCTGGTCAGCCCAGGCCCAAGTTCACCACTGTCAGCATCCAGCAGGATGAGAACAAGAGGGAGCTGCTGTACTCCATGATGGGTGAGTGGCAATGGGGAAGCACGTGGGTCAGCTAGTGCATTGAGTGGCATCCTAAGCAGCTTTCTGCAAGCATGGTAGCTGATACTTCACAGGCTCCTGCATAATCGAACAACTTTCTAGGGCTCTGTTGACCGAGGGGTACTACCTAAATGCGAGAGCAACAAAATGCGGACACAAGTGAGAGAATGTGGTTGCCCTTGGTTGACTGTTCGCCTACCCCCCTGTGCCTAACTTGATCCTTTATTGTTTGTGCTGTCACACAGCATATAATGGTGTGCCTGGAATAGTTCTGAACTGCTCTGCACATTCACCCGCTGTCTGCAGACACCTACTGCAAGAACGACGTGTTGAGCATCTCACAAAGCATTGTGAGCCATGTCGAGTACACCCTGGCGAGGACCCGCCACCAGTTTGATGACTTTGAGTGCTACCAGGCTGCTGCCTTCAGCTTGAGGGACAGGCTCATTGAGCTGTGGAATGACACAATGACATACTTCAAGTAGGTGCCCTGCAGCGATCTGCTGTTATCGTGGGGTACTTGCAGGTGACCAGTGTAAGACAGCTCAGCAGCTGTGTGTGACAGCTTGGAAACAGTGTAGGAACTTGGCAGGATGCGGCAGGATGCAGCAGTGCCAGTGAACCGCAGTGGTTCGATTGAACATGTGTAACCCCAGATGTGTGGTAGATCTTTTGCTCATGTCGTCCCAGTAGCCCCAATGTCTGTTGGCCAAGGAGTGGTTGGATGGCTGGTCCTCTGTTGTGCTTCATACTACTGATACACAGCCAGCTAACAGCAGTGGGCCTAGCAGGATGGTACAGTGTATGCCCTGGCGTTCAAGCACAAGATAGACAACAGCCTGCTAGGTACACAAGCTTTGGCAACCACAAGGGGGTCCCAAATCTTGTAAGGATAGGAGGGACCCCATGGCTTAATTTCAAGGGGGAGAGAAGGGGAGTGGGTCATTTGGGTCCGGGTCACTAGTGGGAAACTCCTATTTGAGGGGGGATGGGGGTCGTTAAAACCTGCGGTTCTCCCTTTGGGGCTCCCCTAAGGGTCCACATGAGAACTATCTGTTTCAGTTTGCCTGAGGTGACATACTGCATCGTCTGGCACTGTGCTGCTCTGATGCCCAAACCCGTTGCCTTCCCCACCGCAGGGAGCAGGACCCCAAGCGTGTATACTACCTCTCCATGGAGTTCCTGATGGGGCGTTCCTTGCTGAACACCCTGTACAACCTGGGCATCAAGGATCAGTACGCAGAGGCACTCAGTGAGCTGGGTTATGACTTGGAGACCATTGCAGAGATGGAGCGCGATGCTGCACTGGGTAACGGAGGCCTGGGTCGCTTAGCTGCTTGCTTCCTGGACTCCATGGCCACCCTGAACCTGCCAGCATGGGGTTACGGCATCCGCTACTCATATGGCATGTTCAGACAGGTAGGCAGCAGGGCTCTTGACGCATCAGGGGGGAAGGAGGGCTGTGGTGGGTTCGCTGGGGTGGTCTGATTGGTAGGCAAAGACATGCAGGAACAGCAGCGAACCTGGCTAAAGGCCGTTGTAGTGAGCTGTGCGCATGCATGTTGAAGGGGTCATCTGTATCTTGGACATAAAGCACTTTTGTCATCATGCGTTTGAGTTGAGTTCATGACTTATGATGACACAACAGGATACTCACCATTAGTCCGATTACATACAGTGCTGCATATGAGTCTAATGTCACAACAAGCCATACTCGTTATCATGTAACAGATGTGCGTTACGCCTTTGACTATCACGTAATCAGCATTGTGAACCAACACTGAAGTGCACCATTTCGATGTTTAGCCAGCTCAAAAAAATGCTTGAAAACAGGCCTAATCAGCACAGTGACCTTTTCCCAGACCCTGCGCTGGCCGCACAGGGACAAGTTTGTTGCAGCACGGAGTAAAAAGAGAGCATTGATCGGAACAAAACTGTGGACACGGATTGTCTGCTCAACAAGCACTCCAGGTCTTGGCGTCAGTCACAGCATGCACCCGCACAAAAATTGTAGCCACAGGACGGAGGTTGAAACAAGTCTTTCGCTTTTGCATCTGATGTCTGGTGTTTCCCCCCTGCTGCTGTGCTGACCCTATCCAGAGCATTGTCAACGGCTTCCAGCATGAGCAGCCAGATTACTGGTTGACCTTCGGCAACCCCTGGGAGATTGAGCGCCTGATTGTCAGCTACCCGGTGAAGTCTTACGGCCACGTCAGCGTGCACCAAGAGGAGGGGCGCCAGGTGTATCGCTGGAACGCAGGGGAACAGGTCACTGCTGTGGCATATGACAATCCCATCCCAGGCTTTGACACTCGCAACTGCATCAACTTGCGCCTATGGGCTGCTAAGCCAGCAAGGGAGTTTGACTTGGAGGCGTTCAACACGGGTGACTATGTGCAGGTGAGAGGTCATCTGAAAAGCATGTTGCAAGGCATGCTTCCCGTTGTACATCAATGGCATGGACACCTTAGGGGCACCTAGGGCATGCAGACGATGTGTTTTGCTGTGTGTAGTAAGCACCACCGGGAAGTCAAGTAAAGTGGAAACTGTTTTTTGGTGCTGTGCATTTGGGCTGTTGGCAAGCTGGTACACCACACTCTAGTAGCTTATATACAACCAGCCTGCCTAGCAACCAAGATGTAATCAGCTGTCTTGGCTGTTTTTGTGTCGCTGCGGGCAGGATGCTGGGAGGTTAGCTAACTGGGGGACATGCTAGTTTCAGTTCAAAGGGGTATCCTGTCTGTGGATACCACATTATTCGACACCCTTTCTTCTTGTGTATGCAGGCTATCCTTGGCAAGCAACGTGCTGAGACCCTGTCCAGTGTGTTGTACCCTGATGACCGCACCTATGAGGGCAAGGAGCTGCGCCTCAAGCAGCAGAACTTCTTTGTCAGCGCCACATTGCAGGTATACAGGAAGGGGCACTTTAGGTAATGTGCAGTGAAGCATGCCGACTCAGAAAACTTCTTCATGACACATGTCAAGCAGCGCAGAGCAGATGGCTTGTGAGTGGCTCGCAGAAGGGTCAAAGCCAAATTGCGCATGCACCAACTTCTTATGCTAGCTGATCGAGAGGACAGCTTGCTGAGATGGATAGCAGAGTCTAGGCTCATCTGCTCGTCCCTGCACCCATGTACGGCCTGACTATGAACTTGTATTACTCCCAAGTTCCTAGGCCATTGGGCTTGAATGTAGTAACCGGACACATGCGCAGGATAACCGCATGTGTCCGGTTATCCTGCGCATTGTGCTCACAAGTACTGCTGCTACAGCTCCCTCTGTAAGGTGTGTCAATATCTTGCCTACAGCAAGACATGAAAGCTCACTTTTCTTCTCCGATGCTTAATGCAGGACTGTGTGCGTCGTTACAAGGACGCACACCCTGATAACTGGGAGCTGTTCCCCGAAAAGGTTGCCTTCCAGCTGAACGACACCCACCCCACCATTGCTGTGCCTGAGCTGATGCGCCTGCTCATGGATGAGAACAAGCTGGGCTGGACCAAGTCCTGGGAGCTGTGCACAAAGGTAGGTGTAGGACAAGGCAACTAAGGCGTGTGTGTGAACGAATGCGGATGTTTGGTGAGTTTCTTTGACCGTTGGTTATACCCCCAGAGCTCAGCTCTGCGGGCTGGTGCTGCTTCCTCTAAAGACCCTTGTTTCCAGCTGGGCGAGAAGTTCTGCTGGGGAAGATATTGCTCTTTCCGTTTCCTGTTTAGTACTTATCCTGCTGCAGTAGTAGCGATTGGAACCAGATCCATAGCAGGGAGCGGGGCTAGGCTGACTTGGATGCTGGCAGGCAGTGTGTCCTTACCATTTATGCTGGGGCAATCCATTGGGCTATTTTACGGCTAGAGCTGCTATGTGTCCTGTTGAGCTGCAATATACAATTTGTCAACTGCCGCAAGCACCTGTCAAAGTTTCAGCATGCAATGCATAATGCAGATTATGGTCACCGCTGAGGATCCGCTGATGGCATTGTACTGCCACCCCTGTGCATCATGGCGCTGAGTTGCTCATATACCCATCTCCTCCTCTACCTGTCTTGCTGCTGCCAGGTGTTTGCCTTCACCAACCACACTGTGCTGCCAGAGGCCCTGGAGAAGTGGCCTGTCAGCATGATGGAGAAGGTGCTGCCACGGCACATGCAGATTGTGTATGACATTAACTGGCGCTTCCTGCAGGTGAGGGCAGCACGTTGGGCATGATGGGGCTCTAGGTTGGGGTTGGTATGGGGTGTAGGGTTTGATTTAAGGTTTTAGGGGTTTGTGTATGACATGAACTGGTGCTTCCTGCGGTTGAGGGCAGCACACTGATGCGGTGGGAGACCTTGGTTCAGGTGGGGGGTGGTGGAGTGGGGTTTCTAAGGACCAATACCCCCCCATCGGTGGCATTAGGCACAGGGCAGCTGACCCAGGATCTGAGGATGTGCTGAAGTATGGGTATCAAAAGAGGGAAAACTTTGTTCCGCTTCCTGTACGGGTCAACGCCCCCTATAGGCTGGCAACAGGTGCGGGGTCGCCAACTGCAGAAACTGTGTATCATGTGGATGCCTCTAGTTTGCTGTTTTTGACTCTGGATGTTGCATGTTACTCACCTCTGTTTGTCCTCCAAGGGGGGAATGGGGCTGCGGCCTCTAGGCCAGCCACACATGCAATAAACACAGTGCCAGAACGACAGGTGTCCTAAGGGCTGTTTTTGCTTTCCATTTGCAGACTGTGCGTGGCAAGTATGGGGATGACTGGGAGCGCATCAGCAGGATGAGCATCATTGAGGACGGGGCACATGGGGAGAAGTAAGTACAAGGGCAACATCCTGCTCTCTTCTTCCTATGCCCTTCCCTGGCTCGCTCTCCTTCCCCCTCTTTACCTTTTGAACTGGGCCTCCCCCCTCCACACCAGTTCCCTGCTCCCGCTCGCTCCTCCGCTGCGCGCCTCCCCCTCCCTCTCTTTTCTTCTCCTTGCTCCCCGTCTTCCTGTCTCCTGTTCCTCTTCCTCTCTCCCACCCCTTCCCCCTTCACATTCATGGGCATGTCTACCTGTCCATTCTGCCTACCCTCTGGTGTCTTGGCAAAAAAGCAACTTGAGCATGCTTAAGCTAACCAACCATTGCATCCTCCCTCTGCCCTGCAACTTTGATTGAGGCGCACCTGAAAATCAGTGCATTGGTAGAACATATTGGGTAATGTTTCCTTCACTTGCTCACGGGTGTTGACTAGCAAAGAAGTTATGATGTGGGAAAGTATGTGGGAAAGTATGAAATCAGTAGGTCATTTGCGGATTTGCGGTGTTGCATAAGTGGCTACCGGTGCTTGGATCAAAATGTGGCTACCGGTGCTTGGATCAAAATGTAATGTCCTGTATTCCATCCATGGCATCTTTGCAGGTTTGTACGGATGGCTTACCTTGCTGTGGTGGCCAGCCATACTGTGAATGGTGTAGCTGCCATCCACAGTCAGATCATCAAGGACACCATCCTCAAAGACTTCTACCAGCTGTGGCCCGAGAAGTTCCAGAACAAGACCAACGGGGTGACCCAGCGGCGCTGGCTGGCCTTCTGCAACCCACCCCTGCGCCAGCTCATCTCCAAGACGCTGGGCAATCAGCGCTGGGTGAAGGACCTGGACTTGCTCACGGTGGGTTGGGGAAACACCTAAGGGGCCTTTGCGGGGCACTGGTGAAGCCAAACGAGCAGATGCAGCTACGACAGGAATGCTGGATCCTAAAGCCTATGCAATTGTGCCGGTGATGCAGCAGTTGAGGTTGCTCTCAACGATCCCATGTTTGTAGGCTTCTTTTGGCTGTACGTCCTAGAGTCTTACCTCCATATGGGTGTTGGCTGCTGCTTCTTCAGCCATGAGCAGCTACAGGGGGTGGATAGGGATAGTGCCATGGTGGCTAAGGTTCCTGCAAGGAAGGGTCTGTATGCAGGCCTATGTGAATACGAGTACCGGGAATACAACGCGAATGTCTGGGAGTCCGCCCGAGCCATAGCGCACGCCTCTGTGCGCTAAAGAAGCAGTATCAGTGAGGACTGGATGCAAAAGTTTCAGCGTGTTTATATGGTAGTGCTTTGCAACTCAAATCATCTATACTTGAGTCCACATAGGTACTAGGGGGTCCAACTGTACCGATGTAAGGCAAGCACCAGTACATATCAATGGCGTCAGCCAGCCTAGCAAGTATCAGTATTTATACTCTATGTGCCTCTGCAGGGTTTGCGTCCACATGCTGATAACCCAGAGCTGCAGAAGGAGTGGCGTGAGGTGAAGGCCAAAGCCAAGGCCAAGTGTGCAGCCAAGATCAAGGAGCTCACAGGGGTGGAGGTCAGCACCAATGCACTGTTTGACATCCAGGTGAGATAGGGGTTGGTGTTTGAGTGGGGATCTGGGCAGGGTTTGGGCATGAAACCACTCACCCCCAACTCTGAAAACCCCTCGCACAAGATGCAGCGAGCACTGAGACCAGGTGCAGAGAATTTTGGACGGAACTTATTGCAGTGTGCTCTCCGTCCTGGTGGCCTCGTGAAGAGTGTCAAGGAGATGGCCGTCAGCTGGCACAACTGAAGCTATGTGCTGGTTGCAATGGTTCTATCTTTTTCAAACTCTGAATGGCGTGCTTGGGACCGTACTGACTTATTTAAGATACGGATCTATCAAAAGGGCCTCGCAGCTGATCAATGCTCAGGGCAAAGCAGACTCTTTTCAGAACCACTTGGGTCGCTTTATGGGTAGATCTGCCCTGTCCATGCAGCCACACCTGCCTACTTTGGTTTTAAAATGCAAGGCAAATGCGATGGCCCTACCATAGGAAAAAGCCCCGTAAGAGCCCCCTGCATTTGTATGTGCTGTGCAGGTGAAGCGCATCCACGAGTACAAGCGGCAGCTGCTGAACCTGCTGGGCATCATCCATCGGTACGACCAGATCAAGAAGATGAGCCCACAGGATCGGGCCAAGGTGGTGCCACGGGTGTGCATCATTGGTGGCAAGGCAGCACCAGGTGGGTGATTGCTGCGGGCTCTTTAGGACTGGACCTATAGAAAATAGGCAGATACGTGGGCAATCACATATTTATGCTGCAATATGATCCTTGTACTAGGACAATGTGCAAGAAAGGTCAGGAGTAGTAATCGCCTGAGTTTTTCTGGGGGTCCTGGGCATTGTCGCGTTCCAGCCTGTGCATATAAACAGTTTGTGGTATCAACCTGATATTTATGCCATATCAATTTAAATGGGTCAACTCTCTCTAGCTTTTGACAGATTGGTTGTGTTCACGTTGGATGGGAATGGATTGTGTTAATGCACACACTCATCATCCTGGTACTCCCCCCTCACCCCATTTATCTGCAGGCTATGAGATGGCTAAGCGCATCATCAAGCTGATCTGTGCTGTGGGTGAGAAGATCAACAATGACAAGGACGTGGGTGACCTGCTGAAGCTGGTGTTCTACCCAGACTACAACGTCTCAGGTGCAGAGATCCTCATCCCAGGTAAGCTTGCGTGCACAAAACAAAGAGCATGGAAGGCTGAGGTTTAGTCTGCTACTGGTTGTGGGCCAGACAGCGCGAGGAGGGGGGGAACCGATATCCACAGAATGCATGACTTATCTATTCAGATGGGTTTAGATGTCAAAAGGCTTACAAACACAGGCGTGGAGTAGTGTTTTTCTCGCACTTTCGTCGCTCTGTGCACTTTGGACTAAAGGAGGTCGGAATCATTGGTGTCCCTCCTTGCTCCTTGCACTTATGCTCCTCAGCATGTAGGTTGAACTTGAGGCTGCTTCTGCATGCAAGGATGGATGTGCACATTAAATTTTTAATGCATACTGCTACAGCAGTGAGGCTAATCATGGTGCCTGAGAGCCCCTGGAGGCTTTCTTCTGCAATCATATTAAAATATTGATTTCATTGTTGGGGTGTACACTTGTTTCCATCGCCTGCAACTGATGTCTTATTGAAAGAGCTTGATGCTGTCGAGTTGCAGCCAATAGAAAACATTGCTTTGGATGTTCTCCTGCCGCCAAAGATTGAATCCACCCTGCCGCGCACTGATTAGATGCTCATCCTCTGCAGCTGACCTCTAAGAATGCTTAGATGCTTTCTCATTCATTGCATCTCTTCTTTTTGTCATGTAGCCTCCGAGCTGTCCCAGCACATCTCCACTGCGGGTACTGAGGCCTCTGGCACAAGTAACATGAAGTTCCAGATGAACGGTTGCCTAATCATCGGCACCATGGATGGCGCCAATGTGGAGATTGCGGAGGAGATTGGCAAGGACAACATGTTTGTGTTTGGCGCGGAAGCTGACGAGGTAGGGAGAAGCCTCAGCTGATTCTGATGGAACCTTCTATGCACCTTTCCTCAGCTGTTGTGCCGTGGAACACCAAGAGGACATGTTTAGAGTCTGTGCTTGCTTCCTGTGCATCTGTGTCTGCTTGTACTGCTTCAGAGCAGCACTCGGTGTTTGTTGTGGAGTCTCTGGTCACTTAGGGTGTCAGAAATTGTGGCAGCCAACAACATGGGTGGATCTGGAAGCTGGGCTATGGCAATGCTCTCACTGGGTATTGTGGGCAGGGCATGTTTTCAAATCACCCCAGCATGTTTGTGATTTAGCTCCATGAACACTCTTTTGGTCTACCAAAACAGGATTACACACTCAAGGGGGCCATTTGCTCTTCCCCTCCTTGTTGCAGGTGACCCGGTTGCGTGCTGAGCGCAAAAAGCTCACTCCTGACCCCCGCTTCCTGCATGCTGTGGAGCTGGTGCGCAGCGGACACTTTGGTTGGGAGGACTACTTTGCACCCATCATGGATGCCATCACCACTGGTGAGTGTGTCCCGGGCATGCATTGCATTGACTGCAACTTTCTTCCTTCATGAAGGGTCCTAATATTGCAAAGCACTGTCCTCCTGTCTTTCCATATGGATGCTAACAGAACTATTAGGGGTCCCTTGGTTTCAGATGCTCAAAGGGAGGAATGCATATGGGTGGGTACCTACATCTTGAGCACTGCTTTTTGGATCAGGCTAGCAGCAAAAAGCAGCTGCCTGGCGTAAAAGTTTGTGTCAGTAATAGTGGGTTAAGCGTGGTAGGATAACCTGGTGTGTTGCTTAGCTTTTATATACTAAGATAGTCGGTATAGAGTAAAGCTGTAAGAAATGGCTGCCTACTGGATTGCAAGGTCGAGTGCATGCGTGAATCACAGTTAGCGGTGAGAGGCGCTGTGAGCTACGGGGCTCTTTGCTATGGTTTGTTTGAATCTTAGGCATTCGCATCACTCATATACATGGTATGTTTGCTGTGCTCTTGTAGGTGGTGACTTCTACCTTGTGGCCAATGACTTCCCTGGCTACCTGGATGCTCAGGACAAGGTGGATGCTACATACAAGGACCAGGACAAGTGGACACGCATGTCCATCATGTCAGTAGCAGGTATGGAGTAGGGGCAACGCATGGTATCACACCAGCACATCAGTCTGGACAATCAGGCATTGGGGGTACGTGTCTGCCCTGCTTGGCGCCTTGCCGGTAATGCCATGTTTTGAAAGGGAGGATGCAGTCCGTATGAGCACCGGGAGTAATAGCCATGGCATGTCCCTATGTCCTCTTGCCCTTGGCACCATGGGCTACTGATGCCTCCTAATGTATCTACGTTCAAAAAAAGCCATGTTCATACACGATTGCTACTGCTGAGCTGAATTTTACAGCGGCGCGTACCCTAACAGCTCGACTCTGGCCCTTGCCATGCACGCACCTGTTTGTACTGTGATTACCAGATGTTCCTGTTACCATGTAGCAGCTGATTGCTCCCCAAGTGCCGTGTTAACCAAGTTGTCATTTCAGACATTGACTGTTTCACTGGCAAATACTTAAAAGGGTGCTTGCATGACAGATATTGACTGTTGCACTGGCAATTACTCAGAGGGTGCTCGCAATCATGATTGTGTTGATTTTGCTTTGTGCCTCCCTGTGTTCCCAGGCTCTGGCAAGTTCAGCACTGATCGCACAATTAAAGAGTACGCCAAGGACATCTGGGGCGTGAAGCCTTGCCCTGTACCTGACCCAGACCCACGGTAAACAGTGTCGGCTGGAGATGTGGTGGTAGTCCTGATCTTGGGTTCGCATGGGGCTCACAGTCCTCACATGTAGCTCTTCTAGCAAAACGCAGCTGGGGCCCTGTTTGCTCTCTGCGTTTGCCCCCTAGGCAGGCACAGCTGGGAGAAGGCCTAACAGATGTAGAGCACTCAGTTGGCACTGCTGGGACTGGTTCTTTGGTTGCGGGGTGCTGGTATCGTGGGGACCAATGGATAGGTCGCAAAAGAGGTCCTACAATTGGGCAATGGCATAGGGGGAAGACGAGTCGGGTGCACCACTGTTTTGATGGTGCCTCTTGGGGCCTGCATGCATGAGGGGTTGGAGGAGTGCTGTGCATGGGTTGGGGTCTGCTGGGGCGGGGTAAAGACGCAGCATAAGGTTAGGATCATCCATGGATGGAAGTAAAGTATGCTGCATCCATAAGAAGACCTGGGATGGAGCATATACGATGGCTGGTTCAAGCTTATGAGGCTTCACTGCTTATTTCAGTTGTACAGCTGAGTTGTCATGTTGTACTAGTGATGTTTGTGTGCCCCGTTGTAAGATGGTTCGAGTGGTTCGGTTGGTGCCTGGCATACCGTGTAAATGTTCGCTGGCAAGCAGGAGGGCCTGCCTCACGAGTGTTGGATGCCATGTCAGGTCCGACCTTGTACGCATGCAGGCCATGTTGACAACCTAACGCTCAGTGTTGCCCTTGGGAACTTTGTTATGTGGTCAACAAGATAAACTTGGCGTGTCAATGCCAGTTGGTGTCCCGCAACACGAGGACACCCGCCAGTCACCAGTCCCGGAGACAGCTCACTATGACTTCAAATGCAAGACTGATGGGACGGCATATACAGGGGAGTGCCCTTGTGTTGTGACGTGGAAGTATGTGACGAGACAGTAGCTGCCAGTTCGGTCATTCCACTTTTCTGGGCAGCTGATCTATGCGCTCGAAGCAGAGGAACAAGGGTCCTGCACCCTGCTGAATGTCTGTGGCTGGGCGATGCGTCGGTTTCCTAACCCGTTGGGTCTGACGGATCATCTAGCTGTATCACAGTGAGTGCTATGTTTGCATGTCTAGTGCCCCTGAAGAGGAGACTGGCAGTGGAAGTCCTCATGCCCATGAAATCTACTCTCTGCAGGTCGCCCTTTCACCTCCAATTAAGTGAACTAGGCCACCGACTGGAAGTGCTTCGGTCGTTTGTTGCGACCAGAGGCAAGCACACACAGGGCTGTCAGTTTGCTGACACCAGCCAGGTAACGAGCCCGAGCGCTGCGGAGTCGTCCCGCACACGCATCTGCCGAGTCTCACGTGTGCTGTGCATTTCTTTCTGCAGGTGGCTTCCTTAGGCAACCCTAAACTCTCACCTACCCCACCATTAGCAGACCCCATAAAACATGCACCCTTCGCCCCTTCAAACCCTACCCAATATGTCACAGCACCAGATGCCCGAGGCCAGGTCGTTACATTCAAACCAGGCTCTGACGCTTGGACTGCCATGTTCAACGGCAACATCCCCACCTCCTGGTTCTTACCACATGAGCTCGAGCAGATCTCCAGCAACCCCGACCAGTCTTTTGTCTTCTCCCTAAACCCTATCACCCGCCGCTACCCCCTAAAGACCTGGGACTCCTACGCTGCGTGCTCCACCCACGCCCCGTTCCAGCTCACTCGCCTCAATCGAAAACTGCAGGTGCTGTCAGCGAGCTACAGCAATCAGCTTTCCCCTCTGAACCCAGCCCTTAGCTATACCTTCAGACGCTATAGACAACACAAACAGCAGCAGGAGCAGGGAAAGGCAGCTGCCAGCCGGCACCACAGCTGTCGGGTGAAGCCACGCCCTAAACCCCTAAGCCCATTCCGGCTCCTAGGGCAGGTAGATGATGATGACAACCTCCAGCAGCAGCACCACCAGCAGCAGTACGTCCAATGTAAAAGGTGCAGAACAGCCTTCAACCCATCCGATAAGCAGCAGCAGCAGCAGCAGCAGGGGAGGTTGCCTAGCTCCCACAACCACCACAAGCAGGATCAGCAGCAGCTACGGCAGGAGGGCGTGGTTGCTAAAGCTGCAACATACAAGCAGCAGCAGCAGGAGCAAGGAGAACACAAGGACCAGCAGCAGCAGCAGGAGCAGGAGGCCCAAAGACAGCAGCAGCACCACCAGCAGCAGCAGACCGGGAAAGAAGCAGCAGCAGGAAGCAATCGAGCTCCCTTATGGGGTCCTAGTGCCCCAGGGGGTGGGGGCCCAGGGGCGCACTTTTACTTAAACCCTACAAAACAGGAGCTCTCAGAAGCACAGCATGCCGAGGAGGAGGGGCCAGGAGAGCAGGAGGATTCTAGTGTCCATGGGGTAGATGCTGTGGGGTCTAGGGTTTACCCATTTAGCAAGTTGGAATCTGAAGGGGTGCAGCTGCTGCGGTTCGGGCCATGGGGAGAGGCAGCGGAGGAGCCAGGGCGGAGGGAAGGTGCGTTGAACCGCAGCAGCAATGGCAGCAGCAGTAGCAGCTGTGACAGCGGCAGCAGTAGTGTGGAAGGTGGGAGCAGCAGCCATATCAGTAGCGGTAGCAGTAGCAGTGGCCATGCTAATGGTCCTGAGGCGGAGAATGCACAGGTTGCAGATGCCAACATCACAAGCAGCAGCAATGACAGGGGCAGTGGCAGTAGCAGTAGCAGCAGTGCAAAAGAGTGGGAGAGGGGCGGCCTTTGGAGCATGAGCAGTGATCACATCGAAAGCAACCATAGCAGCAGCAATAGCAGCAGTAGCAGCAGCACCAGTGATGAGTGGTCGGGGCCAGGACCATATATGCTGGGGGGTGTTACGTTTGTTGTCAGTACTGACCCCTTGACAGGTCCTGGGGTGGGTTCTGGGTCAATCGGCAGTAGCTGGTTGAGTGGTAGCGGCACTAGCAGTAGCAGCAGTGCTTTTAAGGGTCCAGCAGCAGCAGATGGGAGGTTTTGCAGCTGCTGTGGGGAGAAGCTGCATGGGAGGAGGCCTCGGGGTTTTGCGAGGAGCAGGAGGGGAGGGTCAGGGCAGGGGAGCAGGGGTTTTGTGGGCCCATCAGGGTTTACAGGGTTTAGTGAGGCTGGGGAGGAGATGGCGAAGGTGGTCGAGGGGATCACGAATTGGTGGTTAGGGGCACAGGATAGGGATGGGATGGGTAGGGGTGATTGGGAGGAAGAGGGGGATAGTGATATGGACGAGGGGTATGAGGAGGGATCGATGTGGAGGGGTGTCGAGCCTAGGGTAGGTGCTGCTGTTGTTGGGTCGGGTCAAGTGCAGCCTGAGTTTGGGTTGCACAGCGATGGGCGAGGCGTGGTTTATGGTTTCTGGAGTAAATGTTGGTTAGGATAATGACGGCGCATGATTGAGCTGTCTATATTGCTTGGATGGGTACGGGTGGTGCATTGGCACTTGTGACATGTACAAGGCAGTACCGCTTCAAGTGTGTACCTTCGATAGGGTGTGGAGGGTGTGGCGTATTATGTGTGCTGGATATCTTATGAATGGCTTATGTTTCAACCTGGGGAGAAATAGGATGTTGGGTTACTACTAGGAGGTTCCGTGTAGGAGATCTGTAGTGCCACTACGGAAGGGAGCGAGGTTTCCGGGCATAGCGGGTAATATACAGCCTTGGATAACTGTGTCAGCATTAGATCCCAGCATTATCGTGCTTTGCGCAGGTTGTTGCCTGCAATTGAGGATCGGAAGACTAAGATCATTCCGGCACAGACCATGGCTTTCTCGACTGCTACGTTCGTTCGGATCCTCTACCTCGCTACAATAGCTGCAATCGTAGATTTCATATAAATTTTGGGTGGATACCTCTACAAGTTTGCCACCGACGCAGAGGGGCTTTTTCAAAGTGAGTACGGAAGCTTCTTAACAGATGGCGACGAATGCAGTGGAGCTCTCCGCACCCTACACCACTCCGTGTCCTTCGAAGGAGGCGCCATGATAGCCCTCTGCCTGCTAGCTTTGCTTGTGCTCTTCATGCCGGCGAGGCAGCGGTCCCTCGGACTCGGCGTTATCTTGGTCACCCACTCCTACTGGTACTGGGTCCATAACCGCCATCTCAGGCCAGATGGAAGTCAATGGAAAGACGCCTTCCTGAGCGCAAATCTCCACCAAAATTACGCGCAGTTTCACAAGAACATCATTGCAGTGTCTGGTGTGCTGGCAGTGTGTTGGGCTCTGGCAAGCGTGACAAGCAGCACCACTGGCGGACTGGTGGCGCCACCCTCAGGCCAGCTGCAAGTGCAAATGAAGGACAAAGTGCAGCATGCAGACTAGGCCCTAACCGTGGATGAGGCAATGGCGATAGAGTCAGGATTGCTGGTGATCTCTGGGGGCACCTTCCACCGGTGATTTCAAGGTCCTGATAGCTCACAGAGAATCCAAGATGCGTTGGGTCCCCTGGCATTCCCCTAGCCCCTTTGGCATAACCTTGGCTCAAACGATGGTGACTATCTAGTGGCTTGGGTGCCATGGGTTGTCTGAGTGTGCCCGTCGCATGGTAAAGATGCAAAAAGCAAGCACAATTGGACGGAGGAGATGAGGATCATCCTCATGCTTTTGTGTTAGGTTGCATAAGAAGGTAATCCTGCATCGCGATGCCAAAGTTTGTGTTAAGCATATTACCTCACGGCACAGCACAGTCCCATGTGTGCAATGTGTTACTAAGCATGGGTGGCCTGCTGCAGTCTGTGACAGAGCTTGGCCGCTTTCTTTGACTAGTCAACGCTTGTAGAAAAATCCTATCATGTGTGACCTGTCGTCGGGGATGCAATTGTCTGTCAACAAGGAAAGCAGCTTGGTGTCAAGCAATTACTCCACTTCGCTCAGCATCTTGATTTAAAGACGCCAGTCTTAGTTTTCTGTTTTATGCCCGTGGATCCTGAGCAACAGCATTAGCAGAAGGTTCAAAGTCAGCAATATTGTAAGCATTGGAGGCGAGTGTGCCTTTTGAAAGAATAGCCATCTCAGCTGTTTTCTGGACCACTTATCAGCTACGGCCCACCTGCATCCGTGGGAAGTGCATTAGTTATGTATGGTACCTCCCTTGCAGCCATTTGCTGGCTGGTGTTGTGCCTCGCTGCTTTTTCACTGGGCCTTCTTGTTTTAGCCACGGTTGTATTATATAACCAGTGAGAAAGAACTCTTTCCACCATGCCTGACTTCTTGTGGATAGTCAGGATACTAGTTGAGAGCAAAGGAAGAGCCCATTCCAGAAGGCGGCTGGCTGAGCTTTTCTGGGGGGATTGTGCCGGCGAAGATTCCAACATCATAGTGTAGTGGGGAGTGAGGTTTCTGATAGTCACACGCCATTGCTACGTAAGCGCAGGTATTCAGCAAAAGGCGTACAGGTGGTAGTGGGTGTACAGTACATGTCCGCTCATCCAGTACTGTGCATGATCTGCATGGACCGGGTTGGGCTCGTAAGGCTTGCACCTTGAAGGATTTTCAGTCCCCCAGTCAGTAGAGTATTTGGCAGTATCTGTAAGCCAGGTTGTTACTGATCTACCGTAGCACTTCTGCTGCTGTGTAACACTACCTCTGCCCGCTGCTTGGTCATTCAGAATTGTGTTTGGAAGGTGTCTGGAACAATGTTGGTATGCTGCTGATGTAGGAGGGGCACTATTTCCGTGCTCACAGGGGGAGCCAACTGCATGGAGTTGCAAGCAGCGCCAGAGTCACCTGCATGTGATGTGATGGAAAATCACAGCTGAAAAGATAATCAACAAGTCCTTTAATAGCCCTTGGCATTTACTTTCATCACAGAGGTATTACGTGTTAACTTTGCATAACAAGTATGATTTACGGATGATGTATAAATGTACATGTTGCTTTGTTACGGACCAGCCTTGGTGTTGGGGTGCTCTGCGATGAAGTTTGCCAGAGGAATGGGTTTAGTCACATTGAAACCGGCTGAAGTTTTTTCGTCCTGGATGTTTACGGTCCACTGGCCATTTGTGGATCTGCCTGGTACTGGCAGGCCTATGGCAGGCTTAGTTCTATTTGATGCCACATTGATGCGGATGTCATAGGCCACGGGATATTGCAGGAAGCGACGGATGTACAAAATTGAAGTTGTAGTGCAGGCTATGATAAATGGCCCAGCATACTAGAGGATTTTGAGATATAGTTGAGCTGCTCTTCAGGAGTTGATGATGGCAAAATGAGGGCTGTGAGGCTGACATGATTCTGACATGATAGTTCTGACATGAATGAAACCTTAGGTTCATCCAAAGTGGCAAGTTGGTGCGTCCCAGACGCAGTGTTACCAAAATGGAATATACTGAGTACTCTTTGATCTGTGTGGGCAATCAAGCATCCTGCTAAGTTCCAGCCTTTCATCATTGCCTAGAACTGGCGACCTTCAATTGACTGGGGGTGAACGGTGAGGCACGGGGGTGCCGTCTGGTGCAACTGTGATCCATTCGCCCTGGTCAACCACAAACAGGCCCTCCGGCTTTCTATTTACAACAACAGTTTCTACCCTTCTGAGTCTTGCCGCAAGTTGAAGTAGTAGTTTGCAGTTGAAGCAGACAAGTGGCACCCGTAATTTGAATTCGACAGCTCCGGTGCTTCCGAAGTGAGTCGGTGCCGACGTGGCTCATGCCCAGAACTGTGGAATACAAGCGAGAAAAAGGCTAACTGCAATAAGCAATTAGTATCAGCTACACTGCTCGCGATTGACTACACGCACCATGTTCATCTGACTATCGCATACAGCGATAATTGAGCCCGTGTAAAAATCAGAAAACTTAAGAACCGCCATGGTTATTAGACTGTAGCAGAAGATCATGATGGTCGATACATCACACTGAGGGCGAAGAGCCAGCTGAGTGGTCCCCTTAGCCAGGATGGGGTTCCACACTGCTGAGGAGGTGCAGTAGCCATCTGCATGATCCTGCCTCTGGCACACGCAAAACTATAATGTGTATTTCGTTGTCCAGGTTATGCTCCCGGCGAGGTTTCTCACCATGACAGCTCACTTTATAGCAATCCTTACCATCCTCTTTGACAAGGTGCATGACATGAAGTTGCTGCTGCTTGCTGCTTACCGAGGGGGCTTCCATGAGCACTTCATGCTTGCAGAACTTCCTTACTGGCGGGTTAACAGCCTCATACCCTGATGCCAACCCAGACGTCTCAGGGGCAGAGCTGTTTGCTCTCCAACAGCAGTGAGCTTCTCAGCAGCAACAGCAGGACCTCTTAGCAGAAACAGCAGGATGCTGATGTACACTTCATCCTGCAGGATACAAAACATAGGATATGGAGCAGTGGCCTGCTTCGCACTCGAGTACGTTGGCCTGTTCCTGGGTGTGTCAATATTCCTGCGAGCTCACAGCTGTGTATACATCTTCCTTCACTTCTGTGGCACAGTCTTCATAGCCCTGTTCTATACTAAGGTGAGAGGTTTGCCATTGGGAAGGTATCATCAATCATGCAGCACCAGCACTTGTCCTAAAAAGACCGCTAGGGAACAGCCTGTTACGCAGGTGCCCTGCTAACATCCATGTAGCACCAGTGCTGCCAGTGCCAGCAATTAGGCAGACCAAACCTACCCGGCTTAGGCTGCACCAGCATTTGTCCCGTCTCTTTCACTTCCTTCTTAGAGCTTCTTACTCCGGCCAAGCTGGAAAACTATGGGGTTGGGTGCAGATGGTATTACTGCATGCTAGGGCAAAGCATGGGAGCACAGGGGGGGTCTGTGGTAGAAGGTGTCTCTTTGAGCAGAACTGTATTCAGCATTGGGACTTAACCAAAGATGCTCGCTATGTATTGAGCATAGCTGCACAGCATGTTGAGGGGCCCTGTCACAACAAGGGCTTCCGGGCTTTAGAACTGATGCAGCTGAAGGTGTCAACTCAAGCTGCCAACAGACGCACATCAGCTGATTTCCTGTTCCCCTTCCAGTGCTTGCGCTCAATACATCAAGCAGAAGATGGTGAAGCAGCTTCTCATACTGCATGCTTAGACTTGGTAGCTGATGAGCATGGGTTGCATGGAGGCATTGGCCCAGCTTTGGCTTCTTGGCAAGCAAATAAGGAAGGCTGACAGTGTGCGAGAGCAGCTGTGCAATGTTAGGTATGAGAAGTTGAAAGGTGGGAATACTACCAAGAGGCATTTCTCTTGGCATGTCAACAGCAATCCAGGCAGCATTTGACAAACACACGCTCCTCTTTCCTGGGATCCTGGCGCTGGCGCTGGCCGGATAGATGCTTGAGACTTGATCTCGCCGTAATGCATGACAGGAGCTTATTGTGCCTGAATGTCCATGTACCTGCATGCTGTTTTGATGTAACAAGTGGCAGTGAGCAAAGCTCTGCTAGCATTGCAATGGAACATGCTGCACATTGGCTACAAACCCTCAGTCAACATGTATGTGCGCAAGCTGGGGTTTTCCGTCATGCTTGATACATCTAGTATGAACGGTGCATGGAAAGATGAGAGTGGAGTGCATCCTGAGGGGAAGTGCTCTCAATGCAAGTACATGAGCTCGCGCCTCTTTTGCTGCAGAGAATCCGTGTTGGGTGTCCCTGTTTAGGGCTGATTGCCGACCTGTTGTCTTTTCCTCTTGCATGTGTGTTGTGCAGGCGTGGTCCTATGGTGCACTTGTTGCCTTCTTTGTGGTGTTCAACTGTCTGCCAGCTGCCCTTGAAGCACTGACCCTGCTAGTCACTGCTCGCCTGACACTAGTCACTTACTGATACAGCACTCCTGTGAAAGGCAAGGGAACGCTATGCCAAGCAGCACTTCCAGGATCACGACTCAGAGACCACAAGAGTGAGATGAAGGTGGATGAAGGAGGTGGATTGAAATTGCTTTTGTGTGGGTCTTGTCCACTGCTGAGAATTGGAGTGTAAGCAAGCTGCCCGTCCCATGGTTATGCTATACGTGCTACTGGAATTGTGTAGTTGAACCAATATCAATTAGGGTTTGAAAGTCATTGATCTCTGGATCTCTATTTGGGTCGTTCCTAGCATGCAGTAGAAGCTCATGCAGGGCAGTTAGTC
The DNA here is from genome assembly GCA_963556185.1 of Pseudopediastrum boryanum. Classification (NCBI taxonomy): domain Eukaryota; kingdom Viridiplantae; phylum Chlorophyta; class Chlorophyceae; order Sphaeropleales; family Hydrodictyaceae; genus Pseudopediastrum; species Pseudopediastrum boryanum. The sequence continues at coordinate 4,178,644 of OY744495.1, forward strand.
AGTACCATAGCAGCAGGGCACTGGTAAGAGATTGCCGATCCGTGCTTATTCTGAGCAGATATTGTGGAGGGGCTTTTGGATTACAGTGTCCTTATGCTCAGACACGAGAGCGATTTTGACGAGTGGCACATCCCAGGCTGCGGGCAAATAAGAGTCAGATGGTGCCGGAACTGGGCAAGCACAGTACCTTGAGTCTTTAAAGGATCTCCAGTGCACGAAAAGCGCTTGCTGGTCATGAAGCAACCTGGGTCACCCAACCGAATTCGGAGTGCGACTGCAACTCCTCCGCCGGTTGCAAGCCCCGGTACTGCGACCGGCCCTTAATGGATGCCTTGCTATCGGTATCAACGTGTCTTCCTAAGAACCATTGAACTGGTTTTCCTTATGTCGGTGTCTAATTTTTGATTGCATGTGTTAGGTGTCGCGGACACTGCAGTTTACACAGCCCAACGGACAGCTCTCTGTCTGGTAAACAGTGACGGGCCCATAAGTGGAAATTATAAGGCGTAAGCGTGTAGAACTCTGCGTCTGGAGCCTGAGTATCAGACCCTTCAAGGACACAAAGGCGGGAGTGGACTTGTCAGCTTTTGCCGAAGGAGGGATCTAATTCAGGCTGAAGGTGAGCTTATCATCCAGGCATTGGCGAATATGATGCTCATGATTGTTATTGTGGCCCCCCATCGTGGCGCTTATAAGTTTACGTGATTTAGCGACTTGACTAGACCAACCGCCACTTCACCCTGCATGGGTCCTCTGCAGGCCTGCGTACTCTGACCGTGCTTTGGGAGCTTGGAGAGGCAGCATGAGGGGCCTTTGGCCGCTCTTGCAGTGCTGCTTCCTGCTTCTGTCTTTGTGCTGGACCCAAGCACCCTTGGCAGCTGCAGTTCTACCCAGCAGCAGAGCAGGCACAGTCCATACGCTCATACTTACAGACTGTGCAAAGTACCAAGACTGGCAGACAGTAGCAGCAGCGTATGCATGGAGGGATTCAGGCCAGCCAGGAGCTGTCACCCGAGTGGCGAACTGTAATGAGCAGGATACCAAGAAGTATGACAAGAAGATGCTAGACTATGTGACAACTCACATGGCACCACAGGTAAGCATTTGGTGCAACTAAGGATACGCCGATCAGTGCTATCGTAAAATGCCTTGGTTGCGGGCACAGTTTGAGCAGGAGTGTAACGTCATGCTCTGCACTGATTGATAGAACAGCAGATCAAGGAAACGACAGCCATCTTAATACAGGGCTTTTCCAGGCGCCTGGCAGAAGCAGCAGAGGCCCCTCATGACAGCACCAGGCTGCTACTTCATTTTTATTAGAACAGCAGCTAGGTGGAAGTGCAGCAGCCATACTAAAAGGAGGCTGCCAGCAGAATTGATGCCTATGTCTAAGGTCACCCTACTATGGTACCCATTGCTGCCAACCACGGTCCAAATCTTACAAGTTAAGCTGACGTCAAGTTTCCTTGCTGGATGCACCAAAAGCATGTAAAACGTAAAAGAGTCCGCTTCCTCTTGGAGCCTTGAACAGGCAGAGGCTGTGTTAGGGGGTGCATGCATGCATCTCGCCATAACGCTGACTCAAGCTGTTGCTGTTGAGGTGTGGGGCACATGGCAGGTTTGCTATCGCATATCATGAAATGGAATATATGAGATAGATAACTGCACATCCCTCAGATTGTCCAGCACTCGCCCCATGAAAAGTGTTATACATTGCTGTTGCTGTAGTATGCTTGGAATGAAGAACTCAAGGACTGGTACGCTGCGTATAACAAACCAGGAGCTGTGGTGGACTGGCTGAAGCATGTAGACCCCAAGGAAGACTGGGTCGTTGTCCTGGACTCAGACATGCTGCTCAGACGCCACTTCAAACCAGAGGAGTTCAAGCTTGACAGAGGCTGGGCCCTTGCTGCTCATTACGACTACCTCAAGGGTGTGGATAACGACCTTGCCTTGCGGCATGTGAAAGACATCCCCCCCAGGAATGACAGCTTGGCAGGGCCCCCTGGCAGGAGGGGGGATAGGGTGGGTGGGCCCTACTTCATGCACAAGGAGGATTTGAAGAAGGTGGCGCCCTTGTGGCTGGAGTGGACCAAGATTATGAGAAATGACATGGAGGTGAGGCGGTGGGGGGATGGGGCATTCTTAGGTGTTTCACATTGGTCATATACATGGATGTGAGAAGTGGTATGGTATTTTATGCTAGGCAGGAAAGGTGCAGCAGCAGCTGCAGCTGGGAAGTCCTGAACCAATGGACAGTTGGCATGGGGTTTTCAAGACAGGCAAGCATAGGTGCGCTGGCACTGCAAAAGGGCAGTGTGACACCAACCGCAGTTGCTCTTGAAGGAGCCCCAACAGAACCAAACCTTATGACCATTGCAATCCTGGCACACTTAGTTCGTGACGCCGTGCTGTTATGCCAATGCTGTGGGAAATACTGGGCATGCAGGTGTTTCCAGCACGAGGGCTGCAAGCACTTGTTTATTATAACGGATGTTGGGCTACGCCTGCTATGTCAGCATGTAGAAACTTTCTAGGACCAAGGTAGCTGGATTATGAGGTTAGCAGTGCCGTTGGTCTGTGCAAATGAGTCTGTGTGTGCATAGATGGTTGATCATTTTTTGGGTTGTTCTTCTGTGCCGCATGCAGGCTTACAAGGACTCTGGTGACACAGCTGCCAAGCCTGGAGATCGTATCTGGATTGCCGAGATGTATGGATACTCATTTGGTGCTGCCAGAGCCAATGTCTGGCACAAGTTCCAACATGATTTCATGTTATACCCAGGCTACACACCATCTAGTAAGTAGGGCATCAGTATCAGTATCATAGCAGGGGTGGATTGTGATATATTCTGCCAGGTTGGGCACTACAAGTGGTTGTTTGCCCGCTTAAACCTCGGCCCTGGGCCCCTGCAATCATTCTCCCTTGGCAAAACCAGCAGGCTCCATCTCCACGGTCTGGCCCTCCTGCTGACTTGTGTGGGGCAATAACATAGTATTGCTAGGCAACCTCACGTAGTTGTGCAGCTGGCACTGAGGGACCTTGCATCTTGGGATGCTGGCTGCAACTGCTTTGTTGTTGCTTGTCTGATTCGGCCCATTGCTGGGTCTGGATTATGCTATGGTATGAAAAACTCCTGTACTGCATGTGATCCATGGGCAGGTTTTAGCAGTCCTCTCACCATCAGAAAGTACGGTCCCTTTGTTTCCTCGATAACTGTTGTGTGAGCATTTGCATTGGAGAACCTGCAGTAATAGTTTGCCAGCAAGATTAGAAGTATCTGCCTATCCACCTTCCACAATGCATTTCTTTTCTTGCAGCCATGCCTCGAACCATCCATTACGGTCTCATCTATGATGTGGACTACAATGGAGGGAAATGGAGCTTTGACAAGCATTGGTACTTTGACTTTGATGTCCACCAGTGCACGCCATGGGACCTCTCAAAGGACAAACCCAAGCATGGCATCTTCCCACCCCCGCCCCATCCCAGCAAGCTTCCACACAAGGTGAGCTGCTACAATTGCAAGGAAGCCACCATGGAATTGTTAGCATCCTCAGGTACAGCTGCTGGTCTCTTCATCTTCTGCTGGGGTGTATGCAAGCAAGCATTCTCAGCATGTTTTGAGCGTCTGGCCTCCTGGCCGGGTGTGTTTGAGGGTATGATGGAAGGCATCATGGTCAATGCTGGCTTCTCCTTTCAAATAATGTAAACTCTCCAACCGTCTGGATTGTTTGAGATTTTGTTGGCTGCTGTATGAGTTATGAAAGTGTTGAAGCTAGCGTTATCCTGGTTAGTGTTCATTCTGGTGATGCCTTGCTGTATGTATGTCGGGCATGTAATTGACGGCTTTGAAGTCTTGTCCCTCCAATCTTGACAGTTTTGCTGCTGATGCTGCTGCCGTGACACTGTTTATGCTGGTGATCCCTGCTGTATGTATTTCCAGCATGTAAGTGATGGTCTCGAATTCTGTTCCGCAAATCATGACAGTTGTGCTGCTGATGTTGCTATGACACAGGACTACCTGACATACTACCGGGACCTGGTTGCAGTCCAAGCCATTGCGCTTGTGAACGCTGCTATGTGTGATTATCATGTGCGGGTCTGCCCGCCTTCTCAGCAGCTCAAGGAAGTCTGTGAAGAGGTAAGCTGAACCTTTACTCTGACCTCTAAACCAAACGTCTGCTGCTGCCTCGATGTGCTTGTGAGATTATGACACACGGCTGTCAATGCGCAATACAAAGGATGTGTGACCCTGTGCTAGGATAACACAAGCATAATGCAGCTGACAAGCCAGGTTGCAGCTGTCGCCTGGCCCTATAAGTGTGTTTTGAGGTATTTCATGAGCTGCTGTAGGCTCCTGGACCTGCTTGAAACCCTTTGTGCGGGGGGAAATAGGGGGGGGGGCTGCTACATCTAGAGGGGGGCTATTACATCTAGAGCACTTGGTGCCAAAAAGTTCAACCGCCTGTTGGGTGCACAATAATGGTGACCACCCAAATCCTGCCTACTGATGTTGCTGGAAGTTTGTTCACTCTCCTGATTGAGATATATGGCCTTGTGCCTTGCAGGCGCTCAACTTGTACGCAGACATCAAATATGAGATCGAAGGCATTGAGGAGCAGTGGCACTGCGTAGACCACGTGGTAAGCACAGGAATACAGCCTCACTCCCCCTGCAGGTTCCAGTACCATCTGACTGGTTAGCAAACCATGTCTCTTGCATGGCACGGGCTTCCCTCTGTCTTGGAATAGGACTGAGTTTGTCTCCGCCAGCTCTGTATGGCTGCCATGTTATGCTTGATGTATCAATCATGATTAACGGATGCACATATAAGACTGGTATGTATGCTGCCATGAGCGCTAGGTTTATTTGACGCCCAGATGTGGCATTCTGGTGTATGACATGCCATCAGAATGCTTCGCTGCTGCCTAGGCAGTCAAGGGGTGCCTGTCTCAGGGATTGAACATCTTGCTCTAAGTTCAATCAGGTGTTGAGATGCACTGTTGCATTGCAATGCATTACCTCACATGTGCTGAATGGGTATCACCCTGGATGCAGTTGTCTTGACATGCTGCATTGCCCCTTTCTATAGTTTGGGCAAGCTCTTAGGCATGCACATCATTCATACACATGCTCGCCTGGTTTTAAAATGCAGAACGAGTGCGAGAAGTGGGCCAAGCGTGGCGAGTGCAAGAACAGCAAGCAGTACATGGAGGAGCATTGCAGACCTGCCTGTAAGAAGTGCACGCTTGAGGAGCTCAAGCCTCGTCCTAAGCCTACCCCCGTCGAGCTAGCAGCTACAGCAGAAGAGATGCAGCAGCTGCAGAAGCAGCCTGGGACCATCTATGCAGAGGTGCTTACGAATCCCTTAGGAGCTGTTGATGACATTGCAGCTCCAGGAAAAGGAGCTGCTGCAGTATCAGATCAGCAGCAGCAGCAGCCTGGATCACAGGGGAGTGAAGATTCAGGAGCAGCAGCAGCAGCAATGGGCAAGACAGACGCTGGTGGTGGTGCTGCGGCAGCGCATGCTGCGGAGACCAAGGCGAAAGAGGATGCGCTGAAGGCGAAGCAAGTGGCAGAGGCGCAGAAGGTGCAGGTGGAGGCCGCTGCTCAGAAGCAGCAGCAGGTGCTGGCGGGAGACCATAAGAAGCATCAGGAAGAAGCAATTCAGAAGCACCTGGAAGGGAGGAAGGAGCATTTGGAGAAGCAAGAAGGGAAGGAGGAGGGAGCTGCTGCTGCTGCAGGAGGGGAGGGTGATGCAGCTGGGCAGGCGGCAGCAGCTGGAGGGGCAGGGGCGGCAGCAGCGGGAGGGACAGGGAGAGCGACAGAGGAGGAGATGCGTGCTAAGTACAAGGCATCTACCTTGAGCTACAGCCAGCTTGTTGCAAGGTAAGCAGGGAGGGAATGTGGGTATTTTCCCAGCGGAAGCTGTTTTGGAAGACAAGCACAGCAACGTCAGTGAGATGTCTGCAATCTGCACTATTCAGCTCTATTGTGGTGATCAAGGTACATTCTACTGCCAGTCCCATCGGACGGGTCATGCTGAATGGTTTACACTAGCAAGACATCAGCAGTGACACTTTTGCAGTGGCCTATCTCTATCATGCATTATCACTCTGCAATGCTTATCCCAAAGGACACAGGAGTACTGCGGGAACCCTGCTATCATCCGTGTGCATCTAGTACCAGATAGCCACAGCGAGTAGGGCAATAATTGGTCTGTTAGAGGGACTATTGGCACCTGTTTAAAGAGAGCATAAGGTAATAACGGGTCTGTGCTGCCCCTAACTGTTCTGGGCTGCACGCGTGCCACCCATCACACTGCTGACATGTCAATGCTGTGCCTGGTGTGCCTGTACTGCAGGTGCACAGATCTGAAGGTCAAAGACCAGCAGCTGAAGGATTGTATCTACGCAGCAAGCCTCAAGCTGGAGTTCCCAGACAACACCACTGCGGACACAACCGGCGGCATTGTACTGCCTAAGCTGCAAGTGGATGACAGCAGTACAGGAGGTACAAATGGTAACCCCTTGGGCAGAGCGGGTGGAGTCCATGATTTGGCAGCTTTGCATGCCTTCCAAGGGCAAGCGACACGTGAGTCTGCATTGACGGAGAATGTGACAGCCCACAATGATGTTGTTGGGGGCACGTCGCAGCTGCTGGTTCTCCTGGTGGTGGTGCTTGGGGTGGGTTTCTTTGGGTTCCAGAAAATTGTTAGGGGGCGGCGGTTGCTAGTACGGAAAGACCAGCACAGAGCTGAGTGATAGTTCTGTTGTGGCGATTTGGCAGCAAATTAACTAGGTAGGGGAGTATCTAGGGGTCTGTACAAGCTCCTTCAGTTAGTGTTCTCAGGTGGTGGAGCACATGCCAGGGAAGTTCTGAACATCCGGTAGAGTACTATTTGTGGCTTGCCAACTTACTCCGTAATGTGGGGCTTGGCAACGAGACAAATTAGGGCTCTGGTGGGGGCATTCATCAGCAAACTTTGATGTCTATCCCCATGCGGTCGGGGATTGTTATAACAAGCACACGGGAGGCCAGATTGCATGCATCGGAAGAAGGCCATACGGCCGGGTCATTAAACACGGTGTGAGGTTTCTGATGCCAGGCGTGCGGTGCAGTGCGGTACGGGAGGGGTGATTCATCAGCATGGCACAGTGTCCGCTCAGTGCATTATGAACGGCCCATGGTCCAATTGGCTTGTATGCTGTGGGAGATTGGGCATTATCAGTGCACCCAAGCCCCTCATCATGAAGGCCAGAATCACCTGCTGAGCAGCTAAAGCTCACGGACAGCTGAACCCTGAGCACGGACAGGTCTCGGACAGTGCACTTGGCGCCTTCAGAGGATCAACCACCAAGTCCGGTCTGAGAGCACATGATTGGATCACTGACATCTTTCAGCGTTTGCTTGCTGTCTCTTCCCGCTCGCAGCCACCCAGAGGGGCATTGACTCGATGCCTAAATAATGCCAGAGGCATGGCATTATTTTGGCATCCACCTGAGGGTTGCAGAGCAGATTTTAAAGTAGGCTACGGCTGATGTCACATGGCGCTATGCCCTTTTATCAAAGCTAGCGGGGCCCTTTCCATCTACACCCCGCCCACCGCGCCGGGATCATGCAATTGCGTCACATTGACGCTGGACTGTGAATCTGGGGCAAACTACACACCTTTGTAAGCGCGCGCACATGCATGTATGTATATACAGCTGGATCTGGTGGAATGGTCACTCAAAGTCTGCATGTGGTTACTGCAGGGTGCATCCAGTCATACAAGTACGAATTTGCGAGGATCCAGCAGGGCCAAGCCAGCGTTGTAGCAAGCACTTCTACCCTTTTCTTTGCGTGGCTCTTGACGGAGCCTTGGTCGCTGTCGGCCACACACTCTCACAGCTGCTGTTGACTTCTCTACCGTCAGACGTGATTCGCCTGCAATTAATCGACCAAGAAACAAATGCAATCATCGACAGCGCCACACGGGCGGGCCTTCCACCAATAGCACCTCCTTCTGGTCAACCCCCGGATCCAGCAGGATTGACAGCAGTTGCAAAGCAGATACCAGGGGGCCAGCCAAGCCAACCAACAGCAGCAGCTACAAGCAGCTTACCACCACCACCACCAGCTCCTGCTAAGCAGACACATCAGGCTGGGAAGAAGCAGCAGCAGTGGCAGGTGCAAGATGATAAAGCTACAGCGGGAGCTCCAATGGCAGCTGCAGCTGCTACTGCTGGACGTTCAGCTAATGCAGCGCGTGAACAGCAACAGCAGCAGCAGAGGAGGGTGGGTCAAAAGCTGGCACAGACAGCAGCTGCCAGTGATGCAGCAGCAATACCCCCACCGCATGTCCATGGCTCTGCAGCCCCAGCAGCAGCATCAGTGCCTCCCCCACCACTGCCCCACACAGCAGCCATGGAAGCAGAAACAGTACCGCCACCTCCAGTACACCACCATACAGACACAGCAGTACATGCAACAGCAGCAGCAGTTGAACAGGCAGCTGCAGCAGCGCCGTCCAGGCCACCTAGTGTGGTCCGCTTGAAGGGTCCAGCTCGTCCTGCGGGCAACTGGCAGACGAACCCCTGTGGAGCTGTGTTCATACTCATGGACTGGCAAGAAGCAGCTACCTTTGATCCCAAGTAAGCAATAGCTTCTCCTCTGGCTGTCATGCAAGGCTGGATCCTTGATTAGTAACCATGACCGGCGGGGTGCTTGCATGCTTGGTTACCATTTACTTTTACTGCATGACTTGCAGGGATTGCCATTATCATACAGTATAAAAGGGCACCAGGGCAGAACTTGGCAACTGCTGCTTCTTGAGCTTTGGGCAGGGACTTCCCCTAGTAACCTGTTACTGCTGACAAGCAATTAATTCCCAATGGATTAGACAGGATTAGCTGCTGTGTCCCTTGCCGTGTGTGAGACTGCCCAACTAGGCATAGAAGCTGCTTGAGGCACCAACATGGCTGCGAACTTACCCAGGAACCCTAACTCCTGTAGCTAGAATAGTGGGAGTAACGGCGCCTGAAGGCCAGGAGACAGCTAGTGGGGCATTAACCATCACTGATTGCGCTCTTCCTTGTGTGTGCATCCGCAATGGGCCTTGTCTCATATGCAGACAAGATGGCATCGCTTAATCACAGTTAAGTGAAGGCTTGCCTCGTTTTCATGAAAGAAACGAGGTTTTTACGCTACATACACATATCTTGAGCCATGTCTGAATTTGCTGCGGAAATTTCTGGCACAACCCCTAGTCATATCATAGGCATATTGTATGACTAACTTAACGTTACTCAATTCCTTGACTTCTAACCTTCTCAGAAGGAGAATTAAAAGTCAAAAAGGTATCTTAAAATACCTAAACTTAAGGCCGGTTCGTGCTCAAGTCTGACCCTATCTGCCTTGCAGGAAGCATAAGGCGAAAGTCCTGGGGTTAGTGCGCTGTGGTAATGAGGCGGGGGCGAGGAACTACTGCAACCGTCACAAGGGCTACCCTCTGTACCTGATCTTCAAGGATGAACGGGTGCTGGGGCTGAAGGACAGGGCGGAACTGGCTCAGGCACTGCAGTGTGATAAGGTGAGGGGGAGGGGGGCAGCAGGAGGAGTGGGGGAAACAGCAGGGGTGGGAACAGAAGCAGTGGTGGGGCGGGGAGGGCAGCAGGGGCAGTGGTAGGTGCAGGGACGGGAACAAAAGCATTGGTACGAGCAAAAGAGAGCAGAAGCAGCAGCAGCAGAGGCAGCATGGAGGGAGGGGGACAGAAGGAGCAGTCGCAGTGGTAGCAGTAGCAGGACGGGGAGGGCAGCAGGGGCAGGAGCAGTGGTGGTAGCAGCAGTGATGGAGGAGCAAAGGCAGTGAATGGGAGCAATAGCAGGAGCAGCAGGGGGAGTAGCAGCAGCAGAGGTAGCATGGAGGGAGGGTGATAGGAGGGAGCAGTCAGAAGTGGTGGTGGTAGCGGGGGAGGGGGGAGCAGGAGAGGGTTGGTAATAGCAGTGGTGGAGAAGCAGAAGCAGTGGTAGGAGCAAGAGGAGCAGCAGCAGGGGTGGTGGCAGCAGCAGGAGCAGTGCTTGGAGCAATAGAGCAGGACTAGCAGCAGGAGCAGCAGAGGCAGGATGGTCCAGGCAGCAGAAGCAGCAGGACGTAGTGACGGGAGTAGGAGGCACAGGAGCAGGATATGCAGCAGGAGCAGAAGCAACGGGAGCAGCAGTCAGCGGAGGAGGAGGAGGACAGGTAGCAGCAGGAGAAGAGGGAGGAGAACTTGGTGGTGGTGGTGGTGGTGATTGTAGCAGCAGGGACAGGTGAACTGTGAGCAGTGGTGCAGCATGGGGAGTGGGAGCAATGGTGGCAGTAGCAGAAGCAGGATCAGGGCAGAACGATGAAAGAAGCAGCAGTAGCAGTGGTGCAGGCAGCAGGGGCAGGGGGAGGAGCAGTGGAGGTAGGAGCCGGAGCAGTGGCAGTGGCGTAAGCAATGTCAGGACGGAGTCAGGAGCAGGAGCGATAAGGGTAACAGCAATTGGACTAGCAGTGGCAGCAACACCATAAGGTGCAGAAGGGGTTTACATTGTGTGAGGCCTGTCCAGGTTCATGCCACTACACTCTATTTACTATGAGGATGCTTGGGCTGTTGTAATTTGTGCAGCAAAAAGGTGGACAGGCATTGTGTTTGACAGTCCCCCATTTTTAGTGATGAGGTTCTGCCATATCTATGAGATAGATCATTGCCCAGGTTCCGGACGGTGCAGCGCCTGCGGTATGACTTCAGCCAGTTTCTTAGCATGTGAAGAGCAAAACTAGAGAGGTGAGACTGCTAGGGAGCTGTGGCAACTGTCAAATCTTACCATATGGCATACAGATTCTGCTGCAACTGTATTTGCATATGCCATCCTTGTTGATCGTGCGCTGTGCTTTTCTCCTTTGGTCCAGGTGGAATTTGATGATGCCCAGGGGGATTTGGAGGCCAAGCTCTCAGCTGCTGAAAGGGGGACAGCAATGGCAGCAACAACTGCAGCAACCACATTACCACTACCAGCTGCTGCTGGTGCTGGTGGTGGTGCTGCCGGGGGTGGTGAGGCTGCTCCTGCTAGCAGCAGTACTGTACCTGCTGCTGCTGCTGGTGGTGGTGGTGGTGGTGAGAGTGGGGGTGTGGGGAAACAAACACAACAAGCAGCAGCAGCAGCAGTAGGTGCGGGAGGTGGAGGAGAACCACCAACAGCAGCAGCAGCAGCAGGGGGAGGAGCAGGGGCCAGCAGCAGTGGGGTCAGTACAACTAGCGCCAGCCCCAGCACCAGCTGCTTTACAGGGGAGAAGGCAATCCTACGATTACATAGCAACAGCAGTGGCAGTGGCAGTAGCAGTGCTGGTGGTGATGGTGGTGGTGGTGGGAAGTCATATGGTGCTGGTGGTGTTGGTACCTATGAGGTTGTACTGCAGCGTCCAGGGCAGCGGAGTTTCACGCATCAAGCATGTCCTGGGATTAGTCTGACATACCCAGCTGATATGGAGCCTAGGTGAGAGGTGGCCTGGGGTTTAGGGGTTCAGGGGAATGATGGGTAACGTCTTGATAAGGGAGGGTTTGCAAAGCCGCAATGGGCGTTCTGCTCTTGTCATTAAACAGCCTGTAGAGACAACAACATTGCCTGGTTGGGGAATCGAGCAGCCGGAATCTGAGGGAAAAGCGTAGTGATAGCCCCTGCGCCTGCATTAAGAGTTTTGTCCAGTGCGCTGACCCATTGTGAACAACCCTCAAGAAGGAAAACCGTAGAAAATATGAAACCCAGAGGGTGTGTGCTTACTGGCAGCTACGTCGTATCCTGGTAGTACATGTACCACAGCCCAGCAGCGGCCCAGACTGACCGGCTTGCAAAAAAGCGCCCCAACCCTACTGAACCTCACCTGATAAAAGCACTTCACCAGAGACCTGTTGAATGTGAACTCTCCAGGGTAGCGCCATGGATGTTTGACTGCTTTGAGCAAGGGCCCTCACCAGATCTGACGATCGCATGCTAAGAGTCCCTGCCGAATACATGCCATGTGCTCACTCACCTAAAAGCCGGCAAAGCTAGGGTGTAGGGTTAACCCTAGAACCCAAACCTGGATTAACTGCAAACCTAAACCTAAGAATAGCATTAGTGAAAACACATGAGGCTGAAGCTCTGATTGTTCTCCTTGTAGGGCTGCGGTAGAAGCTGGTGAACTAAAGGGGCAGCTATGTGGAAATGAAGCCGGGACCAAGGGCCGCTGCCGTCGCCACGCTCAGCTCTTCTCAATACAACAGGACCAAAAACCCCAAGCCACTGCCGCTTCGTCACTACAGGGCTTAGCACAGGCCCTAGGGTTCAGCAAAGTGGAGTTACTAGGGGAAGATGAGCAGCCGCTTGAGGGTTACAGGGCAGCTATGACACAGGCCGTGTGGGAGTGTGTGAAGAGGGAGGGGGAGGGTGGGCTGGGGGGGGAGGGGGGGTGGGTGCTCAAGGTGTTTCTGCCAAAGCCGGAGGGGAATTGGCAGATTAAGGCGTGTTTGGGGGTGGACCTCATGGTGGAGTCACTCGGAGGGGGACCTGGAGTGACACAGGGGTGAGTGGGGGTGACGAGGGTCCAGGGGATGGGGGGGAGGTAGATGGGTGTGTGTTGGGGGGGGGGGGGTGACAGCACTGCTCTCTGTTGTGGTTTAGAAAAGGGGAGTTAATACTGAACATGTTATACTGCATGTCCTGGGATTGCTTACCAGTCTGGAGGTGGGAGGCCTGGGGAGCAGAGGGGTTGTCTGCGTAGGGTGGTGGACATATGGCACCTTTGCTAGGCTTATGACTGAAGGTAATGATACTGATACTTTGGATGTCTGGCTCTCTCCGCCTCTCGCCATCTTAGCCCTAAGTCTCGGTCTCTGCCTTTCATCAATCTAGCAAACGAGCTGGAGTCATAAAGCGGATGCTGCACAGTTTAACGGTTGTGCAGTGATCTATTGCGTACAATGCAATATGGGATCCAGCTCATATAATAGTAATTGCCCCATCTGCTGCTGCTACTGCTGCTACTGCCCAGGCCTGTGAAGGTTGTTGCTGTGACCCGGTGTGGTAATGAGGCGGGGTCCAAGAGGAACTGCCGTAATCACAGTCAACTGTTCCACCTGTATACCTCAGGCCAGGAGGCAGCCACACCAGCACTGGGGCTGTGTAACACTCTCAAGGAACTGGCGGGCTGGCTGCATGTGGATGAGGTAGGGGGGCCTGGGGGAGGGGGAGGGGGGCTGGGGGGCCGGGGACGGGCGGGTGGGTGGGTGGGAATGGGGCAAGGACGGCGGGGAGCAGCGGGCGGGGAGGGAGGGAGGGGCGGGGCAAGCAGGCTGCATGTGGATGAGGTAGGGGGGGGGAGGGCGGGGGCAGGGGCGGGCGCAGGGGCGGGCAGGCAGGGAGGGAGGGGCGGGGCAAGCAGGCTGCATGTGGATGAGGTAGGGGGGGGGAGGGCAGGGGCAGGGGCGGGCGGGCAGGCAGGGAGGGCAGGCAGGGAGGGGCGGGGCAAGCAGGCTGCATGTGGATGAGGTGCGGGGGGCCTGGGGGGGGGGGGCGGGACGGGCGGGTGGGTGGGTGGGAATGGGGCAAGGACGGGGGGCAGCGGCGGGCGGGAGGGCGTGGGGACAGGCAGGGAGGGGTGGGAAAGGGGGGAGGGGTGGGGCAAGCAGGATGCATGTCGATGAGGTTGGGGGAGAGGGGCGCTGGCCGGGGCGGGCGCGCGAATAGGGGGCCAGGCGGGGTGGGGGAGGGAGGGTGGGGCCAAGCAGGCTGCATGCGGGTGAGGTGAAGGGGGGGGGATGCTGGGGATGGGTTAGGTAAGGCTGGAGGTGGAGGGGTGAGCGGTTGAAGATTGGGGATAGCGGAAGGCGGTGAGGTGGGCAGGAAACTGGAGAGAAGGGGGCCAGACAGTACTTTGCACCTGGCAGCAGTTTGGCAATGGTCTGCATCAGAAGAGTGGGTGAGTGAGTAGGGTGCCACATTGATGTAGCTGGAAGAGGGTTGTCATGTGAGGGAGTGGGGGACACGGAACACATGACTCAGGTTGTTGTCCTCTGGGTGGGGCAAGGAGCAAATTTCCAATAGAGAAGCCGTTTGTTTCCCCTGGAGTGTGAGGGCTTCGCACAAGGAATTGGCAGGAATAGGCGAGTAAAGGACGGGGTTTAGGAAGGAAGAGCAGGATTGGGCCGTTGGCGGAAGCAAGGGGCGGGCAGTGAGGGGGCGGGCAGGGGGATGGCAGGCACGGGGAGGGGCGGATTGGTGGGGTGGGGTCAGGAGATAAGAGAGATATGGGAGGAGAGATAAGATCATATTATTAGGGGACAGCTCAGACGGCAAGTCCTGGATGTCGAGTGACAGCTTTCCTGACAGAGCCTATTTGAAAAGTGACTTTCCCATTCATTTCTAAGATCAGTTTTAATGCTGTTGCTCCCCCCTCAGGTTCAGTTCTATGATGGTATCACTCATCAACCCCTGCTAGCATACCAACAGCTCCATCTGATCAAGCAGTCTGCTCCACCAATACCCACACCCCCCCAACCCACCAAAGCATCAGCCAGCAAATCCCTCCTCCCCCCTAGGGCATCCAGCACGCTTCAGGGCTACCACACGGTATCAGTTACCTTAGACCCTGGGCATGGGTTTAAACCACGAGGGGGTGGAGTGTGGCTCAGGGGGCCGCCGGGCACTGGGGCGGCAGCAGCAGCAGCGGCAGGGGCTGGTGGCAGTGTTGCTGGTGCTGGTGGTAGTGGTGTTGGTGGCGGGGATCTAAGCAATGTTGCTGGTGGTGGTGGTTGGGGAAGCAGCAGCAAGGTGGTTGGGGTGATGGCATCAGACCCTCTACCATTCAGAACAGCAGCAGCAGCAGGAGGAGGAGGGGGAGTGGTACTATCAAGTGGTGCTGGTGTTGGTGATGGTGGGAGTTATGGTGGTGGGGGAAGTGCAGCTACTGGTGCTTGGACCGGCAGTGGTGGGGACAGGAGCAGGAGCAGCATCAGCAGTGGTGATGGTGGTGGTGTGAGCTTAGGGTCTTATGGTACCTCTGCTGGAGAGGGGTCATATCCTGCTGCTCCTGCTGCTGCTGGTGGTGGTGGGGGTGGAACTGGGGCTGCTGCTCCTGTTTTTGGTGGGGGTGGTGGGGGTGGGGGTGGAAATGGGGCTGCTGCTTCTGTTCTTGGTGGTGGTGGAGGTGGAACTTCAGAGCTGAAGGAAGGAAGAGTTAAGGGAGCAGCATTGCATGTGGTTAAACATGGGGACCCAGGTGTGTTAGTACTACCAGCAACATCAGCAGGAGCAGGAGAAGCAGCAGTGGGGTTTGAAGGACGAGCAGGAGCTGGGGGATGGGGAGGAGGGGTGGAGGAGGGTGGGGGGGAAGATGTTGTGCTGTGGTTGCCTGTTGAGTTGAAGCCAGTGGGTGCTTGGCAGAGGAATCCATGTAGGGCGCTGACATTGGTGATGAAGGTGGAGAGCTTCATGCCAGGGTGAGAAGAGGGGGGTGGTGGGTGAGGGGGTGGAGGAGGGGGTGGAGGAGAGGGGAAAGGGTAGAGGAGGGGAGGGGGGAGGGAGAGAGAGGAGAAGGAGGAGGAGGGGGAGAGAGGAGGGGAAGGGGAGGGGAGGGGAAGGTGGAAGGAGAGAGGGAGGGGAGGGAGAGGTTCAGGAGAGGACAAGGAGAAAGTAGGGGAAGAAAGAGAGGAAAGGGGAGGGGATGAGGGAAAGAGAGGGAGCGAAAGGAGAGGGAAAGGGAGAGGGGGGATGAGAGGGGAGGGGAAGGAGAGAGGGAAAGGAGAAGGGAAGGCTCGCAAGAGTGGAAGTAATTTGGTGTCTGCATCATGCGATTGACAGTTACGGGCTAATAGAAATACAGCAGGGACTTCCATCATCCACAGCCTGCATGGCAGATGGGGTTCAGGTTCTGGTGGTGGAACATCTCACTTCTAGTTAGCAAGTTGACAGTTGGCCAAAGTCGACCAAAGAGGGGCTGGAGAATGAGGCTGCACAAAGGACATGTGGGGTGATCTGGATGACAGCATAAAATGGAGGTGGCTGCATGCGAACGCCTCCAAGCGCACAATTACTTTTGTTGAGTACTGCATATGCCCCAAGGACCCTCCCGACCGTAGCAAAGAGCCCCGCAGCTCACCTCCTGTGCCTGTCATTACGTGCCCATTTTTACCTGATGTCTGTCTGTGATCTTCTCTCGTGCCCATGAGCTAATAGTAAATGTTTTGTATGCTTCTCCCACAGGTCTCTTCATCCCATTGTAGCAGTGCACCGCTGTGGGAATGAAGCAGGGGTTAAATCAAGATGCAAACCACACAATGATGGTGCCTTTGTACTTTGCGACACCCAGTCCCGCCCGTTGGCCCGTGCCAGCACTTTAGAAGCTCTATCTCTGTTGCTGGGGCTTAGCCCGGGGCAGATCAAGCTGTACCCTAAAAACAACTATCAGCCGGGGAAACTGCCTGAGGAGTTGACTGGTCAACACCCTGACGCGAAGGACTGGTCACCTAGTAACTCGAACGGCACTGCGGCAAAAGTGGCGTGGGGTTACTCGGGTGCCGCGGGTGCCATGCCAGTGCCAGTTGGGGGAAAGGGTGCAGGGGAGGCAGTAGGAGGGGCAGGGGGTTCTGTGGGTGTTTTATTAGACTCCATGGGAAGGGCAGGGGCAGGGGTGACCCCTGGTGGTTTGTTGGGTTACGGCCCAGCTGGTTACCCCACAACTAGTTACACAGGGCAAAGTTACTCTGGTACGGCAACAAGTGGCACAGGGTTCAGCAGCAGTGCAGTAACTAGCACTAGCAGCAGTAGCAGCAGCAGTAGCACAGCCAAGCAAAGGGTTTCAGAACTTCCACCTCTAGCTACAGCAGCGCCAGCAGCGTCACCCGCTGGCTACGGTAGTTACAGTGGTTACGCCCCCTATGGTGGCGTCAGTAGTCGCGCTTGGGAACCTAAGATTGCTCGACAGATGTCACCTGGTGACGCCACTTTGGGTGACACTGGTGGTACGAGTTACACCCATAGTGACTGGGGCAGGCCCTTGAACTTCCAGGCAGCTGCTGCTGCTGGTGGTGGTGGTGCTGGTACGGCCAGCCCTGGTGCGGGTGGGACCCTTCTAGGGCCGAGGGGTTTTGGGGTGGGCTCTGGAACAGGGGCGGTCCAGGGGGTTTGGGGTACCTCTGCTCCTTTGCTCCCTTGGCCACCTGTGGAAGGTCCAGAAGGCAGTCAGCAGTAGCCTACTGCCCCTCCCCTCCTCCCCCTCCCTTCATCCCCCTCCCCCCCTCCTTCCACAGGTGCAGTTTAATGTGTGGAGGGAGGGGGAAGAGGGGAAGGGGAGAAGGGGAATGGCTTAATGGGGTTGGACTGGGAAAATGTTTGTTTGTGTTTCCAGGGGCCTGGAGGACATGTTGATATGCCCTTTCACTCCTCCCCCCTCCGATCTGCCACCTTCAGCTCCTGTCCTCCTCCTCCCCGCCTTCTCCTTCCCTCCTCCTCCTCCCCTCTGCCCCCTTCCTTCATCCCCCTCCCCCCCTTTCTTGCAATGCGCAGACCAACAAGTAGAGGAAGGGTGGGAGGGGGAAGAGGGGAGGGGGGAGGGGGGAGAGGGGAGGGGCGCAAAGGCGGAGGTGGGAGAGTGGGGAAGAGAGCACGGGCAAAAGCAGGAAGACGGCAGGGAAAGCAGAAGTGGAATCCAGAATGGGTAGAGGTAACTGGGGGTGGGGAGGCAGGAGGACAAAAGGTTGGTTCTTGAGTGGAAGGTAACTCCTGACCTCATCTCAAACAGGTATGTGAAAGATTTAACTCCACTCTTAAAGAGGGGAGATGTATCCTTCACATACCTTTTGGGCTGGGGGAATGTACCCTGCATCCGGAGAATCTTGCATAAATGGGCCTCCGGCATCCCCACCCCTTGTCCCCTAGGTACCCATAGGTACAGATATTGGATTGAGGTTCTGATATGATGTATGTGTTTACGGAGCCATTAAAAAGTGTGACCATCAATGGGCCAGCATGTTTGTTGTTGGGTGCAAACTGCATTACATTGGGTGCAGGGCTACCTCAGTTTCTATTGGTGCATGTGCTGCCGTTTGACCCAGCCATTTTTGGTGCTGCAACACTTTAGGGCCTGTTTGTTTGTTTGTTTTTTTTTGACCTTCCGTAACAAAGGCTTTTGTAGGTATCCCCATTATATACATTATACATTATACATCGCTCTGCTTGGCGGTGACATGTCTTTTTTAGGCATGTTACCGCCGAGCCTGTAAAGTGAACTAGTAGGGAGTTTAGAACTCGGTGAAGGCAGCTGGATCCCGTGTGTGCGTCCCTGTCTCGTCCAGGGGGCATGCGCGCCAGTTGCAGCGCACAGCTGGTCACTGAGCCATGCAACCGGGTAAACGACCTCGCAACGTGCACAGCAAGAGGCATGGGCCTGTTGAGCACTTGCGATTGCTTAAGGCGGGGTCCGAACGCCTCAGCTTCGTGAACTGCAGAACTTTCGGCAGTGACGATGCTTCGGTACAGAGCAAGCTATCCTCTTACGTCATGCAGCTGTCTCGCCTTGGCGTTGGAGCCTGTGGTGTTGCTGAAAGCAGGATACCGGGTAGTGGATGTCGTAATGTTACGAAGGACTGGCAGTTGATATGGTCCGGGCTGCCAGAGGGTCAGCCACGGCAACATGGGGTGGGCCTGTTTCTTAACTCGAAGTGGTCCCGTTGCCTAATCGACTGGTCTGCTGTCAGTGAGCGAATCCTGGTAGTCCGTGTGAGAATCAGCAGTGGGATAAACGCCTCAATCGTGGTAGCATATTCGCCGACTGATACCGAGTCCACCCCTGAGGAGGTCAAGGAAGCTTTCTACCTGCAGTTGGAAGCTATCTTGGCAGCGCTGCCTTCCAGGGACATGCTAGTCCTTCTGGGTGACTTCAACGCCCAGGTTGGCACTGATCCAGAACCGTATGGGGGTGTTATGGGGCCTCATGGCTTTGGGAAGCAGCAGCCTTCAGGGAATGGTGAGCGACTCTTGCAGCTGGCTGGTGCCTTGAACCTTCGCTTAGCCAACACCTCTTCAAGCACAGCAATTACCGGACTGCTACTCACAAGATGGTTAGTAGAAACAAGCAGGATGTGCTCAGGGTCATCGATTACATAGCTGTCTCCAAGCGGTTCATGTCAAGTGTGACAGACTGCAGGGTCTTTCGCAGCTTTGATACAGGTGGCTCTGATCATAGAATGCTGGTGCTTACGATGCGCCTCCGCTTGTCAGTGGCCAAGCAGCACAGTGCGAAGGGACAGCCAGCACGGCCCTATGACTGCAGCCGGCTGCAAGAATCTGCAGCAACTCAGCAGTGCTTTGAGCTGGCAATGTCTAACCAGTTCAGCCGTCTGGTAGGGGCTCAGTTGCAGAGCGCACAAGACGAATGGACACAGCTAACAGCGGCAGCCAGCCAAGCAGCCCATAAGGCTGGTCTAAACCTCAAGCCTCAGCAGCGGCGCCGAGATTTCGCTATATCCGATGCGACCTTGCAGAAGATTGAGCGGAAACATGCAGCACATGCAGCGGTGCTGTCCTCTCCTAATGATGCTACCAGGGCAGATTACAGGGAGGCCAATAATGCTGCTAGGCGAGCGGTTAAGAAGGATCAGGAGCGGTACTTCAAGCAGCAAGCGCTGTTTGCGGAACATGCTCTAAAAGCTGGTAATCTAGCCGTGTTCCACAAGCATGTCCTGCGGATCTTCAAGGAGCAGCAGGGCAGTAGCTCTGCTGCTCCTACAGCTGTGCTAGGGGGTGCTGATGGCAAGCAGCTGTTCCAAAGCAGGGAGGAGGTGGTGAAGTGCTTTGCTGAGCACTTTGCTGATGTCCTCAACTGCCCTGCCAAGCTCGACCAGCAAATGCAGCAGACCATTGAGGAGTTAGTGCAGAAGATGGAGGCAGGGCAAGGTGCAAACCAGCAGAGTGAAGCAGCAGCTCAGCCACCTACTGTGCAGGAGGTTGAAGAAGCTGTCTTTGCCTGTCGTAATGGGGCAGCTCCTGGGGTTGATGGTATCGCAGCGCCTATGCTAAAGCTCAGTGGGACCATGCTGAAATGGTTGCACAGGGTCATTGTGGCGGTGTGGGAGTCAGGGAAAGCGCCAGTGGAGTGGAAACGTGCACTGTTGGTGGCACTGTATAAAGGCAAAGGAGAGCGCAAAGTGAGAGATAGCTATAGGGGGATAAGCTTGCTAAGTATACCGGGGAAGGTGTATGTCTTGGTCATTTTGGCTAAGATCAGTTCTCATATCGATGCACAACTGCTTGATAACCAGTCTGCTTTTAGGAAGGGGAGGGGCCTCACTGATGCTCTGTTCACCATACGCCAGGTCATCTCTAAGTCTGTAGCATTCGATCAGCCTCTATTCATGGCTTTTGTGGATTTGCGTAAGGCATATGATTCTGTACCGCGAGACACGCTATGGCGCATCCTGCATGTGTACGGGGTACACACAAAGCTGATAGAGTTGCTGATGGACTTGCATACTGGCACACAGGCTGCTGTTAGGATGGGTGGTGTGGTGTCTGAGTGGTTTGATGTGCATGGCGGGGTGCGGCAGGGATGTGTCATTGCTCCCTTGCTGTTCAACATCTACATGGACTTTGTGGTTCGGCAGGCAATGGCTCAGATGCCGGAGGGATGTGGGGTGAAGCTAGCCTATCATGCAGATGGGAAACTTGAGCGTGATGGGTGTGGTAGTGGTGGGTGTGTGGAGCTGTTGTCTGTTCTGCTGTATGCAGATGATATGGTGTTGCTAAGTCCCAGCAGGGAGGAGTTGGTGGTCATGCTGCAGGTGATGGACAAGGTTGCTGCTAGTCTTGGGTTGCGCATCAATGCAAGCAAGACTGAGATCCTGTCCATTGACAAGGATTGGAAGGAGGGGGATGTGCCAGTGCAGCAAGGACCAGAGGTGGTTATCAGTGAGGGTGTGGTAAAAGAGGTGTCACAGTTCAAGTACTTGGGAAGTGTGCTTGTGACTGATGGCAGGTTGGATGTGGAGTTGAATATCAGGAGGGGTAAGGCTGTGGGGAGGTTTAAGCAGTTTGAAAAGATGTGGGGTACCAAGCATCTGTCATTGGCTACGAAGGTGAAGTGTTACAAGGCATATGTGTTGCCAATTCTGCTGTTCGGGAGTGAGTGTTGGTCCCTGACCAAAGTGCAATCGCAAAAGCTTGAGCGGGTGCACTCTAGCTGCCTTAGGAGCATCCTGGGGGTCAGGCTGTCAGATCGGCACACCAATGAGCATATCAGGAAATCATGTGGGGTAGCCACCTTGTCAGCATACATCACAGCAAATAGGCTGAGGTGGCTGGGGCATGTGGGCCGCATGGAGGAGGGCAGGTTGCCGCATATTGCGTTGTTCTCTTCATTACATGGTGACATGACGAGGCCAGTGGGTAGGCCTCTCCATACCTGGGAGAAATGCGTGTGTGCTGATCTGAAGGTGCTTGGTCAAGATGAGGGGAGCTGGGAGGCTTCATGTCAGATTAAGAGTGCTTGGAGGAAGAGGTTGTGGGATCTTACGCACCCTTGGGAAAGCCAACGGTTAGTGAGGTGTAGAAGGCGCACTAAGCAAGCTATTGATAAGCATGTCGAGCGCTATGTGATGCCTTTCAGTGGCTGGGAGGATGGTGGTTCACCAGTACCTAGGTGGTGGGAGCCACCTCCAGCCCCTACTAGGGTGGTGCTTGATCCTGCTGCCTCCCCGCCACCCATGTGTGATGGAAGTGGAGCAGGTTTTGGGTTTTAGTGGTGGTGTTTGTTTCCCCTTGGTGTGCACGCCGTTGCATCTAGCCTCAGCTTGTGTGTGGCAAATCCACCATCGGTTGTGTGGCTTCGTGATTGTGATCAGGAGCCTTGTGTTTGTGGCCTAGGTTTGTTTGGCCATTGGCATTGCTGGTCTTGCGTTTTGATTGATTGATTGATATGTGCCCTGGGCTTTTGCAGGTTCAGCAGGTTTGAGTGGCACGCAAGAGACTTCAGGCTCCCGGCTGATAGCAAAGCAGCATCAGGGAAGTTGGGGGTGCAGTAGTTGGTGTAGATCGCTTCCAGGCTGCTTGACAGGTGCTGGCTTGGTGGGGCAGGAGGGGATATGCAGATACTGGTGATCTGGGAGATGGTGACTTGAGAAGGGACGAGGGATCCAGCATGGGGAAGCCCGTCTGTAGAAGTTTTTCAGTTCCTCCTACATGGTTTTGAAGTGACAACCTGTATTGTGGTATGAACTGACATGTAGTAAGCCAGCCTGACAATGTATTTCTTTGTGATGACTGCTAGTGCTGTAACTCCTGTGATGTGCATGTGACTTTAGCATAGCTGTAAGCAATGAAGTTGTCCTGCCTTGTATGCCTGCATGCCTGCTTCGTTTGGAACACAATTGTGTTGTCTTGCATGCTTTTTTGCGTCCAATTACATGTGGAAGCGCCCTCAGTATGGCAAGTGGTGCAAGATGCGGATGATGAGAGTGTGGATCAGGTAATTTGGGGGAAGCTTCCTTAAGGTGCAGATCGTTCTGGTCTGCAGCGAAGGGACGTCTAGCTCTAGAGGGGTTGGGTTTGCAGCTAAGTCTCCCTGTGGGTTTAGGGTTAGCATTGTGGCATTTAGGACGGTGCTGGATGATGCAAGGGGAGTTGTGCTGCAATTGTAAAGGGTCTGCTTATGGTACTTTACAAGGTTCATTAATAGCGCCACAAGGAGTTGTAGAGCACTTATGAAGGTCATAAGATGTATGGCGGAGCTAGCATGGATAGGCTTGGCACCCAATGCTACATTTGGTTGCCCTGCGGTATCCATACTAGCTGCTATGCTATTTCTCATATAGCTGCAGTATGCCATGTCAGCTTATGACTGTCTTCCTAAGTGCTATGCACCTCCACATGGGTAGGTGGGCACTCAGCTCCCATTTTTGACTGTGTGTGAATCGTACATTATTGGCGAACCCATTGGCACATGTGCGCTGCCACAGTTGGTCTCTGTGATGCCTTTTGTGGTGATCTAGTTGATTTTGCATAGAGTGTCTGATGATCCTGTGCTTCAGCCGGGGATCAAAAGTGGGAAGTCTGTGCATTTTTGAGAATGCTTGGTGGTGTTTGGGCCGGTCTGCAAAAGAGGAGATGGAAGAGGAGAAGGAGGCAATGTGGGAGATAATCAATGCATTGCCTGCACAGACACATGTGTATGTAGAGGAATGGAAAAGGCAGAGACACTGAGGTCTACTCCACATTATGTCAGTGTTTGGGGGACTGCACAATGATGGACCCTGTGCCCACGCTGTTGATTGATGATGTGGCAAATGTAACAGGCAGGGAATCTATGATCTCCTGATTTTAGTCAGGGAGAAAGTGGTCAGGCTACCTGCGGGAAGGAAGGGACGGGAACATGTCTGTTTATGGGCTCATGTGCATGCTCTTTGGTAGCCACCAGGACTTGAATAGGCATCAGTGAGTGTTGCTATCATTGCCTATTGGGCCCCAGTCAATACCACAGCACTGATGATCAGAATACGCTGTGGATTCCACTGCATGCTGCACAGCTTTAGGCTCTATTCCCTGTCCTCGTCGCCATAATCTGTTGTGGGAAAACCAGCGAACCAGTGTGACTGTGGTTTTGTCAGCAGCTGCGGCATTATATCTCCACAAGTACGTCTGTCGCCGCCAGGCTTTGGACATCGTACCTGTTCTCGCTGGGTCCGCTGTTCCTCCATTGGCACCGCTGAGCAAGTGCGGGCCTTGTGCCAGCTTTGTTGTTGCTCTCACTAAATCAGACTCATTCTCCTGTCAGGTATTTCATGACTAGCAGGGTCTGTTGGGATGTAAAAATGCAGCGGGTCATTGAAACCGGGGAGTGGGCTTACTTGTCTTGTGAACCTGTGATTTGGTCTCGAGAGTTGGGGGAAGGGCTTGTTGGGCGGTCATGATGCAGGCAACAAGTACCGATGTACCACACACCCCAGTGTCACGAAGGCGCAAACATGAAAGTCGCTGGTAAGGTTTAGCTCAAACATGGATGAACATATTGTGCATTGTGCAGAATTGGAGGGAGTCACGTTACACCGAAGTGGACTGCACACAGCGATGCCAAGACCTTCGACCAAACAGGCAAGCACACGTCTGATATCGCACTGTTCCACCGCAGACACGCAATCACGATGCATACAGCTCATTCTGAAGGCCCCTTTGGGAGGTCTGATATCACGCCCTTCCATCATTCCAGGAATTCCATTCTTTTAAAAGTCTTCTGTCGCCGAAACCAGAACCCTGCTCCAGCTGAACCCTGAGGCACCAACCGGAGGCTATGAAAGTAAACAAGGATTGCTGTTGCCTTATACCGGGGGTAGGCAGGAGCAGTTCGTTTTGGCGTAGGTGCCGGACAGGCTAAACGTTAGGCAGCCTACGTGTCAGTCATAGCTTGATACCTGTTGCCACTAGGGGATCATCTTGATATGTCTGTTTGCAGCCGAAATGTCTTCGAATAAAAATAGTGGTCAAACAAAGTACGCTAACAGCAATCTTAATGGAGTGTTTGCAAAGTCATCTCCTTCTGCTGGACCTGCCGGCTCCGGCAGTGGCGTTAACCGGTTCTCTGGCATGCTGGTCTTGCCTAAGGTGAGGGGCCGGCACGAGGAACGGACATGCATGTGGCTATATGACCCATGACTGCCGACAACATATACCCATGCATCAGAGGGCGGCGGCAGCTCCATGCTGGCAGTTGCAAATCTGTTGTTCTCTGGCACAAACCAACCTGGGCGGTGAAACTCATTTGGTTTCCTTATATGCGCCTTGCAGCGTACTCGACCCGCAACCACCGCTGTTGGACCTAAGCTTGCGGTACCCAGGCCTGTGAATTTGCCATCGATCAAAAAGGTATGTGCTACCGCTGAGAACGTCCCTGCGATGCGCGCCAACACCTGCTCAGTTCAGCTGATCTCGTGGCTTACAGGAGCACCAAGGCAATGATCCAAGCACGCAGCTGGTTCCATCTAATGCTGCCGGTGGTGGTTGGACCAAGCCAGAAGAGCCACTCCCTCAGCAGCCGCAACAACCTGAGGCCCCACGGTCAGCTTTGACAGCAGGGTCTAACTGGGCGTCTCAGAACCGTTCTCCATCTAGTGGCTGGGTCCCACCTGTACGTGAGGGACCCTATGCTCCTGGGAGCACCTCTACAGCCAAGAGCTCCTTCCCTGTTGACCGTCATCTGAATCCAGAGGAGTATCCTAGCTTGGCAGCAACAGCTCGCGAAAAGCAGTCAAGAGCCAAAGCAGAAGCTAATGCTCAGGGTGTTCAGGTGGGTTTGCACGATAGCTATGCCATAGGGTGCCCGAGTGGCTCAACTGCAGCTGCAATATCAGTTGGTATGTACCTGATGGACTTGGGGAAAGAACACTTGTTTTGGTTTTGTATTGTGTAATGTTTACCACAGCATGTATGACATGTCAGAGGCCACTGCACAGTGCTGCATGAGAGAGAAGCCATGCCTAGTGATGCTGGGTGCAGTTGCCTATGCTTTTTCTATGGGCCTAGGACAGTCCACTGGAAGTGATGCAGTCTCTGGGCAGAAGGTCAATGCATCCTGCCTTCACAAACAAAGAACCAACAGGGATGGTTCTGTCTTCGCAGGAGTCCCGGTGGGCAGATGATGAGCGTGGTGTGGGGCAACAGTTCCGTGGTGACAGAGAGGAGTGGTAAGTGGGCTTTGGGCTTCCTATCGAGCCTATGGACAGCAGTGTGCAGCATATTCAGTCTGATGTATCTAAGCAGCAGCTGGTATAGTAAAAAGGCTTACAGTGTGCTGTGGTTCATAAGCATGACTGAAGGCCTCGAAGTTGTGCCTCTGTGCCCATGCTTGCATTTGTGTACAGTATGGTCTGTGCTTTGTCTTGGTGAGTTTAGCAGTGTAGGACAGGTCTCAGCAAGCATTCTCTTCTTGAACCAGCTGCAGAGGGCCACAGCTACCATCGGCTGCAGCAAGAAGTTGTGCTCTTGCGGCTGTCTGCATGTGATGCTAATCAGGCTAGTGAACAAGTGCCAGCAATGCCGTCTCTTATTTAGCTGCTCCTGTTCCTCCTCCTGTTTTCCCAGGGGGCGACGTGATCACTTTGATGATGACCGTTATGGTGGTCCTGATGATCACGGCCGGCACGGACCTGTTGACGACCGCTATGGTGGGCCAAGGCACAGAGACTACGGACCACCTGTGTTTGAGGATGAGTATGACTTCATGCGGAGTGGGCGTCCAGATGATCGCTATGGCCCACGAGGGGGTTATGACGTGGGACCACCCCCACCTCCACCTCCTGGGAGGTACAACAGAGGGTTCGACCGGGGCTTTGATCGGGAGCCTGGGCCTCGAGGGTTTGACAACTACTACGGGAGTGGAGGGGGGTACGAGGCCTACGGTGATGCGGATATCTTACCGCCCCCACCACCACCCAAGGGTGGAGCAGCAGTACCAGAGAGGCCAGAGGCAGTGCAGCCAGAACCTGTTGCTGCTTCGTCTCCGCCAGAAGAGGAGGATGAGGATTACGATCCTGAAAGGGAGGCCTTTGAGGCGGAGCTGGCAAGGGTCTTGGAGGCAGAGGAGAAGGTGAGTGCTGTCTGGATGGTTCTACTTAGTTGGGGACATGCCAGCTTCTTTCTTCCAATCATGCTGCTGCCTATGATGTGCGAGCTATTGTTTCTGGTTTGTAAGCTATCATCTGTGATTAAGGGGCGGTTACCTGCTGTTGACCTGTCGGTATGTGGGATCGTTCAAGAGGGCCATCCTGCTTCATGTTGCTGTTATTGGTCATGTAGCGCCCTTGGTTGCATGCCAGGAGGTTTGCGAGCTTCGACTTGATGAACATGATACATGACTGCATGTTAGCCTTTATTCCACTGTCCATCAAGAACATCCCTGCATGATTTTGGCAGCTTCTGGGTTGCTGTAGGTTCTGCTGCCTATGGAAACAGCCAATGGCACCCTTTCGGATGGTGGTTTAGCTCTTGCATTTATTCGTCCTTTTCAACAGCCAATGGCACCCTTGTCGAGATTAATGCTTGTATCTCGCGGTAGGCGTCTTGCACTCTAGTCTGTATTCGACACTGGAGACAAATTTATGGTCATTTGAGCTGCTGCTACAGGTTTTGATAACTGGATATTTCGCTCTTTGTCTCCCTGCAGAAGAAACAAGAGGAAGCTCTGCCACCCCCTCCCCCAGCCATGGCCCCAGCAGTCCCACCACCCCCGCCACCTCGGGAAGCACTTCAGGCCAGGGACGCGGACTGGCAGCAGGTCCCTCCTCCCCCACCCCCACCTCCTCGGGATGAAGCAGCTGGCCCGCGTGTGTTTGTGGATCGCTCTCAGCTGCGTGCAGCTCCGGAGCCGCTCCCACCACCACCAGCAGCAGCAGCGGCAGAAGCTGAGCGTGCCAGCAGTCAGCCTCAGCCACCAGCTGCAGCAGCTGTACCAGCAGGGCCGCCAGGCGGAACAGCAGCAGCAGGGGACAGGCAGCAGCAAATTGAAGCAGCAGAGCGGCAGCGGCTTGCAGCAGTGGAAGCTGCTAAAGCACGTGCTGCGCAGCGGGCAGCAGAGCAGGCAGAGGAGGAGCGACAGCGTAAGGCAGCTGCAGAGGAGAAGCTACGGCGGCTGAATGAGCAGATAGCCGCACGTGAAAGGGAGCTGCAGCAACAGCAGCAGCAATTGCAGCAGCAGGCAGCACCAGAAGAGGAGGAGGAGGAGGGCATTGCAACAGATGCTGAGTTAGCGCCAGCTAGTGCAGCAGAGCCTGCAACCCAAGCAGATGTTAGCAAGCAGCAGCAGCAGCCCTTGAGGCAGGGACAGTCGCCCTCTCGTGTTGATAGGATGCAGCGACTGGGGAAACCTGGTGCAGTCCCTCCTCCTCCTGCTGCTGTGTCTCCTCTTGCAGCAGCGGCAGCCGTAGGTGGGGAGGAAAGCTGGGAAGACCCTCTTGGAGGAGCAGCAGTCAAGGTAGCGGATGATGACGAGCAGCCGCCAGAGCCTCCTAAACCGAAGCCTGCTCCTGTCGACGCAGAGGAGGAGCCGCAGTCAGCAAGCGGCTGGGGGCCAGCTCCGGCAGAGGGGGGTAAGGAGGCGGCAGCATCAGCATCAGCAGCTCCTTCTAAGCCTGCAGGACCCAAGAAACCTGCTTGGTCACAGCCTGGATCTGGTGTTCTGACTGCAAAGTTTGGGGCGGCGTATGATGAGAAGGTGGTTGAAGAGATGAAGGCAAAGAAGGCTGCAGCAGAGGCAGCAGCAGCTCAGGAGGCAGGGCGGGCCGAGGCAGAGGCAGGCAACATGGCAAGGGCTGCTGCTGATGCTGCTGTGGGATCACTCTTGCCTTCAGGGGGGCGTGGTAGGGGTAGGGGAGGCAGGGGGTCTCGGGACAGCAGCAGAGGTAGTACTACTCAGGAGAGGGAAGAAGGGGAGGAAGGGGCGGGGGGTGGGTTTGGTGGGTTTAGGGGGAGGGGAAGGGGCAGAGGAGGGATGGGGGGCAGAGGAAGTGGGAGTTTCAGCAGGTTCAGGGATGCAGAAGGGGCAGGTTCTGCTGGGCTGGAGCCTAGTGCAGATGATCTAGCAGCAACAGCAGCTGCAGCAGCTGCAGCGGCGATGGAAGCATCCACCCCAATGGGTAGTGGTGATGGTGCGGGAGGCCGCCGTGGCATGAGGCAGAGCAGGGATGGAGAGCTGGGTGGACGAGGGGAGGGCGGCAGAGGAAGGGAGGGTGGCAGAGGGGGCAGAGGTGGGAGGAGTGGAAGGGGAGCAGCACCGGCAGCACCAGCACCTGCTGTTGCTGCCCAAGCTGCGGCAGCAGTGACAGCAGCAGCAGCAGCTGGCAAGGATAGGCCAGGGCAAGAGGCAGGGAGGACAGGAGCAGCTAGTGAGGCACGTGCTGCTGCTGGGCCTGGGCCGGACTCCCTGGCTGCATCAGCAGCAGTAGAACAGTCTCTCAGTGGAGTAGCAGCAGCATCTCTGGGTGCCCCTGTACTTGCGACCCGTCCCGCGCAGCCCCTTGCAATCCCTGGTCGTGGGTCTCGGGCAGCTGAGCCTGTCGCCCCAGTAGCTGCAGCAGCAACCAGCTTGGATGTGATGAACGCACAGATAGCAAAGGATGTGGCATCTGTCACTTTGGATGATCCCAGCCTTGGCGCTGAGCCCGTCAACCTGCCAGCTAGCTTAGACCCCACTCCTCCCAAAGTTGGCATGGTCAACTATGAGCGCCACATGAGCAGCTTGCAGGGTCGGGGGAATGCTGGGGCTAAGGGGCGACCAGGGTCTTCCGGGGCAGAGGGGGTGGATATGCTGGGTAATGGCATGCCCCCATTGCCTGCAGACCTAAACTTAGATGTCATGCCTTCGCCGCCCAAGGTGCCAGGGATGCCTCTAGGGGCTGGTTTCCATGGCATCCCTCCCCAGGTTCGGCCAGGGCCTATGCCTCCTAGGGGGCCCTTAGGTGCTTTTGCCTTCCCAGCCTTATCGCCGCAATCCGCAGCTCAAGCTGCAGCAGGTGCTGCTGCTGCTGGTGGTCCTGGGGTATCAGGTGCGCTCCCTAACTTATGGGGCCCACCTCCACTGTTCCAGCCGGGGGCTACTCCCAATCTAGCAGCAGCAATGGAGTCTTTCTACTCAGCTGGGGGCGGCAACGTGTTCAATCCAAACAGCTCTGTGGGAATGGCAGCAGCAGCAGCTGGAGCCGCAGCGGGGGCAGCAGCAGCCGTGGCGGCAGCAGGTGGGCCTGGGGCAGCTAATGCAGGTAGCGCCGGCGGTGCTGCTTCTGCCCCTCCTCCTGTGGCTAGTACGGGACCTCCACTCCAAGTTCCTCCCACCTTCCTCAACCCCTTCTCCCCCTTCGCCCCTGGGCCTTTTGGTCCTGGCCCTATGGGAGGTCTGGGCCCAGGTTTTGGGCAGTTTGGCAGCAATGCCTTTGTGCCGACTGGGAAGCAGCCAGATTGGTCTACGGGGGGTGGACATATAGGCATTGGTCAGACAGGAGGGCTGGGGGGTCCTCCTGCAGGGGTGCTGTCACCCGGGGGAACTGAGAGGCCTAACCCCCTGGCTGCCATTGGCGGCGGAGCAGCAGGTGCGGGTAGTGGTGGTGGTATGGCAGGGGCGCCTGGTGGTCCCCCAACTCCTGGCAGTGGCCCTAGCGCTGCTGGGACTGCTGGTCATCTCCCACACGGAGCTTTTGCGGGCATGGGGGGTCACCCAGTGCCCCCTCAAATGCCGCCAGTGTCTATGGGAGCAGCAGCAGAGGGTGGGCCTAGCGGGCATCAGCAGCAGCACCCAGGAGGGCCTGGGTTCCAGATGGGCCCCGGGGGTATGCCGATGGGGGGCCCTGGGCATATGGGTGGGGGGATGCCAATGGGTGGTGCGGGTCCACATGCAGGACATCACCATCCAGCTCACCCACAGTACCAGCAGCAGCCACAGCAGCACCAGCAGCAGCAGTACCACTCAGGGCCCAGGGGGGGGCACCCTGGGTCAGCTGGAGGCTTAGGAGGGCCTCCTGGGCCAGCTGGTGGCAGAGGGGGTGGTCCGGGTAACATGGGGGGACCCTTCCCTGGTGGAATGCATGGCGCACGAGGGGGTGTTCCTAATGGTCCTGGGCCTTCAGGTGGACCTCCTGGACCAGGTGGAATGGGAGGTATGCCTCAACAGCAGCAAGGGGGTGTCAGTGGGGGTGGCAAGATGGGTGGTGGTGGTATGCGTGGGGGCCGGGATGCAGGCGGTGCAACAGCTCGTCTGCCGGATGATATTTTGGGGTTGGATAAACCCTCAGGGCCTAGTGAGATGTCAGGGCGAATGGGTGGTGGTCCACCACCAGGCGTGGGAAGGGGTGGTGGTAGAGGAATGGGTGGGTTTGGCGGTGAGGACCAGGGAGGGAGGGGTGGCAGAGGCCCCAGAGGAGGCAGGGGGCGGGGAGGGCTTGGACGGGGTGGGATGGAGATGCGGGGACCCCCTGTAAATGCCACCGCTGGTGGAGGCCCAGGGGTTAGTGCTGGCTCAGGTGGTGGGGATGCCCCTGGTCCTAGGCAAGATCGCTCAGGCAGCAGGGGGTATAGCCGGCAAGACCGGGGGCCAGGGGGGCGGCCAGAGGGTGTAGGTGGACCCAAGGGTGGTGATGCTGCTGCTGGTGGGGCAACCATCCCCCAAGCTGCAGCGAATGGTGGTGACAGCAGTGGAGGTGGAGCCCGGCCTGGGTCTGGGCCTAGACCTGCAGGGGATGGTGGTAGGGGTAGAGGCGGGCGTGGTCGGGGTGGTGGCAGCAGCGGGGGTGGTGGTGGTGGCAGGGGGAGGGGTGGCAGCGGCCCTTCTGGACCCAGCAAGCAGGCGTATGTTCCAAAGGGGCAGGCCTCAGCAGGACAGGGGTAGTTGCTCGAAGTTTTGGCCTCTCAGAGTCAGTGTTTTGCCGGCAGTTTGTTCTACGCGACAGGTCAACGTGCCACATGCTGTTGACTGTAGTGGTCGTCAGCACCTGGGGTTTGCTCTTGCTGCATGTTGCTTATGTGGTCTTCAATCTTTGTCACAGCCATTGATGTGTAGGAACATCTTTGTCCTTGATGAAGGGAGTCTGTTATGGTTTCTTTGGTATGTGCTTTATCCTGCCCGCTGGCTGGTTGGGAGGCATACACCAGCAGCTGCTTTTCCCCTGTGAAGGCTCCAATGTGTTTCTGATGTCATCGTTCGGTTGCGACTTGCAGCCATTGGTGGGTTACAGGTGTTTACTTCGGTTTTATGAACGGGCAATCGCTGTGTGCTGGTGTGAACCATTGCCCGGGATGGGTGGCGGAGGTTTGTTTGTTGGGAAATGGCTTGGAAACGATGGCTACATGTACGCTGCACAGATGTTTCTTGTGGTCACTTTTTGATCATGAATGAAGGTTCCATTATTGCTGTCCCAACCAGGGTGTATAGCTGTTCTATAACAGTAGTCTGAAGGGGCTCTGGAGGCTTCTGAGCAGACGATACAGTGGGTTCGCATTTTCATAGGGAACTTTGAAGCAGTACAGCAGCATGGTTGTGTTGCTTGAGGAGACCCTCATGGTTGGATTAAAGAGAAGAGGTGCAGCTGCGTCAAAAGCACCTTTCTGCGTCTTCCTAAGGTGCATGTCCTGTGTGCACATTAGTTCAGGTGGTGTTGGTGCATGGGGTCCGGCAACTGCGGTGGTGGTGTTTTCGTGTCAGGTTACCCCCTGACTTGACCACAAATGGACTTAGGTTGTTGGCTATGTGTGGCAGAGAGAGATGTCATATTCCATCCTCATAGCCATGGCTACCTGTTGCAGCTGAGCACGCTGTGGGGGATGGGAGTGGGGTTAAGGTTAGGTAGTAGGTATAAAGCGGGCGGAGTGCTAGAGCAGAAATACACAATCTGGAGTAGGCTGTATATTGCTGTTTATGGTGTCTCATGGTGGCAGGCAGGATGGATGGAGCTTGTGCCGTCATTTGTTGTATTGGAGCTAATCATGCAGGCGTTCTGCTGTGCTCCGTATAGCACAGCCAAATGTGCTAGCGGGTAGGAAAACCCGGTTGTGCAGAGCACCCTGTGGCCCATGCTGACAGGAAAGGGTGGTCTCATCCCATAGCAAGGTAGCAAGGATGCTGTATTTGGGAGGTCTTGTGGTCACCATGTGATGAGCCCTTTGGACGTCCTACATGCTAAACTGCAGATGAGAACACAAGTGGCGCGATTTGCTAGGTGATCCCACAGGTGCTGCTGCAACTGGTTTAGACAAGCGATTCATGGAAGGCCTGATTCTGGATTTTGATCGTTTCAGTATTGTTATCATGATGTCATCAAGGCAGAAAGAAAAGTTTGCCGCTCATATCAAGTGAGGAATCAACCTTGCTGAAATCAATTTGCGTTGTGCATCGGTCTGGACGGATTACATGCAGGCCGTTTTTGCTGTGGCAATACTCATACGTTTACTAGCACAGTATGAAGGCATGAGGCGATGGGTCTGACAGGCCATGCAGTGTGTTGGCTCTCTGTGCTCTGGGATTACCGTTTTGGCATCACAGAGGGACTGAGTTCCATGTGTGCAAGTGATCATGCACTTGGACTGTGCCTGAGATGCAACGTATGCATATGGCATTGATTGCTTGACTAGGAGTCTTTTGTGCTCGTGACAAGTACGCAAGGCCATGGACAGTGTCCTGCATTCCCCTTTGGTATGCAAGTGCACCATCAAGTACCATTTGAACCACTCGGAACGATCGGCCTGTACCGATCAACCGATGGCGGCAAACCTGGACGACGCCAGCCGCGCAAGTAACCGACTCATGGCTTGCTCGGTGAAAAGCAGGTCCGGCTCGGAACCCATTAAAAATGCCTTACTGTAAAATATAAAGCCATACAACCTTCTTAACTATCTGGGGGCCGAGCGTGTCACAAGTGCGTGACTTCGGGTACACTCACATGCCCAACAGACTAGTTCGATTCGAGAATCTTAGTCAGTCAGTGGGTGCAGGCCGCCATTATGCCCATGCTCTCTCCTCGATCGGTCACTCTGGCTATCCATAGCATAACATAACATAACAAACATTTAAGGTGTGGCAACCGCAAAGGGCTGCTAGGTCGAACCGACCAAACGCACCATCGGATGGATCCAAAACACAAGTGGGTTCCATACCACCAAGTAAATGGATACCAACCAGGTATTCATTTAGAAAACTTCAACCAGTGCATCATCAGAATTATCACCAGACATATCGGACTCCGAATCAAACATATCTAAATACTGATCGTCCGGAAGCAAGATGTCTGGCAAGTCCACCACATCAGTACCACCAGACTGGTGGCATTGGCGACCGACACGAACGCAGATGGCAACATATTTGACCAACACTGGAAGAGGGACCCGGCCAGTTGAAGACAATGCCTAAAAAATCAGCATACCTGAGAGAAGACAACGAGGTAGGACACAGCTGGTACCACAGTCGACATGAACACATCTCTAGCCTCAAGAATTGTGGGGTGTTCACACAAGTAGAGGCAATGTGCCTCATCATCCACGGCTGTGGAATTACAGCGCAAACAAGTACGTTGAGGACGTAGGAGGACAGGCAGCTGCCAACGTCCGGTGTGAATGCGCAGATGATGGCAGCAGAGACGGAAACGCAAGAAGCGTACCAACACACCATGAGAAAGTCTACATGAGTACAAAGAAGGGATCACGCCCAAAGCATGTGTACCCACAACCCTGAAATACAGACCAATACGGGATCCAGTACCATTTTCAACCTGGGACAGATGCTGGATGTGCTCAGTGTACCTAGTGGACAATGCCTCATCAATGGCAGTAGCATCCATAGGCATTATCAGAAGCCGTTGACCAGCTGTAGACAAGGTGACCAACCAATCCTGCCACGCCACTTCGAATTCATCAAGTGTAAGATGAAGAAGGACCACAATAGGCGGATTGCCATGTGACGGAACTCGCTTCTGCCGCTGCTCTGGTGCCCGGGCCCACCTGGCTTCAATCAGGTCCCACCTGCTGCTCACTTCTGCTGCTCGTATTCTCGCTCTTGCCATTGCTGCTCGGGTGCTGTTGCTCCTGCTCCTGCTCCTTCTTCTGCTCTTGCTTGTTCCTGCTGCTGTAACTGCTCTTAAATGCTGGGCTCTTGTCAGTTTTTGCCCATCCTAGACGTCTATCACTCCACACTCCAGATCACATCATCAGTATCGTACTCAACTTTGGAGAGAAATGGTTTGGGTGCAGCCACGCTGTCCGCTACACGCCTACCGCTGCTGCTGCTGCTACTAAAATCTCCCCTGTTTCTGTCCGTTCCACTGCCACTGCCTCTGCTGCTGCGGTCTCTGCTGCTCCTGCTTTCGCCACCGTCGCCGCCACTGCTGCTACTCATGCTACTGCTGCTGTCTCTGTAAAGTGTCACATCATTTATCGCGCTGTTGTCAAGGACACGGTTAGGATCTGCTGGTTGCATGATCGGTGGATTGCTGATTGATCCTGAGCCTGTGCCTGTGCCTGGGAGGTAGAGCTTACGGGGTAAGTTCTGAGACACCTGAAAAGACGAAGGAAGGGCAGCTCAGACGGTATGGAGATATAAGAACAACGAAAGCTCAGACGTTTCACAGTATGGAGATATGAGAACAATGAGCAGGGCATGTGTCATTGTTATATACCCTGATATCCTTAGCAACACTGCTACGGGATCAAAAAGTTGTCAGTGGTTGGCCCCAATGAGTATAGGCTGCGACTGCATGGAGCTTTGGTAAAGAGAGACCAATGCTACACAGCCCTCCAGGCCATGCAGCACCCAAGCATGACTCCAACCAGTTTTTTAGTGGGACATTGGCGAGAAAATGAGCAAGATAGAGAAACAGAGAGCTGCGCAATTCTAGCCAGCATGGAGCTTCGGAGGGTATTGCATTTTTAATTAAAGCACTGATTATGCAGTTCACATGGCATGGCTAACCATGGAAGGCCAGCTCTTCACTTACTACCCCGTATCGGCTAATCAGACTGCACAAGATCATTATCATGTTCATGGGCACAGAGGTGATAGTGGCAGTCCTGTCTGGTTAGCTGCCATGACTACTAATTCTATATATGATTGAGTGGTGGGAGTTGGACTTGTTGTATGTTTCACTAAGGGGAGTGCATGTGAGCAGAGCACTCCCAAATAGGGCTTCACAAAATCAGGAAATTGTCAAATAGTTATTGAATTGAAGTATTTTATGGCATCACGTTCCGAATGTGCATCACAATGACCAACGCACTCCCTATTTTTCATGCAAGCAAAGACTTCCGAAATCTTTTGTGATGTGTTTATGCCACAAGAAAAGGCCATGAATTACTGGGCTGGAATTTAGGTGGCCAAGCAGACTTCTCAGGAAGCAGTACCGAGAATAGGTCCCGCCCTGGATGCGGAAGCTCTGTAACTACATTTCATGCTATGCCATCGGCAAAAAGTGCAATTAGAATACCTGCTATAAACTCCGTGATATGCCATGCAAGAGCTGTACCACTAGCTGGCACAGTACAGGGCAGCACCCGAGTTTGATCATCACTGTCTATTTCAAAATTCTAAATACTCACCTTGGCAGCATGCAGTGAGCGCCCTTGTAAAACAGGACTTGCTAGGGCGGTAGTTCTCTGGTGGGTGTAGTAGCCCAGGATGAAGCTGCTGAACATCAGGGACACAACCACCATCAGTGGCAAGCTGGGGGAAGCGCCTTCTGCACGTTGCTTAGGGACCTTGGTCAGCCCTTTGCTTGGGTCTGCTGCTGCTGACTGCACTGGTAGTTGACTACCATGGGATGTGGTCAAGTACCACATCGCTGACGCGGCGAGCTGCTTTCTTTTTAAGGATGGGCCGCCTGAGAGTAGCCTGCTGAGTAGCCGAGTGCGGAGCTCCCAGCGACAAAGGCTGGGCGTGGATGGCTCAGTCAGTTCAGAGTCCGAGGTAGCTCCATTCTGAATCACAAGATAACCTTGCGCGGTGGTATTCTATGGAACGAATGTATGGGGCGTAATGTGCAGTATCGATAATGCAAAGTGAAGGATGCTGGTAGACATTCCTTGTTTGAGGTTGTGTCACCAAACTTTGACATGTAAGTGCATCTGTGGTTGCCTGTCCTCTGCAGTCAACATCACACAATCCGTAGCTGCATTGGGTAGGCACCAAGGCGAATGGCAGTTTCAGCAGTTTGCAATATCTGCTCTTTATCCACGCGCGTAGTTTCTTCCTGGTGCAAAGCATCCTTGGACTTGAGACCGCCGTCGCCGCAACTCTCTCACCTCGGCCACCTGTGCCAAATCAGGGCATGGTCCCTCCTATAGTATCATCAAATGCAGTAACCAACTTTAACCAGTCATGTACACACACTATGTCAGCTTTTACCAGACCCACGGGCAGGCTGCCATCGCCGCCCATGTGCTTCTGCGCCTGGAAATAAGGCCGTCAAATGGAATGGAATCTAGTCCCAGATGGAATCAGTGGATACGTTCCCACTGGGATCGCAATATACCCGGCTGCGCTGGATCCATGCCTACACCACTAGCACCACAGTTAACACCACAGCAAAAGAGTACCATCGTATAAGGAGCACATCCGGCTGCGAATAGCAGCCACAATGTGTGTATGTAGAGGCCACACTGATCCAGCGCCTTGGGAATCTGTCGGATTTTGCACACATGCTCACGGGCACACACTCGACTCACATCAAAACACAGGTAAGCAAACAGGAACATGAAGGTACCCAGCGCCTGCGGCCAGTGCCGCCTGGCCATTGCAAGTGTAACGGCAAACTAAGGCTACCATACATTAAGCACCTGTACACTCCTGTTCCTGTAAGCACAGATACCCCTTAAAACACCAGCCAAACAGCTTGGACTGCCAATGCTTAAAAGGAACTACCACAGTAGCGAGGGGATCATGTAATGTGCGAGTATGAGAGAGTGCATGAGGCTGCACATCAGCGCGTTCGACAGAAGAAAGCCACAAGCTGCCATAGTGCCCTGGAACCACAACGTTCATAGGAAACTCTGACAGCACATCACACAGCTTTTAAAAGCGGCCTACATACAGCTGTCACAGCACTACCCACATTTGAATCCCAACCCTGTTTATCCAGAGTACATGCATGGATGTAGCACAGCACACCCCTCAGTCACTACACCCTGACCCAATCCATGCAATGGCTGCAAATAGAAGGTGACACTGTGCTAGATCACAAAGAATCTGCTAGCCAGGGAAGAAGCATGCTTGATATATCTAACATGAATGGTGAATGAAGACAAGAGAAATGCTAAAGGTGAATTGAAGACTGTGAGATGTTGTTGATGCGAGCAGAGAAGGTCACGCCTCTCTTGCTAGTATGAAAGGCTGCTGTCCTAGTTACGCTGCCGTAAGACCAGGCATCATCAGGCTACTTGGTATGCTGTTGAGCTAAAACTTGCTGTCATGAGTGTTAGCTCGTTCACTAGAAGCATGCATCACTCTACATGAGACAGAGACCAGCGCAAGCATGCAAGAGCTACTCTGAACCCTGATGACAGCTGACCATGCTATGGTAGGAGGCAGAACCCACCCTGTGGTAGTATGCCCCTTCCTTCACTTTACGCACGGCAAAAGCCACATCATTCTGTAATGCAATAACCATGCTGGCAGTCTAGGCCTTCCCAGTCTGTCCATGAATCACTGCACATACAAAACACAGTTACCTAGAGCGCAACCACCATACGTTCATGGCTGGTGAACCTCTGCCTCAGGGGTTTGTCCATTCAGGAACTGCACTTGGTCTTCTGGTTGTGCACCATCGGTCGGGGATGGACCAATGGTTGTTGTGGATGCAACTCCAAACGCATGTGCCACGCAGTGCCCAAGCAGCAACGCACATTGAACATGAACATGCACCTGAACAGCTTCATGATAACTTCTGACGTGAAGGCAATATGTGCTGGCTGTTGCTGCCTCTGAACTTAGCACAGTAGTGACAACATATCGCATCTAGCCACTGACCCTTGGCCTGCACTGAAAACTATTGTTGTGTACTGTTCCTATGAGACCCAATCCTCAGTAACCCTAGTACATTAGGGTATTTGCTCTTGCATGTGATCTCCAAGGAGTCAATAGACTTCCTCTTGCTGTCATAGAACCCAAAGTATTTCCCCACAAATGGAGAATCGCAGATGCTCCATAGCGCCCCCTGCACCTCCACATGCCCAGGTTGCAATTTGATGCTGCACTTCACAAATGCCTTTAGAGTTTCCACACAGTCAATGCCTGCATCAAGGTAGAAGTCTACAGCTGAAACTCCTGGGGGGAACTTGAGGCTAATGGGGGCAGCATAGGGGGGTGCTTCAACCTGGCTGTACACTAGACATGCAGATAGCCCTTTGCAGTACGGCCATGGGGTTGGGATGTCATAAGACAGGTGGAAGTCCTTTTTGAAAAGCGGGGGATCTGACGTGATGGATATGGCTCCTAAGGGGGTGTCTATGGATTCAGCTGCTGCATCGATTGTTCCACCATTGACTGTGATCATGTCGATGTTGTGCTTGGCAATGCGATCGTAGCCGTCGCGCCATGCTGTCTCTTGGCTTCTGTCTACATAGACGCGGTACGATTTGTCAATGTACCTGCAACCAGAAAAGTAGTAATGGTCACAAGCTCGTTCAATCTGCTGGATCCCTTCACTGCTGCTTGGAGTTCATCTTAAACCAGAGCTT
This sequence comes from Pseudopediastrum boryanum, assembly GCA_963556185.1. NCBI lineage: Eukaryota > Viridiplantae > Chlorophyta > Chlorophyceae > Sphaeropleales > Hydrodictyaceae > Pseudopediastrum > Pseudopediastrum boryanum. Next base: position 4,217,870 of record OY744495.1, read on the forward strand.
GCTTAGCTTAGTTGTGCTACATTCCTTAACAAGGTGGGCATCAGAAGGGGTCAAGAGAAGTGATGTTTGACACAGTACCCTTACCTAATGCTGCTGTGGGGTGGTCTTGTTGGTGGCACTGCCCCTGACCCCAAGGCTAAAGCAGAGAGCAGCACTAGTACGAGCATGCAGGCTTTGGAGGCAGACATCGGTACCCCCGTAATCAGTTTTTGGCACCTCTGATACTATAGTGCCTTATAGAGGAAGATGTACGGGGATGCTTGCAAGCCTTGCCCTGGCAACACTGTTCCACAGATCTCCTGTCCCCGGCAAAAGCATCAGAAAAGCCGACAGACGGGATATGGTCAAGTCTTTCAGCGTCTCCTGGGCCTTCATGACGCCAAGTGCAGCAAGGATTCGGCTTGACACGGCTCCACGGAGTCTGGTGCTCTGGTGCTCTTGGTACTGCCTTGGTACCGCTTCTGCAGGTGGTCAGTCGCCTGGGGTTGCTCGCTTTGATTGTCCTTATTCATGTAGATGCAGTGATTGATATGGACAATAATGCTGTACTTGGGGCTGCAAAGAGGGCCCTTCACGTATTTCGTCACTGGCATGCAGAAGGCGTTGGTCAACCGGACGTGCGTCAGGGTGCCGCTCATGATCGCTGGGAAAGTATCTTACCGAGTCGCAAGTAACACTAGTCGCAGAGCGGTGAGAGGGGAAGCCAATTGTTTATCCAACCGCGCTACTACCTCGTTACCTGACGTCTTCCTTTTGTTGTCCCAGACATCGCTTGGATTAGCTTCCCTGGCTTTCAGCTTACAGGGCAACAGAAACAGTATGGCAACGGAGACTCAAACCCAGCAGCCCTTGGCTTCCACCAAGTGCGCCCCCACCAGCAGCACACACGCCATGGAGGTAGTAGCTACGTCAGACAGCATGCGAAGGCCGCACCTCACCCGCAAGCTCATGTTGGTATCAGACCTGGACGACACCATGGTTGGAGTCTGCAGTGAAAGCGATGCTTACACAGCAGCGTTCAGGGACTTCTGGCATCATGCTCAGGCATCTGGTCATCCTTGCAAGCTTGTTTACAACACTGGCAGGTGAGGAGACACCATAACAGCGCTGCTCCAACAACAGTACTTGCATACCTGACCTACTAAGCCCTCTTTTAATAATCAGCTTCTACTACCTCTCACGTTACGATATGTTTGGTTTGGGTGCGTGCTGTTACCACAACAACTGCCCTCGCAAAATGCTGTACCACCCACCACCCAGACCTTCTTATTGTGTGTCCTGCAGCTCTCAATTTATGTCCCAGAACCCTTGTCTTGGCGCATGCAACATGAAGCATGAAGCCTTCAGTAGAGTAACTTCGAGGACTGATGCCTGTTCATTCTGTAACAAATTTCCATTCTGTGCCGATTTTCGACCAAGCATACAGCGCCTCTCTAAAGGCTGCGATTAGTGTTCGTTGCATTTCCTGTAGGATCTCCGTGATGCTTGCTATGTATCTCGGTAGACTTTTTCTGTGTAGGAGCCTTGGGTTTAGTGTCCTGTGTTTGTTTGGTCATTGGCACAGCTGGTCCTGGGGTTTTGATGGTTTGTTTTGTTGATTGACCTGCTCATGAGAGAGAGACTGCACCGGGAAACAGTGTATTGGTCTCCAGCATGGAAATGTGGGAAGGGTTCCTGGGTGAAAAGATCACACGGAACCTTACTTGTCAATCTGCACATGAGTTCTTGAAACAGAAGCAATGCTGGCTGGCTGCTGCTCCTCCCCTCCCCCCTTGCCTCCTTCTGTCCCACCTCCCTTGCCAGCACCCCATCTGATGTTTGTACCTCATATTGGTATCTCTCATCATGCTGTGCTGCATACTGCTGCTTGTTGCTGCAGGAGCTTCCCCATGTATGAGCATTTGATGAGTCTGAAGCAACATTGCCTGGCTCAACCAGATGTGCTCATTGGAGGAGTGGGGACACGCATCTACACACGCAACCACCACCAGCAGCAGCAGCAGGAGGCAGGAGGAGTCTGGCAAGAAGACACCAACTGGACACGTTACCTGGATGAAGATTGGAGCTTGGCAGGGGCTGAAAGCATTGTCAAGACAGCAATAGAGAAACTGGGGGAGCAGAAGTAAGTGTTAACGGATCATGCTCACTTGTCTATGATATTGTGGCCCAGCCTAGGAACGTTAGTGGAAGCGGGCATACGAGACTGCAGTGTCCCATGTTTGGGGTATCAGCTACTCCAGCCAGACTGCTTTAAATCAGTGCCAGTCAGTGCGGTTAGGAACGATATATATGCTGATCAGGGAACGATGTACAGGTATATTCTGATCATCAAAGGAGCAGTGGCTCCAGCCGTGATGGTTGCTGCCAGAAGCATCCAAACCAAAGGTGCAGCAATATCCCTTGCTGGTAGATATCCATTGATTGACTTTCACAAGAGGGACTACTTGTGAGTGTTCTCATCTACCCACTAATGCTCATCAGAAAGAAGTGTTCAGCATTTGTACATCCAACTCTGCCCTGAGGGAGCACACAAGCATTTTGCATGACCAAGTGTTTGTTTGAACAGCCCGTTACTCCACTGCTGAGGGATGATTTGGATGACTGTATATCGCATAGCATCTGCCGTCCAAGTCATATAAACTACCCTTTCCTCTATTGTATATGCTTTGTGCTATACAAGTTTTGTGCAGTGCACTGTATTTGCTTTGTGCTGTACAAGTTACTGTGCAGTGCACTGTATCCTTTGAGCAGTGCAGAAATCTCCCGATTCTGGCCCTCCTTATTCTCGTCCCTTATCCTCAGCCGCCTTTGCTTCAGTTCAGGCCCCGCTGCATTCCGAGCATTGGGAGAAAGGGTGACTCCTGCTACCCTTGTCTTGGGCCCTTCTGGCCGGGCATTCATAGACATTATGTTGGGTGCATGCTGATCCGTTTTTCTGTGGATTCTGCTGACAGGCTTACCATCCTGTTCATTCCGTAGGATCAAATGGAAAAGCACAATCCTTGCTTTGCTTGCGCATTTGGACCGATTCCTGTATCCCATCTCGTTCACATTCTGTTCCCGTCGCATTCAAGAGTGAAAGACCTCCTTAATGTTGACCATCTGCTGCATGCAGTGTGCGTTTTGCAGAGCCCTTTGAGATCAGTGCTCACAAGCTGACTGTGTTATACAATGGAGCCTTGTACAAAGAGATGATGAACTTGGTGCAAGAGCAGCTGGATGAGCTGGATTTCAAGGCAACCATCATTGAAGGTGGCAGTGGTAAGGAGGACAGGAAAGGTGTGTGCTCTTTGTAATCTTTATATCCAGGAATTCCTCCCACATTTCCATAGTGGGAACATTCCATGATCTCGTCGCATACCTCTCACTCTATCTCTCTTTCTCTAAGGAGGGCAGGTCGACTGGGAAGAGGAAACCTCAACCTCCTTGGTATTTAACAGGAGAGTTTGCTTTGCATCAGTGCATTGTTGGTGCCATATAGCAGCGAAATGGCTAGGGAAAATCACTATCTAAGGCTTGGGATGGACCTTGTGGGATTGACTGGCTGGATCAGTGTGCACTGCCCAGTAGCGTATGGCCTTGGGCACAGGGTTATCTTTTGGCTTTGCAGTCTTCTCCTGGGCTCGAGTTGCCTGACATCATTGATTGCAGTCAAATGCGATTCAGGCTTACTCTCAGCACATGCAGCAGATAGCTCCAGGAAATGAGCGCAGAGATTTTTGCAATTGGGACTTGGACACTGGCCGGAGCTCTCAGCAGGTGTTTCCACCTCTTTAGGTCAATGCATATGAGATTGATCACTGCACAGCCTCGGGATCGTGCAGCACCCGCCACATGACTTCAAGCAGTTTGTTAGTGTGTTGTGGGGGATACCGAAGCTGAGTATGTATATGTTGCTGGATAGAGATCACTGGGGACCAACCTCATTGCTTTGACTTTCCCTGCCTGGATAACAAACATAACATAACAAACATTTAAGATAAACCTCTTACACACGCAGTAATGTGCATTGGCACGCGGGCAAGCACCACTGAATCTTAGAAGCAGATGGCCACATGTGGCTTGGTCGAACGCTTGTAAAACACTGGTGAAAAAATCATTACAGTCCGTTCAAGTCTGAGCACGCTTTATACTCCTCAACATGCTTATCAGAACAATGTACTATCTGGTGTGGGTGATACACAAAGGTTTCACACGTTGGCATCATGGGTCCAATTGCCCAGTGCTAAATACTCATAGGAGTGATCTGCGTGTTGTTTTGTGGATGGATCTTGCTCTTTGCTCCTTGTTTGCAGCTCAAGATATTCGCTTCATAGACTTGGTGAGTAAGGGGGCACGTCATTCAGAAGCGCCGTGTAAGGCTTGTGGGTTAGTAACCGGCCCCTTGAGGCTGTGAAGGTGGTGTAGAGGATAAGCCTGTTCTGTGATCAGCATGTCAAGAAGTGCTCATGCCAAATGTTGTTGCTGCCTCTGCATGGCGAGGTGTATTATCATTCAACTGTACAACCCTGCCCCCTTTCTTCATGTTGTTGAGGAGTGTGCTTTCCTGCCAAGCACTGCATATGCCCATCAAAAGGAGATTGGAATGAGAGAGCTGCTTTGCATGACGAAGTCTAGGCATCTCCAAGGAGGCTCTGGTCATGCTTTGTTGAGAATGGACATAGGAGTTGATCTTGCTGTCTTTGGTCTCTTTGACCCAGCTGCCTTAGTGTGTGGCCACACCTTGGAATTTTGGTTTTTTGTGTATGCCTGCACCTGTCGCGGCTCCTGCTGGTGACTCCAGCAAGCATTCTGCATGTTTTCATATATTTGCATGGCATCACAACAATTGAATGTATTCTTGAAACCATTGAAGGTGCTGCAGTTACGGAATACAGATAGGCCCTACACAGTGCCAGCTGCAGAACAACTACCTTCCTTGTGGTCCCACCTTCACTAGCACCTGTTACTGCTGAGGTCCTTATTGTTGCTGTTTCTGCTCTGCTGTCGCTGCTTTCCTGATTGGCAGATCCCTAAGAATGCTGGCAAGGGTGGTGCCATGGCCTATGTGCAGCAGCAGCTGGGCTTTGATGACTGGAGCACTGTGGCAGCTGGAGACTCTCCTAATGACCTGCTGATGTTAGCACAGGTGAGGCCAGTAGTTCTCTGTGCTCTTCAAGGGAGGGGGAAGGGTAAAAGGGAGGGGTTACTGAAAGAAGTTATGCTTTCAGCTGCTTCCTTGCACATATTCTGCCCCCAATGAGGAGAGATTCTTCTGTCCGCTCTTGAGGATAAATTGCATGACAAGCTGAAAAATTACAGATAGCAGCTGGGCAGACGTTTTGCAGTGGCATGTGCGGTTTTCTTTTCCTCAGATTTCATACAGAACAGGTAGTGCTACAAGTGTGATTGCAGTGCCCAGCAGTGGGAGGTAGGCAGGGCCACAGTACATGGGCAGGAACTGGTTCCTTCGGATGTGACGCCTGAATGGCACCCACTCTTTTCGTGTCCTCCGCAGGCAAAGCTGGGCATTGTAGTGGCGAACTGCACGCCAGACGTGAGGAGCTGGGCACATGCCAAAGTGGCGGCGCAGCAACAGCAGAAACAGAATAGCAAGCCTATTGAGACGTTATTCATGGCCGAAAGACCTATGGCTGCTGGCATCATGGAAGGCTTGGATGGCCTTGGATTTGTCACGCACACCTAGGGCCATAGATACATCCTCCTGCCGTCGTGGTGGTCATGTTGAGGGTTATGAGAGCGCAGTTTGGAGTTTAAGTCTGGAGCAGGGAGTCGGAGGAGATGTTACATCAGTTCAAGAGACCGCAGGACAACGGTGCAGAGCGGTGTTTTAACTGAGTGACTGGTTTCGCAAACGTGGTGCCAAAGAATCTTGATCTGCAACCAATTTGCCGACATGCTTGGTCGGCCAACTGTGAAACGTTGGCACCTAATAGTAGATCACATGGAGTGGTGCACCTGTGGGACCTTAACCTCTCGTTGCTAAGGCTGCAGTACGGTTTGCACCTAGTTTGCGCATTTACTTTTCTACCGCGTTTTCCGAAAGTTTCTACGGCTGCTGGGGTTAGCTTCTTCCGAAACAGTGGGAAACCTCTCAGCGGTTGTATTCCGAACTACTTGCAGTTTCTCTGCAGCAATGGCTGCTATGCAACAAGGCCGGGTGGCGATGGGCAGGACAAGCTCCCTGTCCCAGCGCAGTTGTCGGTGCAAGCCCAGTTCCGTATTCCGGCGTGCAGACAGCCGTGTCCACCAAAGCCGACACATCGCTAAGTACGCAGGTGTAACAGATGTTGAAACTGATGTCTACTGCTGCGTGGTAAGCTGTCATCTCAAGCAGCCACGGCGTGCAAGATCCTGTGTCTGCCCGTTTCATACCCCTGCTGCGCTTGTAGGGACTGGCACATTGCTTTCAGAAGTCGGAAGAAGGCAAGCTCGAGCCCCTAATCGTCATAGAGCCACTCAGTGCTTCAACTCTCGAGTGTATGGCAGCAGGTAAAGCCACTTTGGATACTGGCATTTGGCTTAGAGCGCAACTTCTTCTTGCATTAGGCCCTAGCAGTGCTGTACAGAAGTTCCAGAGTGCCTAGCTCATTTGTGGCAGGTGCTTAGATTGCTATACGAGCCATGCCTTGTCCAATTTGGATGCTTCTGATATCATGGCTGGCCTACACTACTACTACCACCACGGCTTGGTAGCATCTGCAAGAGAAGAAAGGTTGTTCTACTTGTTATGGACAGTCCAGTGCACATTCTCATTGCTACCTAAAGGGCCCCATGTTTATCTTGTTAGCTATTGCGGAGGCTGCAGATCCCTAGATCTGAGGGTGCCATGGGTCACGAAGACATGCTGTAAACCTCCTGTCCATGGTTGGCGCATAGCTTCCTGTCCGTTGCATCTAACGGCAGCAAGCTCTGGCCACTGTTGCCATGCAGCGAATATGGCTATGATGAGCAGGGACCATGTATCAGTGTGTTATCAACGAGCCCTTACCCCTCTTCTGTACAACAGTGTTTAGCTTGTCCCCATCTCCCTACAGGAAGCGATTAACCCCAGGGCTTGTCCTAGCGCTTATGATAGAAAACTATTATTAGTGCCTATGATATAAGACTGCGATGGAAACTGCGCCGCTCGTTGCGCTCAACTAGCCGCAGTCTCAGGACTGGCTTGCATAGATGTAGTGCAGACTTTAAACCATCGGAATAGGAAAAGCTACTCACAAGCATCATATTCCTTCTCATCCTATGCCCCAGGTGCCCGAACCTCATACAAGACAGTGTATGGCTTGAGCTACGGTGAAGCAGCTCAGCGCAGCAAGGAGCAGCTCCCAGAAATCTTTGCTGAGGCTCACTTCTGTGACAAGTGGGGGGTGCGGCTGGAGGCTGCAGCACGCACATGGCAGAGACCTCATGCACAAGACAACCTCATGTAAGCAATGCAGCTGGGGTGACAGTTTAGCAGCTTGGGGGCTGTTTGTTGACCGTGGGCATAGATAGCAGAGCGCATCCATGTAGAGCAATGCTGCTTGGGGTACAAGTTATGCAGCTTGAGTTCTGCTTGCCAAACATTGGCATAAATAGCAGAGCGCATCAACCCAGCACCGGAAGTCCTTGCTTATATTGCTGACTGGGCGTTTACACATGACATAAAGCAGCAGCAGGATCTTGTTAATGGTACACAAGTATGCGGCGGCTGCTGACAGCCTGTGCAAACGCAGTGAACAAAAGAGGCTGATACCAGGTAGAACCCATTATGACTACTAGCAGGGCCACCACAACAAGGCGCTTACCAAGGTTTAGACGTGTAAGGGCCTGGCTGATTCACCAGGTGCAGTATTGGGACCCGGCCATAACCAGTGAGAGACCACTCTGGTGGAGGCAGTGCTGATCTTTACTGTTGGTGGGAGGGAAGGAAAACTCATAAGTTGTAAAGAGAATTTTCTGGTTTTACATCCAAAGCTATGGATGGACGAGGTAATTTTTCTTTCGGTATAACAGATTGCAGCGCTTTTTATGAAGTCGACAAAAAGCATATACCTTCTCTTTGCAATTGTATCAGTTAAGGGACTTTTGAGGAGGTACCATAGCTAAAGCGCTGTACGCCCTGCACACCAAGGTAGGGGTAGAGATGAGGTAGAGCTGCCAGCTGTAAGCCTCGTAGCAGGCATATCCATTGCTGATTGTCAAGCTATGTCATAGCAAGTGCTTGGGCAGTCACTGTCCTTTGCAGTATTGATCAGGACCCTAGTATCCAACTGTGTTTCTTGGTTACCCGTTGAAACGCAGGTCCTGATCTGAAGCCCTAGGTGCTATTTCTTAAAGCCGATGGAGTTTTGCTGGAGGCTCTCCGCAGATTTGTCTCGTCCACGCTGCTGTCAACAGGCACTGCTCCTGTTTGCAAAGCCCCCATCAGGGCTGAGTCCACAAGTGCCCTTACATATCTCTTGCACTTTTAAACTGCCTCTTTTTACTGTTGATCCTGAGGGACATTGTTGGTGTTCACGTCGTTTGAGAGGCGTAGGTGGACCTTAGCACGCTCTTTTTAAGAACAATATAAAGCACCTCTGAACTGGCTCTTGAACTGTTGTATCCTGCAGGGACATTGTGCCTCTGGGCAAGGTGCGTTCAGACTTCAACTTCAGTTTAGATGACAAGCGGGTGTTGAACTTTGAGAATATCGTCACTGACGATGACAATGTCAAGCAGGACCTGTCTATTGATGTGTATGGCAGAGCAGAGAAGAAGGCCCGGGATGATGCTATGGCCAAGGCAGAGACAGAGAAGGCTGCAGCAGTGGCAGCAGCAGCACAGGAAGAGGAGGATGATTTGGATGCCTTGTTGGCTATGTAAGGCTGATGGAGGAGGAGGGCTTTGATGATTGGAGTGAAGTTGGGATGGAGGGTGAGTGTGGCGTTTACGGTTGCGATACCAGGGGCGGCTTTAGAGCAGCTTAGAACAAGGCTCGCTTTGGGGGGCGCGGAACTCTTTATGGGGCTAGGTTTCAGATACTGCAATGGTAGGCTGGTGGGGATTTTTGTGAGGATGTTGTTCTGTGTGCTGTCCAGTTCCTATGACCTCCATGTCCAGCATATGTTACGGGGCATGCATCAATGGCCTGAAGTGGGTCTGCTCTGACTCTAGCCACAGAGTGAGCTATAAGCTTGAGTCTTCCATGAGCGTCCAAGTTGGCCTGCTGGTTAGTGCCGGAAGAGGCCTCAGTCCCCGAAGTTGTAGATCATGAGCCTATTGTCTAGCTCTGTCTGTGGAGGCAGCCTGATATTCCATTTGGTGTGTTAGTTTCCTACTCTTGCCCTGAGCCGCATGGCTTGGGAAGTTTCAGAGAGTCCTTATTGTTTACTTGCCAGCCCCAGTTGTTAAGGAGTCGCTTGATGACTTTCTTCAGGCAATAGTATGCCTCAATGTCTCCGCATTTGCCTAATAGATCGAAAGGGATGTCGGTGATGACTCACGAACAGGAGAGGACTAAGGAGGAGGTAAGGTGGCCCTGCAATAATCACTGTAGAGCTCTCTTAGCAAGTGGGTGTATGGTCTCAGGCGGATGGTTCGTCGCCATTGACTTGAAGAGGCCTCTGCAGGGGATAAGTCGCCGTGCCACTGAGCGGGGTTCAGTTGAACGCGACTCAGACAAGTTATGACGTTTGTGGTCTGGGTGCCCACGAAGGCAGATGCCAACCCCGACTGCAACCATATACTATGCTTTTGTCCAGAAATGGACGATCGCATCTACCTGGTGACCTGCCTTTCTCCCATCACTCAAGGCACTGCGCAGCGATCCGATGTGGCCGGCCGGCAGGGCATTTAGCCTCGTGGACGAAATCCCAACCCACGAGAAGGCAGCTAGTAGGTTAAAAGAGACCACTGCACAGCGCTCTGGGCCGTGTAGCACCCAAGCATGGCTCTAACCAGTTAGTCTTAGTGGAGTGGGGTGAGCGCAGTGCGAGAGAAAGAGATCCAGAGGGCTGCGGAGTCTAGCGAGGCTGAGACAAGTAGACCGTAGGTTTAACCTATAGGAGATTTTACTGCACAGGAACGTGATGGAAGGCGAAGTCCGTGATCGCTCCGGTAAGCAACAGACGGGTATCTGCCTTGACCGTCAGAGTCATGGATTCATCACACTCTTTCTCTTCATAAGATCACCCACTACCAAGTCCACAACAAATCCATCGGAAGCAATCTGGCATTGAGTGCGGCCTCCGTAGGAATGAACCCAAGTAAAGCTCTCCTTTGAGTGATCTACTCACATACAAGCGTGCTTGCCATACACTGAGGTAAAGTCAAACCTCCTTGAAGGAGCCACTTACTGTGGGACTTCCTTCTACAAATACCAAGTCACATGGCAACGGAAAAGGCTCGTTGTCAATGCTTCATCAAGTGAAAACATCTCAACTAGCAATGTAAATAGTAGGACCAGCCAGCGTTGCAAGTACCCACAACAAGGCCACACCTACTCTAGCCTGTATTGTTGTATTCTGTAAGGAACGAGCCTTCCTTAGCACCTACGCCGCAAGATTGCGGAGGTTAGCAGGAGCCGTGCAGACGGGCGACGCCTGTTGCTCCTGTCGCCGCCGGGATTCCGGTCGCGTCCGCCGGTGGCTTGATGAGCTGCCGTGCGCCGGCAGATGGCCGGGCGAGGGCCGGCGGGGGCGATGCCCCCGGCCGGAGGGAGCGGACCGCTCCCATCGAACTACGGAGCCTTGATCTCCTGAATGGAGTACGTAGGCAGCCGCTGGGCTATATTAGGCCCACGGTGCAGGCCCTTCCCAATTCAACTATCCCTCGTGTCTACGAGATGGAAATCGTTACACGGTTTGAATGTTACATTTGAAAAAAGAAAAACCCGGAGCCAACACGAGGCTCAAGGGGCTTCCAAAAAACCAAACTGACTAATATCATCAACTTCAACTAATTCGTTCTCATACTCATCACTAGAAACATTACCACAACTTTCATCTTCACTCGATTCAAATCTGTCAAGCTGCAGATCAAACACCCACTCAGTATCTTCATCTCTGAAGATACGCATTTTATGTACCAACTTCGCCAACATATGCTGCTTTGGATGACACATAAGCTTCCGTAAATCACCTTCACAGTAATCAAACAACTCACCAAACTCCGATCTGATTTCCTGGTAGGCAGGGCATTCCAGCATGAAATGCTTTTCATCCTCAACGGTATATGCCATGCATTTCCTACAATACCTCTGTGCCCTCACAGTACCACCATCAGCCCAACGTCCAGTCACAACACTCAGCCAGTGAGCTCCCACTCTAAACCTCATGAGATCAGCAAGATACTCTGGATTTATACAACGGTCATGATCAACATACCTAGCAGGCTGTGAAACACACTCAGCCATCCACGTATAATAGGTCGCATACGATACCTGATCCGAGGATGCAACCCTAGGATCCTCTGGAAGGTCACACCAACAAGCAGTCCACTTACTACCCCAAGTGCCTAGGACAACTTCTGTGTCTACACGCTCAATTTCTGTTACTGACCTGTTCAGCACAAGAGAAGTTACCTTCTCAGCATAATCCGGAACAACATCTTTAAGACACTTCATCATCTCAGCAGACCACAGCCGTCCATGTCCAGCAACAATCGACAACTCGAGGTTCTCTGTAAACGCTGCACGTAGCATAGGCGCAGATGTCTGAGCTACTAACCTATCCCCAAAAGCCACAAGCCATTTTAACCCACGTAAATGATACAGGCATGCACCCCAGCTCCTCATGCAACAGTCGTTGAGATACCGACTTCCTCAACCAAGTCCCACTAACTTGTCTCAAGAACATGTTCTGGACCTTCTGGAGTGGATTACCCAATACAGTGGTCCTCGGAGCCATCGTTGCGAGCCTACGTCAAGCGGCCGAGCGGAGACTACCCATCGCGCTACTCTATCTAATGGCGAGCTCCAGTACCCAGAGCGGTGACCTGACAACAAGCATGCAGGAGATGAATTTCTCGAAAGGGACGAAGCTCCAGTTTTGGATCCTGGCCAGGGGTATCAATAAGTAGTACATTAGGGCCCTAGTAGTTTAGCTTTGCCAAGATTGCGATTGCATTTTGGGGGGCTGCCGGCATGATAGATCAATAGACAGCTGTCTAGTGAGGTTTATATATATAGGTACCTACAGAAATCATTGTGCACATAGCTGAAGCATTTATTAGTAGCTACTGGAGTGCTGAAAGCATCCTGCACAGAGTGCAACTGATCAATTGCTAAAACAAGCAATTATAGCAGGTTTTGGCTTGCCTGCACTGAGCCATGGCAGACTAGTATCCTGAACATGAAGTGCATGCAAGGCATGGGGATACAGATCAGATCTCTGATGAGGATGAGAGCAGCTCGGAAGAGGTTGCCAGCGACCATTAAACATCTGCTGATGAAGAGCAGCAGGAACATGAGCAGCAGGATGCTCAGACGGAAGCCCCTAAATTACCAACGAAATAAGGGAGGAAAGAAGGGTAGGGCTAGCTGCTAAACAATATAGCAGAATATTGCACTTGATGACAGAGGTTCAAGGCAATAAAGCCCACGCAATGCGGTTCGTGGCTGAAACTGCTACTAACTACCCATGCTCCCATGCACTGAATGGTGTACAGGATGAGGAAGAGCAGATGGACACAAGAGCTCAACGAGGCTGATGGCCAGGAGGCTGACATAGGCCATGAGAAGGACAAAGAGGCTTCAGGTGCTGTAGTCCCCCTCATCCAAGGGCTCTCCGGTGAGAACAGATTGGCAGATGCTGAAGGGTTTAGCCCAATATAGACCTAAGAAAGGTTATCAAAGCCAAGCACTTTTGAAGGTGCTAGTGGTCGCTTCCTAGAATGGACATATGAGGTACAGATGTATCTGAGGGTGATGCATTTCCACTCTTAACATGCAAGCCACGATATCATAAGGACATCTGAGAGGTACATCGCTAGAGTGGTGGCTGCAGAAGCAGGATTAAAGGGCAGTGAATGATATTCCCCTTCCTTAACTTTAGGAATTCCTGCAATACATGAATGAGCGCATCGAGCATAAAATCCTGAATTGGCAGCTCGGGATAAGCTCAGGGGTCTGGGGCAAAACTAAATGACCCTGCATCGGTATCTTCGCGAGCTCGAAGCATGCTAATGAATATCCCTAGGTGATATGATAAGATCCACCGCCTCTTGTGGCAGGCTGAAGCCTTTCAATACTGATTAGGTGGGCTAAGCTGAAATGCAATGATTGCTTACATCTCTGCTTACATGTCTGATGATATGTCCTCCTGAGTTGAGGTTGTGTGGAAGCAGAGAGGCCCTGAGGGCCGTGACCTTAACAAGCACAGAAAGCAAGTCAGGGCAAACTGAACAGTTGACTGATTAGATATTGCCTGACTCAGCTGCTGAAAGCAGTAATCAAAAGTTCCAGGGCATGGTTGAGCGCACAGGTGCTATATATAGTTGCTTGCAAGGCAGACATTTGCACTAGTGCCAATGGCGAGTCTGTTGATAGGTTAACGCACCTCTGCTCTTGGTGCCACCAGCTGAAAGCCTGCGCTGTGCTTAGGCTGTTTCAAGCCTGGTCATATGGTGGCTGAAAGCACCAAAGCCAAAATGAATGGCAACCCAGAGGGTACGAGGGCACCTCCCTGTGAATAGGGAGTACAGGGCTAGAATAAATGGTATAGCTTAAACGCTCAAGTAGTGTCTCAAATCGTTGATGAGTCTTGCCCTGTTTCACAGGCTGCACCTCTTGAGCTAGAGATGCGTAAGATGCAAGCGCTACAGCCGCTTTATACCCTGAGCCCAGAGCAATATGCTGCAAGATTAAATGAGATTTGTGCTGAAGCTGCAGAGCTCAAATTGCCTTTCACTGAAAGTAGTGCTGAGCAGGATTTGCAGGCAAACATTTGCTTCCTATATGCTTCGGCAAAGGAGAACATCTGGCTGATATTCCAGTGTCAGAACGGTCTGGATCTGCCTCATAAGTCTGCATGTATCCTCGCGCCAGATTGGCCGCGTGCTCACTTGTTCCTTGAAAGGTATTCAATTGCTGAAGCATTACAAAGCAGGTGCTTTGCAAGACTGGCCTGAGAAGCTGGTCTATATGACGGCTAAGGTTTGCAAAGTTATGCAAAGGGGAGATGAAGTCTTTTCCATGACAATTGCAGGTTCTGCGTGCCGCAGGCTGCAATAGTAGCCTCTTTAACGATAAAAAAAAACCGAATTTAGCCTGTCAGATCTTGACATCTATTCAGGCTATGCTGAAAGCATTATATGCGGTACATATGAAATTCATGTGAGATTACACATGTTTGGTTGATGGTCATGTAAATGCAGCTCATGAATTGAAGCAGCCTTTGCTTTCTGCTTGTCAGGACTTGTGCAGCATTGCTTACGCACTTGCAGAGGTATGAGAGATCTCTGTATGGCGAGCATAAAGGTATGTCACAGTTTGTGCTAACCTACATCAGTGAGCTTGGCTGGTGCCAGCTCTGCTGTTGCTGCTACTGCTGCTGCTGCTGCTGTTGCCATCCCGTTCCTCCCACTGTAGGAAATCTGACCGAGAGTCTGCCACGACAAAATTGCCCAACTGAAGTAGCAGCTGATTTGCTCGCTGATGGGCACACCACCTGTTGCGGCTGCCTACACAAGGCATGCAAGTGCTCTTCTGAACAAAGGAGTGCAATTACTGGGCTGCCCTGCTGCGTGCGTTCTCCATTGGCAAAGTCACAAAAGCAAACAGGGTGATGCCTGTATCTCATAGGGACAAGACAGGGTGATGCCTGTCAGTTCCCCCTTTGACTGCCAGAGAGTTCATAATCTTGTGCCCAAGAAGACTGACGGCTGAAGGCTTGAAGGTGGTCCTGATCTGGAAAAGATCTGCTAAGTACAAGTAAGTACTAGTGATAGGGATTGAGTGCATCCCTATGTGCAGCTGTGTCTGGTGCTTGGCACTGATGGTGCAAACGAAAAACCTGCATAGGTTTGATAAAGTGTCCATACAAAGTATAGTGGCATGCTGGTGGATCAGCGAATCCAGAAAGATTGAAGCCACAGCTTCTATGCCAGCTGTCTGCTTGATAAGCAGATCCACACTGCTCACACTTTAGTACCATGGTGGATCAAGAAGATCTTGAATAGAAGCCTCAGCTTCTACACCAGATAAAGGTACATTGTTCCCGCGAGGATGAATTTTTGCAAATTTGCCTTGTGTCACTTGTAAGAGTCATAACTGAGCAATGTTGAGCCCGAGTTGGCTGTACTCGCTCCACATTGACTCCGGGCATTATGACAAGGCATGATAACATGCAAAGAAGCACCGCGACAGTGAGACTGAAGTCTTAAAAGGGATGAATGGCACATAGTACAGGCACCCCTTGGTCTATGCTTTTGTCGCTGAGTAGCGGGCATCCAAAGCCTATGGTGCTTGTTCCCAATCTCCAGCCAAATCTGAGAGGCTCCTGTCCTGAGCTGTATGCAACCATGAAGAATGATGAATTGCTGCACATGAGGCTGATTACCTGGTATGAGAGAGAGAGCAGTTATGCCTCTGATGTTGTTTAAATCAAAGCTGAGTTGCCTGATATGTGAGAGGGCTGATATGCCTCTGCTGTAGCTTGAAATATAAGCTCAATGTCTGCTCATGAATGAGTCAGTGTGTTGTCCACCTTACCCAAGCTAGACAGCTCTTGCAAGCTGCCAGAACCAAGGTGATGCTTGGTCCATTCACGAGGCTTGCAGAATGGTAGGGCAACCAGGAGATGCGAATCCTAAGCAGGATGGGCAAGATCATTGCTTGTCATGCGCCTACATGAATGTATGCTGTTCAAGGAGGGTTACACCTCTGTTTCCTGCTGAAAATACCTGAAAGGGAGCCGCTCTAAAGTTACAGCCATGAGCTGTCTGAGCATTTGCCAGTTAATTCTGGATCATTGTGAGATGCATATCACTTGCTTGGCTGTAGTCCAGGTGGGGAGGAGGGATCAGCTCCAAGTTCTCCCAAGCGCTCACACTTAGAGACTTCTCCACATGCATGCTTTCTCAATAGAGCTGTGAAGTGCCGAGTCACTATCAGATGCATGCTAGAAGGCAGATGCTGCACATGCTGAGTCATGCTGTGAAAGCTGAGATCTGAGTGAATCATGTGCATGCTGAATAAGCTGTCATTACAGCTAGGATCTGCTTTGATTGTGGCCTGAAAATAGGCATCAGGCACGCGTGGGATGCAAGTAGCCATGTTCAGGGTAGAAAGCCGGTGTGACATGAAGTGCTGACATATGCAAATGTCCAGGCTTCAGCACAACATAAAGTGCCTACCTGCAAAATTTGCATGGAATGCTGATAGGCCCAGATGCGTGTCTAGAGGCTTGCAGATGCTGAACATGCCTTGTGGGATCCCTCTTACATTTGGGTCCTCTTAAAACAGGTTGCTGATTGCCCTGAGAGCTTGGTAAAGCTGTACTCCTTGCTGTGAAATGCCAAGAAGCTGCAGTGTAGTGATGTTGCAGTTTCGTTGCCAAGGTAGTGGTGATACACTACAGTGCAGAAGGCAAGTCCATGAGGCTCCATGTCTTTACAGAGCCAGGCAAGGGGAGCGACCAGAAGATGTCTGTGTGCAAGGCTAAAGACACTAAAGTGAATTGGCTTCCAGAAGTATCCAGGTGAGACCAGATCAGTGTGTGGGTGAGAAACACATATCGGGCACCCCAGCAAGCTTGCTTTTTCCCTCTTCCCTTGGGCAGTGAGAGGGAAGATGCTAAGTATTGCTTCACAGCCGGTGGGGAGGAACCTGGCCAATAAGGCCAAATCCGATTCTTTGCCCAAGCACTCTGAATGAGATCTGCCCAGGAATTACCTATGAACAGGAATGTCACATCATAGATGGGCTATCCAGTATGTGAGGCATACTGATGCGTTACAAAGTGTCAATGCCATGCTGTCTGTGATAACAGAAGCAAATGCAGCTGATGGAATCATTAGTAGCTGCTGATTACGTGTTGATAGCATGTTCAAAAGGCAGTTATGCAGATAGCAAAAGGCGAGAGCAAAGCTTTGAGCTTGGTGTTTAGGTTGCTAAGCATTACTAATTGAGACTGAAAAGTCCCTCCGAGTTCACACAAGCTGCTGCCTTGGTACATAGGTCCTTTTTCTGTGGACAAACAAGTGGGCAAGTATGCTTGCAAGCTAACTCTGCCTGCAGCAATGCGAGTTCATCCAATTTGCCATGAAATTCTGCTGCCTGAGTTGATCCTGCTGATGGCAAGATACATGCGTCCTCCACCTTTACTCAATGATGACAGTCTACCCTTCTATGAGGTAGAATATGTGCTGAAACGCAGGACAGATTAAAAAGGGCAAGCGGGTTGTAAGAAAGTATGGCTATGAGTGGACTGGCTTAGTTTATACATGAACATATAACATGGGAGCCAGAGAAACACTTGAGATATCATAGTGTTTACATGAGTACTGTATCCTGCTACAGCATGAATGCTTAGCCCCTGTCTCTCATCTAGGTGGGGAGGAGTGTAAGGAACGAGCCTTCCTTAGCACCTACGCCGCAAGATTGCGGAGGTTAGCAGGAGCCGTGCAGACGGGCGACGCCTGTTGCTCCTGTCGCCGCCGGGATTCCGGTCGCGTCCGCCGGTGGCTTGATGAGCCGCCGTGCGCCGGCAGATGGCCGGGCGAGGGCCGGCGGGGGCGATGCCCCCGGCCGGAGGGAGCGGACCGCTCCCATCGAACTACGGAGCCTTGATCTCCTGAATGGAGTACGTAGGCAGCCGCTGGGCTATATTAGGCCCACGGTGCAGGCCCTTCCCAATTCAACTATCCCTCGTGTCTACGAGGTGGAAATCGTTACATATTCTTTCACCTACGGTCCCTGTTGCAACGCTTGGGCAACTGCAGTCAAACATCAGTAGCAGAAATTGCAACAATATCCAAATTCTGAACAAGCACCACAGTTCGGAGGACTTACAGAAAAGCCCTTAAGGAACACATCTGGACATAGTTGCTTTTGACTAAACCCTATGTTTGCCCCTTCCAAAGATAGTCTGATGCCCCCTATGGTGGAGACCTAGAATGAAAAGACGAAAGAAATCTAGTGCCCAATGGAAAGCATGCTGCTACTGCAAAGCATGCAGGAGCCGCAATTGGAAAGCATTGCGAAGGTGGCCCCCTGACCGCTTCGAATGAAGAAGTTTGTCGTGGGCACGGTCACCAGAACGGCAATATAATGTCACAGGCGGCAGCAGCAGCAAACAGCACCACCACATTTTATGTCAACTTTGCAGCTGGCACGCCAACCAAGCTGACACAGCCGTCTGCTGCAAACATGCAAAAACCCTAACTTCCAAGTATGGAGTCCACAGGGACTACACCGCCCCATCCCAATCAGATGAACATGCAATGATCCCCAGCCGTTGTAGCCACTCAAACTGATGCCTAAGAGAGATCCACATACTGCATTGCAGAAATTGTAAGGAGAATGAACAGGACAAGCAGACTGATCTGCGCTGCACAAGGGCATGTGCTTACACTTCACAGGAGGGTTGGACACCAGTGCACTATGCCGCTTTGACCTAGCTGCCTTATGTGCTGTCCCACACATCTTGGCTTTATGTTTTCTTTTCATTGCAAATTCAGTCTTTTTAGTCATGACGGTAGATGAATACGTTCACAACATGCATTGTGCATGCCACCCTAAACCCTAAGACATGCATGATGCATTCCTCCTTTGCCCTCTCTCCTGCACACTGTATGGTGTTTTGTGAACGCCTAGGCTCATCTCAAACACTGCATACGACAACACCACCCCAGTACAGTAATCTAGGCATTGTGTGTCACAATAATCACAGTGATGACTGCCGACTCAGGAATTTGCCACTTTCTCCATAAGACACTGGTTACAATCCCTCATAAGAGATGCACCGGCTGCCATCGTGTACTTTACCACTATACACCACACAAGCTGTGACTCAGCGCTCAAAGGAACCGCAACTCGTACATGCAGTACCAAGTTCTGACCCCTGGCAGTTAAGAGTCCTAGCAGCCCCTTCAGCAGTTACTGCACTAACAAGGGCCGGCTGGGACAGGGCACCTACTTCATTACCTTAGCAGTAAAGCAAGGCTTAACATCTACATCCTATATTTGGAGTCACCCAGTCTGTGAACGAAGCACAAACACCCAGCTTGTGTACCTCAGTAAGTCTGATGTACTGCCCAGTGCAACTACACCCACACAGCACAAGCACTACGCTCTTCCCCCGCATCCATTCAGACCATGCCTTACAAGTATCTCCCCTGCATGCAGTGCTGCTATGCAAGTCAGTATCTGCACTCTGCGGCAATATCTGTACACCCTATTTACGATCCCAATGCAACTGCTATTGGTGCACGGCTCTCCTATATTCTCTGCTACTTCTCCTCAGTACCCCCGTGCCCCAACTGCCACTAGTGCAGCAGCAGCATTTAGGATTGCAGGCACTGCCACGTCCCTGCCAAGAGCAACTTGTGGGAGGAAGCCAGCACCCAGGCCTACCCCTGAAAGATTTGGTTGGGGGAACCCTACATTGAAACCCGCTTGGGGTACTCCTGCCTGTGGAAACCCAGCACTTAAACCTGCCTGTTGCAACCCAAAGTTCAAACCTGCCTGAGGCAGCCCCACATTCAAACCTGCCAATGCCTGCTGGGGCAACCCTGCAATGAGGTTGGATGCTGGGCCCAAGTTAGCAGACTGGCTCAGGCTCTGGCTGAGTTGTAGCAGCTGCGCTGGGCTGAGACCACTAACAGCTTGCTGACCTAGTCCTGCAGCTCCTATTGATAGCGAGCCAAGTGTGGGCAGGGTCGGTGCCATGGGGAGGGTGCCTAGAGTCGTCAGCATGGGCAGCCCCTGCCGCATGCCTTGCATACCTTGCATGCCTTGCAGACCTTGCATATCTTGCATGCCTTGCAGACCTTGCAGGCCTTGCATACCTTGCATGCCTTGCAGACCTTGCATACCTTGGAGCGCTTGCAGGCTTTGCAGACCCTGCAGATTGCCCTGCAGATCTCCTTGCAAATTACCTTGCAGACCGGCTTGTAGACCAGCTTGCAGACCGTCTAGCAGATTGCCTTGCAGACCAGTTGGCACACCACCCTGCAGACCCTGGCCGAGACCACTTTGCAGACCAGTCTGGAAACCTTGCAGACCACTTTGCAAAGCACCTTGCAGATCTGGCATTGACGGCTGTCCCAGCAGCGCCGCACTCGCTGCATACCCAGGAGCTGAGGGCATATTGGAAAATGGATTTAGGCCACCGAGTCCACTGCTTGCTGCTGGCAGCCCCCCACTGTTAGCAGCTGATGCTCTGAGTGCAGCGTCCACCAGGGAAGCAACCACATCGCTCGGCACAGCTCCGTTGCTGAGGTTTGGAACCGAAATGGCTGGTGGCAGGGTGGGAAACTGACCAGTGAAACTACCCAACAGAGTGGGAGGGCTAGGGGTAGCCTGAGCCCCAGCACCTTGCCTCATGAAGTTAAGTGCAGGGTCTGTGGCAAAGCTGTTCCGCAGCTGCTGCCTAGCCTGCTGTGCCTGCTGCTGTGCTTGCTGTGCTGCCTGCTGAGCCTGCTGTGCCTGCTGTTGAGCAGCAATCAAAAAGTTAGCATCATTACCGGGTGTTAAATGCGGAACTGGTGGGGCTAGTATAGTTGGCGTCAGTACACCAGTGAGACCTGCGGCGCTGCTCTTGTAGGTAGCAGGAGCTTTGGCACTGATAGGAGTTGTGGTAAGAGTGGGTGGGGCAACCGGAACTTTGGATTTGGCTTTTGCGGCAGCAGCGGCAGCAGCAGCAGCTTGCGCGGCAGCAGCATCGGCAGCGGCTGCTGCTGCTGCAGCAGCTGTTACTAGCTTAGCTTTCCTTGCAGCAATGGCCGCCCTCAGCAGATCAACAGCAGCCTGCGTCCTGGTATCAAGAGTACCGCTGCTGCTCTTGGTGCTGGCACCACTACCGCTGCTTGTACTGCTGCTGCTGCTGGTGGTGGTGGTAACTGTAGGGCTGCTGCTAGCAGTACTGTTGCTTTTGCTAGCACCTGCAGACATTGTCTTGGGCAGCGGTACTGCCTTGTCCTCAATCGTGTAGACCGACAAGGGGACCGAGATAGAGGTATCTGCATCCGCTTCTTCCTGACCAGCCACTGCTGCATCAAGAGCTTGCATTAAAAGCTTCATAGCATCTTCACTCCCTGACATCGAGTCATCATCCATGATGACTAGGTCAGCAGCATTGCTGTTGCTGGTGCCACTGCTGCTGCTGCTGGTAGCAGTGTCAGCGCCTATGTAATCACTGAGATAGAACCCTGATCCCTTCGCCCCCTCATCTTTGGTAAAGATCTTCGGGGTGGTAACTGTGACAGGGAGGGCAACCGGGCTGGAAGGCTTAGGAGACGGCTTAGAGGAGGGCTTTGGGGAGGAGGTTTTAAGGGCGCCGCTGGCGATGGCAGGGGAGGGCTTAGGGCTGAGCTTCAGAGCTGCATTGGCTGCAGAAGCAGTCCCGAAGACCACATTAGAAGCAGATTTAGACTTGGGTGCTGCAGGTGATTTATAAGAGCTATCTGCTAGGGCAGCACGGATCAAATTGATCACTGCGGCGTTGTTGGCACTATGGCTGCTGCTGCTGCTACTGCGAGCAATACTAGCAGCAGCTGGAGGTGGCGGGGAGGGTGGGGGTGGGGGCAGTGCTGAGCTTTTGCTAGCGCCCGCTGCAGTCTTATCCAGCATCTTGGCGGCAGCAACAAGTGCTGCTGTAGCTTCCATCAGAGCAGCTACTACCTCATTGGGCTGCTTGAAAGGCTCTGGTTTTGGTGCGGGAGCCAGAACCAAAGCTGAAGCCGGAGACGGTTTTGGGGCAAGACTGGGGGTGGCCTTAGAGGCTTTCACCGTTGCTGCACGACCGGTCTTTGTGTATGATGGAATTGGTGCAGGGAGGCCAGGGGTGCTTACTGGAACGCTGCTACTACTGCCTACCTTGCGCAGTGGGTTGCTGCCCGCAAGTTGTGACAGTATGTTGCTGCCAGGAAGCAGCTGACTTGGGAAGCTCTGCTGAGGGGCAGCGGATGTCCTAGGGGCTAAGCTGGTGCCTGCATTGGATGACTGTGATAAGACAGCAGCAGTAACCTTCTGCTTGGCGAGATTGGTGATCTGTGCAGCCAGTTGTTGTGCCTGTGTGGCGTTGTTGTTGACTGCTGCCGTGTGAGCATTACCTGCGCCGCTGATTAAGGACTGCGCCAGGCTGACCCTTGGGGCGGCGTAACTGCACAAAGCAGCAGAGAAAATATGTCAAGAGAAATGCAATGGAAGGTGTATTATGCTGCATTTTGACAGACAAACAGATGGGATTGCCATGTGCGCAGCGCTGGAGAGACATCACATAGTGTGCTCGGGATTGCACAACATAAGGGACGGGTTCTATTATGAAAACTCCTGTCCTCTATGTCTAAAATCATTTCTGGCTTATGATATCTGGATCTGGTAGTGCTCTTATTTGCAAGCCGCCCATTGGCGTATCCTTACTCCACCACACAAGAGAAGTAGGGATTTCCGCCATAACTTAAGGCATGAACATGAGACCCCACTTCTATCAAAAGAGCTGAGCATACCATAAGTGAAAGGCATGAACACGAGGCCCTGCTTCTATCAAAAGAGCGGAGTATAAGGCAAACCTGCTCTGCCCTCTGAGTAGTCTTAGACTTAGTCTTATTGGCCAGAGGTTCAGAACGTAGTAGAGCAGGAGGGGCAGTGGGTAGCTGCAGAGAGCTGCATATGAATATTAATGCTCCTGTTTGATGGGCCCTGCTGTGGGTCAAAAGGATGGACATGACTGCTCCGGGGTATCTTCGCTGATGCCTGATCCGGGATATCTTCGCTGAAGCTTTCTATTGCAGCATGAAAAATAGCCAAGTGTACTGAGGACTGGCTCATGCATCAGTATCTAGACGGCAGCAGATTGACCAGCACACTGACCAGGTAACTTCAATCGTCATGAGGATTGAGCGGATGTAGAAATGGCTGCCAATCACCCAGCGGATGATGCACTAAACCCTTCTTATTCTTCAACTACTTATGGTGTCAGGATGCACTGCTAAGTGTGCTAGCAATGCAGCCTCACCAGAACTTCTCTGTTGCTGACAAAGCTACGAGCTGCCCTGTGAGACAAACGCCACCAGGCAGTGCTGGCGTGAGGGCCGGCGGCCTTGGAGCGATGCTGCCGATGGCACTGCTGACACGTGCAACTGCAGCAGCTTGTGCAGCTGCAAAGCTTCCTAGAATGTTGGAAATGTCATTATGTGCATTAGGGAGGTATTGCAGCAGCTTTCTGCCAGCTAAGATGTCTTCATCGCCGAGATGCTCGAGGGCAGAGGCACCTGTGAGAGAGGCAAGAGGAGTTGCTGTTGAAGGAGGCTGTGAAAGGCAGGAGGTCGATTGCGGTTAAGCATGCTGCCCTGCCAGGCAGGAAATTTTCACTTTGGGTGAAATGGCGAATGGCAAGCCACGTATGGGAAGAGACATATGAGGGGGCAATCCATTGTAACGGAGTGCCAACTGCGCCTAAAGTGTCATCCTTGCAAGCTGCTTAGTCAGTGCAAGGGAAGGCATGCTTTGCACATACTACATACATCGATACGATAGCTCTGCTCGTTGCTTACCAGAGCACCATAGGACCGCCACTAGAAGTGCCCATTGCAGTACTTTACGAGCGGTCATTGCCCCCGTATACTGCCTGCAGGGTGATTAGGATTAAAGAGCCAACACCAGTGGCCTGTGGTGGCATAGCGGTGGCGAGCAGGTGCCCAAGCGGATTAAGTGAAACGTCAACTTTATTAAGGATTACATACCAGGGCAAAGTTAATGCCCAGAAGCAACCAGGATCTGCAAACAGCAGCCAAACGAGGCTGCGCTAGACGGTCGTGTATTTATGTCAAAGCCACGATGCTGTGCGGAAGGCCTTTTTAACTGGTCATACGCGATGTTCTCGTATGCGCATATGCATCGGCGGGGAGGTCTGAAAGCGACCTGGAAGAACGAGTCCATCCAGAAGACCAGTGTTACTATTTGATTCCAAGAAAGTGCCAGCGGAAGCGGTACGACTCGTACCGGATAGGGTCACGAAGCATGCATTCAATGCAAACTTCAGTTTAAGGGCCTCAGGGCGACTTGACATCTCCCAGAACTCTAAGCAAGCTACGGTATTTTCAGACAGCCCGTTACACAGGGATGCCCCAAGGTACTGACACGCAGCATCGCAGGTCTCTTGCAGTAAAGGGAACATTTACAAAAGCCACTCCTGGTTCCGAGCCTCCATGAAAGCGCAGGATTAATTTTAGTTTTGTTGCTATTGCTGCTGACTCATCACATGCCAATAATTAGCCCGGCCAGTCACAGCGGCCAACCCGAGTACTACCCAACCTCCAGTTAACAGTCAACCAAAGATAAAGAATGTGGCACAGTAACACTAACACGCAGTAACAATAACTCACGGGACGGCCTCCTCGGGATGCCCGTAGCAATACCAAGGGAATGAAGGCTCCATCTCCGGGACACATGGTTCACAGCCTATCATGGGCACTGGGTTACCAAAATGATTGTCCCAGTGTGTGGTGCTTTCAAGTAGCACATATGAATCAGCTCATTTCATCCACAAAAAACATTGAAGGTTGGCAACCGCAAGAGGGCCCTCCTCAGCTGCTTGGCTGATGACCAAACATACAACTGGATTGGATCAAAAGACTCACAAGTACAACAAGGCATTACAACCAGACATTCCAATAGCTGCCTCTTCCGAAGTAAGCCTATGCAGGGCTAATGGCCGGCGTCCGGCCACTTTCTCAAGTACAACGGGATAAGGTAAGTATTTTTTTTGATTGAACTCTCAGACAGTGAGAGTATGGCAGCATTTCGGCAAACAGTTGTGGCAAACAACTCAGCAACATCCCAAACCAGACTACAACAAAGCAACCACCCACAGGATGTATGAAACATCAAGCATGATGTAAAGCCCATGAGCCGACCCACTTGCATGCAAGTCTTGAATGCACCCCTTTGAATTAGGTCCTGAAACCAGTTTGCCTCCCATGAGGCAAAGCGCCTCTTTCAACCTCATGAGTACAAATAAAAAAGTTGATTCAACCCCAGTAGTCAATCACGGCCAGTAGGCCACCAGCACCACACTCATATGCTTCTTGCAGCCATGTGAGGATGATGACACCACTTGCAGGTCTAACTGTCCTCCCACTCATGCCCATCTGCACTGCAAAGCGCTCGGCATGCTAACGTACTGATGCATTGCACACTAGTCGCATTTCCTTGTTTGTACATGGAACCTCGCCACATGCATGCCTGGTGCGGTGCCTGCCCGCGTGTGAACTATTGTACCAGCAAATGGCCATTGCTTCTTAATGATCAAACCAAGTGTGTATGCTAGATATGATGATGATGCTGCAGCAGGCCACTACACCCTTGCATGCTACTCCTATAAAATGGATCACTCAGGCAACAATGCTGGAGGGCAACCATGACCCCAGAGATACATCACCATACCACAATTAGCTACTGCCTGCTATTGGAGCACAGCTCTTCTTTATTCTGCACTAGTTCCCGTTAGAACCTCCTTGGCCCCACTGCCACCAGTGCAGCAGCAGCATTTAGGAGTGCAGGCACTGCCACGTCCCGGCCAAGAGCAGCTTGGGGTTGCGAATTGAGGCCGGCACCCATACCGAACCCTGGAAGATTTGGTCGGGGGAAACCTGCATTCAAACCCGCTTGAGGTAACCCTGCCTGTGGGAACCCTACGTTCAGACCTGGCCGAGGTAGGCCTACGTTTAAACTTGGCTGGGGCAATCCGAAATTCAAACCCGCCTGAGGTAACCCCACATTATATCCTGTCTGAGGCAGACCCAAGTTTAAACCTGCCTGAGGCAACCCCACATTCAAACCTGCCAGTGCCTGTTGGGGCAATCCTGCCATGAGGTTGGACGCTGGGCCCAAGTTAGCAGACTGGCTCAGGCTCTGGCTGAGTTGTAGCAGCTGCGCTGTGCTCATACTACTAATAGCATCCTGCCCTAGCCCTGCAGATCCAGTTGACATCGCGGAGTAATTGGGCGGAGTCGGCACCCTGCCCAATCCAGACAACCCTTGCATGCCTTGCAGACTTTGGAGGCCTTGCAGACCCTGCAGACCCTGCAGATTGCCCTGCACACCTGTTTGAAAACCACCCTGAAGACCGGCTTGCAAACCATTTTGCAGACCATCCAGCAGGTTACCTTGCAGACCAGTTGGCACACCGCCCTGCAGACCCTGGCCGAGACCACTTTGCAGACCAGTTTGAAAACCTTGCAAACCGCTCTGGAAAGCGCTCTGCATGTTTGGCATCGATGATTGGCTCAGGAGCGCCGCACTTGCTGCATACCCGGGAGCTGATGGGTATGAGCCAAGGCCACCCAGCCCCACATTTGATGGCGTCGATGCCGCACTGTTTGCGGCCGCTGCTCTCAGTGCAGCGTCAACAAGACCTGCCACAACATCGCTCGGCACAGCTTGGTTATTGACGTTTGGCACTGGGATGGCTGGCGGCAGGGTGGAAAACTGCCCGTTGAAGCTACCTAGCAGAGATGGAGTGCTACGGATGTTCTGGGATGCAGCGCTTTGCGTCGCGAAGTTGGACGCAGGGTTTGCACCCCAGCTGTTTAGCAGCTGCTGTTGTTGAGCCTGTTGTTGTGCTTGCAGCTGCGCCTGCTGCTGAGCCTGCTGCTGTGCCAGCTGTGCCTGCTGCTGTGCGAGTTGCTGAGCCTGCTGCTGGGCCTGCTGCTGTGCCAGTTGCTGAGCCTGCAGCTGTGCCTGCTGCTGTGCCTGCTGCTGTGCCTGCTGCTGAGCCTGCTGTTGTGCCAGCTGTGCCTGCTGCTGTGCCTGCTGCTGAGCCTGCTGTTGTGCCAGCTGTGCCTGCTGCTGAGACTGCTGCCATGCCTGCTGCTGTGCCAGTTGTTGGGCTTGCTGCTGTGCCTGCTCCTGAGCCTGCTGCTGTGCGAGCTGTGCCTGCTGCTGAGCCTGCTGCTGTGCGAGCTGTGCCTGCTGCTGAGACTGCTGCCATGCCTGCTGCTGTGCCTGCTGCTGAGCCTGCTTCTGTGCCAGTTGTTGGGCTTGCTGCTGTGCCTGCTGTGCTGCCAGTTGTTGAGCCTGCAACTGTGCTTGCTGCTGTGCCTGCTGCTGAGCAGCACTTACCAATTTTGCAGGATCAGCTGTAACTGCAGCAGCTGGTTTTACTGATGTAACCAGACCACTGGCGCCCGTGGCACTGCTCTTGTAGGTAGCAGACGTTTTCTTGACAGTGGGGAGGGGTGTTATTGTGAGGGCAGGCGGATCAACCGGGACTTTCTTCTTAGCTTGCTCGGTAGCAGCGGCGGCAGCAGCAGCTTCGGCAGCAGCAGCAGCAGCAGCAGTGGCTGCTGCGGCCGCAGTAGCTGATACTAGCTTAGCTTTCCTTGCAGCAATGGCCGCCCTCAGCAAATCAACAGCAGCTTGCGTCCTGGTATCAACGGCACCGGTGTTGGTCTTGGTGTTGGCACCGCTGCTGCTGCTGCTGCTGGTGGTGGTGGTGGTGGAAGTAGCCGGGGTTGCGCTGCTAGTGCTGGTACTGCTCTTGCTAGCACCTGCAGATGATGTTTTCGGCGTTTGGACTGGTTTCTCAACGATATTGAAGATGGACACGGGGACAGCAACGGGGGTATCTGCATCGGTTTCTTCCTGGGCGGAAACTGCTGCATCAAGAGCTTGCGACAAAAGCTTCATAGCGGCTTGACTTTCTGACATCATCCCATCATCAGCTGTGCCTGAGTCATCATTGCTACTGCTGCTGCTACTGCTGCTTATCGTGGCGGCGGCGGTGGTGGTACTGGTCCAACCGTTTCCAGAATCAATGAGTTCAAAACCCTGTGGTTCCTCCTCCTCGTCCCCAGAAAACATCGTAGGGGAGGTAATGCTGATGGGGAGCGTAACTGGGCCACTGGGCTTAGGCGAGGGCTTAGGGCTGGGCTTTGGGGCTGTGTTGATCGCAGAAGCAGTGCCAAAAACTACATTAGAACCCACTTTGGCTTTAGGTGCAGCGGGTGATCCGTAAGAGCTATCTGCCATTGCAGCACGGATCAAAGCAATCACGGCGTTAGCATTGCTGGCATTACTGACGCTGCTGCTTTTACTCGCAGCAGCTGGGGGTGGCGGGGAGGGTGGGGGTGGTGGGCGCGTCGAGGCTTTGGTGTCCGCTGCAGTCTTATCCAGCATTTTGGCTGCAGCAACAAGTGCTGCTGTAGCTTGCATTAAAGCTGCAATTGCCTCATTGGGCTGCGTGAAGGGGTCAGATTCCGGTTTGGGAGCCAAGACAGGCGCGGGAGCCGGGGAGGGTTTCGGGGCAAGACGTGGGGCGGGAGCGGGGGCGGAAGCAGGGGCTTTGACCGGGGCTTTGACCGGAGCAGAGGCGGACGTTGGGTAGTTCACCAGGGGCCCGGTCTTAGAAGCTCCAGAGACAGACGGGATGGTGAATGGTAGAGGGGGCAAAGGGGCAGGGCTGGTGGGTGCCTTGCTGAACGATGCAAATGGTGTAGTCCGTCCCGGAGTGCCTATGCTCAAGCTGCTGCTGCTTCCAACCTTGGGCAGAGTCAGTCCTGGGGCGCTTACACTCAAGATGCTGCTGCTGCCAACTTTTGGGACGCTATTGCCGGCAAGCTGTGACAGTATGTTGCTGCCAGGAAGCAGCTGACCTGGGAAGCTCTGCTGAGGGGTAGCGTATGTACGGGGGGCTAAGCTTGTGCCTGCTGTAGATGGCTGACTTTTGGCAGCTGAAGCTGTTCTCTGGGTGGCGAGGGTGGTGATTTGCGCAGCCAGTTGCTGTGCCAGTGAAGAGTTCTTGGATGGGGCCACTGTGAAGGCATTACCAGCTCCATTGGCGACGGAGCGAGCCAAAGGGGCAGTAGCGGCTCTTGGAGCGGCATAACTGCACGGCACAAACGGGTCCATGTGAGGAATTGTAGCGGGAGGTCCATTTCTTATTGGCAAAATTGCGGGAGATGGTCGATTGCATGGTGCCTGAGAAACCTTGGGTTGCAGGACACATGGGTGCTAGACCACCTTTCACTTCTGCTGTTACATGTTTAAGGTCCCCTCGTTTGTCTGTCTTCCCCTCGTGCTCCTCATGCCTTCTATTAGGTGCATTCAGATCCTCCCATACAAATAGGCCGTTAGGACATGTGAGGATGCCAACATGGGGTAAAGCTTCCAACAACAGATCTAAGCAGGAGATGTGGGTCAGTCTGTAAATCAGAGAATTGAGACCACGTGTATAATTGGTTACTGCAATTGGAGCACATTGTCCTGACTGGCTTCATCTATTTGGAACTGCAGTACCCAGTCAGATCCAACTCCTCATATCCATCCCTGTCTCCTGCTTGGGCCATCCGACGGTTGGCAGGTTAGATATGATCACTGCTACCTCTGATTGTACCTTCCTGTAAGTTCTGGGCACTATGACAGACTCGAAGGCCTGCAAATATTCAATATCGGCTGGTTTCCAGATTACAAGGGAGTCTAGAGAGCAAAGCAGTGCTTGTCAGGCCAATGCACCTGTTTCCAGATTTTGGAGTTGGAAATGCATTATCATTGTTTATATTAGACTACATCCACTTCCAGTTGCTATATTGCTGCTGGTAACAGGATGCGCTTCCTCAATATGATAGCCATCCAGCCTCACCAGAAATTCTGCGTTGCTGATAAAGCTACGAGCTGCCCTGTGAGACAAATACCACCAGGCAGTGCTGGAGTGAGGGCCGGTGGCCTTGGAGCGATGCTGCCGACGGCACTTCGGACACGTGCCGTTGCAGCAGCTTCTGCAGCTGCAAAGCTTTTCATGATGTTCGCAATGTCGTTCCGTGCACTAGACTGCAAGAGCTGCCTGCCAGCTACGATATCTTCATCGCTGAGGCCCTCGAATGCGGAAGCACCTGCGAGGACGCGAAGACTCGCAGTTAAAGCGAGCTGCCAGGCAAGGATGTGTATAAACGATGCCACCCTGGCGTTCTCGGGCGGCAAGCACCCGACGCCCGAAGATACTTAACATGCACAATGAATTTCATTATGGACGAGTGTGCATGCAGTCAGCTAAGTCCATTTGTAAAGCGCAACCTTCCCAGTGGACATCTGATGCTTCGAAGTGGTACGACAGTTGACGTTCATTGCTTACCAGAGCAACATAGCAGCGCCACCACGATACTAGCGACCAGAACCTGACGCCGAACCATGACGACCCGTTGCCTACAGTATTTGATAACGAATCAAAGCCAAGCACTGGCCCAGAATGGAAAGGAGGGGCTGGAAGTCTGAGCAGACTGCCAGACTCCGAGCCACCGTGACAAATTGGCTAATGCTTACTCGTATGCAGAGCAGATCTGTGAATAAGCTCTTCTGCTCTGCGTGCTTGGGGCACAGCGGTCAGAGCATCACGATGGAGTGCTAACGGCCAATTCAGGTCATGGCCAAAAATAAACTATGAACGGATGCCACATTTAGTTTGTTGAGTCGTAGATTTGATCAGGATATCCTTTCAGTTGCTCTACTGAATGATTGCCTGAGAACTACCAGTCACCGTGACTGCGGTACTTGTACTGGACGACAAGTCATGACCGGCTGTCTGATGCATTCGTGTTCGTTAGTCGTTCCTACAAAGGGCCACAATGACACATTCTCCTAAACTTCGGCTATGGGACTTCGGAAGTGTCTGAGACGGAACATCCCAGTTAAGACGAAACTCCTAGTGGGTAGATGAAAAGGACGAATAAATGCAAGAGCTAAACCACCATCCGAAAGGCGAGGTAGATGCATCGAAGCAAATACCGGCATACCGCAGAAGAGCCACATATACCAATCAGAAACAACCAAACGCTTTAGGTGTGCACCACAAGCCTCCAACACGGCAGTCCTCCTAGCTTCTCATCTGTCGCTTCACCAATCTCTTCTACATGCGGGGCCTGAAATAAAAGTGCTACTCATCAGTCATGCTGCCATGACCTCTGCTTTACTTCTTAACCCCTTTGGAAGCCCTTAACTAGCAAAAGCAGTCAGCTCAACACCATACAACGCCACAAGCTACGAATGGGGTCAAAATAACCACCCAATATAAGCGTCCTCTTGACCTCTAGAATGGGTGAAATGCAAGAAGTGTATTTCCCCTTCTCTGCTCCCCCCTTATCTCCCTCTTTGTCAAACCAGTGTGGACGGATTTCTGATCTGAAATTCACACACTCAGATAGAACACACACGTGCACACTTCACTTGATGTCCCTGGTCTCAACCGTAAGCTGACCCTCAAAGCCTCACTCAGATCTGGGTGGAGATCTGAGTGAGGCTCCATACATGAAGTGCAACCAGACAGGAGTCAAAATGAATCCTAGAGAACGGAGATAGTAAGATGCATGCAAGGGAGCGGACCAATGAGCACCAGCTATCCCACCAAGGAGGAGCAGAGTTCCCAAAAAGAAACAACGGAACAAATCATAGCAAACAGGCACCCAATGTGGGACCTCCCCTACAGCTGCACGGTCAGTATCAGTACCAGCAGCAGCACCATGGCCTCCATCATACATTATAGCCAATGCTATGGCCACCCAAATCGCCCTTGGAACACGGTAATCAACGGTGTCAGATTCTACAACGTCACTCCAATTGCCACACTACGGTACAGATTCCAAGGCAACATGTCAGATGTCGATGCTGTGAAAGGGCAGCAAGAGGGCCGAACCCCATTACTCAAATGGACGGTTATGTCAAACAGACACACCAATGTCATTGTCACACTTTCCTCCAAGTCAGGGCATGCCCACATGAGCATGCCGAACACCAGAAAGCTTGGCGCATTGCTTGCAAATAAGCATTCTCTAGCATTTTGCATATCTAGGCATGCAACGTCATGTCATGTCATGCCATTAAATGGAGGTTCCATTGTCATACAAACACGTTACCCAGCAAATTGCTCTCCTGCTCATGTGCGCTCCCCACCCCCTGTTTATACATGTACATGATGTCCTGCTAAGCAACTCTACTTGCTAATTCACACACAACACACATCCAACGTATCAGCAGTTGACTTACGTTCCAAGCCCCTGCCATATGCACAATCATTCAACTGCAGTACCACCAAGGATGGGACACTTGCATATTTTCCCTGCTGGGGCATCCCATTGATCTCACATTGATTTACAAAACAGCAGCAGGTTACAGCATGCAGAACATCGCCTATATACCCCACACAACAAAAAGCATTATCTTGCAGGGGTCAGTGCCTCCTGCAAAACCCTGAGTGTGTCCTCCATTACATTAACCGCCTCTAGGACAGCCTGCTTGTCTATCGACAGTTGCCGGCCAGCGCCCTTCCTGCTGCCACTGCCTTTCCCTAGCTCCTCCATGGGTATCACCTCCCCTGATGTACAAACCCCCACTTTCTCTATCACCCCCGAAGTCCCCTTCCCTACCAAAGCATTGCTGCTGCTGCTGCTACTGCTGCTATTTCTCAACACCCAGGGCGCCCTAGTGGTACCAGCGCTCTGGACAGCAGCCGTGACTGGTCCCTCGTCACCTGAACCCTTCCCTGCGCAAGCACTCCTTGGGGATGATGCAGTGCTGCTCAAACCAGCCGGCCCCGGCCCAAAAGCTGTTGCTACAGGATGCTCAAAGGCCTCTTTCAGGAGCTGCACCCCTGCATGCTTACCTGGGGTGGACGGACTCTCAGGGACATCCACCACCATGATCGACTTGCCAGTTTCAATGTTCCTGCTCTCACCCCCATTGCTGCTGCTTCCACAGGTATCTACAGCTGCAGCAGCAGCAGCAGAAGGAAGTGCTGCTTCGGTCATACCTGTGCTGCTGTTGCTGCCATCCCGTGCACTGCAAGTAAGAGGCGTAGCTCCTCCAACCTCCGTGTCTAAGTCACCAGGAGCAGCAGCTGCTGTGACACCATCTGCTCCCACTACCCCAGAACCCAGGGCACTACTGTCATCACCAAAACTACCTCCACCATGCATGCTGCTTTGGCTCCCAGCAACACTGCTACTGCAACTTGCTCTTGCAGGGTGGCTGATACTGCGCCGCAGGGTGGCTGCGTTGTCACCACCACCACCACCAGCACAACTGCTGCTGCTACTGTCTGCACCCTGTGATGGAATGCCCTGCCTGGGCGCCCCTGCTTCACTGATACTGCGCCCTAAGGGTGACCCACCATCTGACCCCTCAGAAGATGCCAGGCCCATCCTCTTCCTGAATGCCAACAGAAGAATGCACACACAGACACATGGTTAGTTAATCCCTTCGTTATTCACGGTATACAGACTCCAGCTACCGTAATTCTGGTTAAAACAAAGGATTAGGTGAACAAACTATGCAAAGGATATGGGATATCTTTTCTACCATCAGCAATCTGCTGTATTGTGTAGCTATTTAACTGAAGGAATCACCCCTTCATCCATGGCGGGTTGGAGCCCTCTGTTATTACTGCTGGATGATAGGAACAATTAGGACCGTGTAGGAACATGTGCTGCAACAAACGCCATGGGTTTGGGCCCTTTATGCAGCACTGGGGCATCCTTTTGTACTTCTCCCGCTGCAACCTGTGGGGCACCTGCTTGCCCTTAAACATATAACAACTGCATTGGTACCACTATGTGGCAGTGCAGCTTAGCCAAACAACAAAATTTGTTTACATGTAGCAACCAGCAGCAAGTGCCTCGCTGCTCAAAGTTAACCCCCTGTCTTACCCACACAAACCAGCAACACGTCCCGCCGATGCTACAGACAGTCAAGGTATCAAAACCCAAAGCCCGGTGCATTTTGACAGCCCAACTTTGAGCGCAATTTGCAGGACAAACTGGGACAGATTACAAACTAGTCCCCTGCACTTGGCCCCAGCCTCCCACTCACCATCTCTGTTGCAGCTCCTCATGCAGCTGTTGCACCCCAGGTCTTAGTCCCAGAACAGAACCCTGTAGCCCAGCACCTCCACCTCCTTTGCTGCTACTGCTGCTATTGCCACCTCGCCTAGGACTAACCCCTCCAATTGAGCTGCTAAAGCCCTTCAGTGAAGCCTTGTACCCTTGAATCAACTCTGCAGCCCTCTGCAGCCTCTGCAGCAAATCCACACCTTCCCCATGCCCACCTCCCACCTCTCCCTCCTCCTGCTCGACCTGCTGCTGCTCCCCTCCTCCCCCAGCCTCTGCATGCCCCTGCTGCTGCTCCCCATATTCCTCCTGCCCCTGCTCCTGACTCCTACATCCCTCCTCCCCTAGAAGCCAAGCTGCCCTACTACCCTTACTCCCCTCCTCCCCATGGTACTGCTCATGGTTTCGGAGCTGCCCCCCTGGATGCTGCGCCACTCCCTGCGGCTGCGGCTGCAGAAGGTAGTGGTGATACCTTCTCCCCTGCTGATGCCTATGCTCCCCATTATCCCTCGGGCTACCTGTGACGTTATAGCCATGCAACCCAAGCTGCTGTCTAACCATCGATTGCCCTTCCAGCAGCTTCTGCCACAGGGTTGATGGCAGCCGTTGCAGCTGCTTAGGCAGAGGGCTGGGGCTGCTGCTGCTGCTGGTGCGGCTGACAGGAGAAGGCATGGAGCGGGCATGCAGTGATGCAGGCTGGTCCTGGTGCTTGAGGCCAGTGCCGTTCATGTGCAGGGGATCTGTGAGGTCCGTCAGCGTTGCCAGCTGCAGGAGGGCTGCCACTTTCTCCTGCACACACCAATACAGAAACACATGTAGTGAAGCATTAGCACACATGTACTTGCTGCTATGTAATAAGAGCTGCAGCCTGCTCCTTAAGCTCTTCTGTCATTATCTCACGATCAGCAGCACCATAAGCAAACATAGCACATGCGCATAATCATACTGTGAAAGCTTGCTGGTTGGTTATCAGGCTGTCAGCATGGAGCACGGTGTTAGACCATTTGGCTAGATATAAGGAAACCAACAGTATATATGTGCAGACAACTACCGGTATGCGCAAACTATAGAAGATGCTTACCTTTGAGCTTTGCCGTATCTGCCTTTTCTGTGACTCCTGACTAACTCACGAGATCTTGTCCATGGCATAGCCCCAAATTTTCGTCCAAACCTCATCTCCTTTCGCTTGGTTACGGAATCCACCATAAGAAAACCCCCCGCTTCACTCACCTCTGTTGCATGTGCCAGCCTGATCTTCAGATCAGTAGCATGAGCTTGCAACACATCCACCTTCTGGTCTGCTGCACTGAGCTCCTCCATCAGAATCAGTTTATCCCGGGCTGACTGGGTGAGGGCAGACTCCTGCTCTGCAAGTTGAGCCTATGGCATAAGGAGTAGCAGCAGGGATATGTGATGCAGTTCGCACCAAAAAAGCACTGCTAGCGAATAACCCCCAAGCAAAACAAGCTACTACTGATGAGGAGGTCTGAAAAAGAGTGGATTACAAGATGGTCACTTGATCCAATAGAGCTGCCAGATACACAAAGACAACTGTAGCAATGCCACACCCGCCGTTGCTGTATGCAAGGTGACAAACAGCCTAACGAGCCATACAAACCACACACAAACACACGCCGTTCCAGCTGCTAAAGCCAGCATCATGGATGCTCGCACATCAAGCACAACAACAGGGTGAATTCCTGATCCAACATACCCGCAGTCCTCTCCCCTTCTACCCCCTTAACCCGCACATCTTGTTAAGTCTGTCTCACCTGGTCTGTTAGTGCTCTTCCCTAACGCACTGCTCCCACATTTCCTCCCCAATCCACCCCTCATGCCCCTCCCTCCCACCCACTCCTCAAAACTCCCTTTTTCTCACACCCCCCCCCCCTCCTATGTGCATTTCTGGCCTCCTGGCACCGCATCTCCTACACCTTGACCTCCCTCTCCAAATTTTTGCCCCTCCCTCAAAACCGTTTCCTAACACTCCTCCCGCTTCCACATCCATCCGTTATGCTCCCGTCCTCCCCCCCTTCCCACCCCCACCCCTCCCCGGCTAGTTCAACCTCTGCTTGCCACCCACCTCCAACTTCTTGACCTGTGCCTCCAGATCCTTTATGGTTTGTTGTGACTCCTGCCTCACCAGTTCCATGCCACTGGTCTTGTCATGTTGCAGCTGCATCACAGCTGACTGGCTCACCAGCAGGGCGGCAGAGGTCTGCTCCACCAGGATCTCAAGGTCATTCAAACGGTTGCGCTTTCCATTCAGCTCATTCTGCGCGGGGGGGGGGGGGGGGGTATTTCAATACCAGGTTGCTCAATTTGCGAGCTGAGTCCTGCTCCGTGCAGCTTGATTATACAGGGTATTTTTTTTGCATTTTTGGATTCTTGTGTCCAAGTACCTGCCCATCAGAATTCCCTTAAACACAGAAAGATCGTACGTTGCTTCCAACCCTTAAGTTTTCAGAAGCATTAGCACCCACCACTCCAACAAGCTCTGCCCGAGGTAACAGCAAGAGTTTTAGGTCAGCCTGTCGGGTACGAAATGTGTAGTGAGAAACCAGCAGGGCCATCCAACAACTTTGAACGCACTCCACCGCAATTAGTCCCCAATCTACTGCATACTTTGATGAGCAAAAGCCCTGAGCCGTACATGAACCAGCTGGCCTACCAGTTGCTGCAACTGTGCAGGGATGAGTCTATTCACCAGTGCTCCTGCCACTGCATGCATGCAGCATTCTGGCTTTGCTCTATTCTGCGCCAACTTACATTGACTTTGCTCAACTGCTTGCGCATGCTGACCAGCTCGTCATGGGTCTCCTTGAAAGCCTTGTCATGTTCCACCTGCAGCTGCTGCGTGCATTGCTTGGCTGCTGCTGCCTGTGAACGCACCATGTCCAGCTCAGCATGCGCAGCTGCTAGCTGCCCCACCAGCGCTTCCTGCAGAAAGTGCCATACAGGAATGTTGCTGAGGTCACCTTCAACGTGTGAGCACAGCGTTGTCTGCAGGTTAAGGAATAGGAATACGGACAGTGTTTGCACTGCTGCTGCCCTTGGCTAATTCTGACCCTCAGGTTGGACAGCTACCGCATTAAATCTGCACATCTATTTTCTGCCATCCTGCACTCGGCACCCTATCCCAGGTTTGGGGCCTTTCGCACAGAAGCGTCTCACTAACCA
This sequence comes from Pseudopediastrum boryanum, assembly GCA_963556185.1. Taxonomy (NCBI): domain Eukaryota; kingdom Viridiplantae; phylum Chlorophyta; class Chlorophyceae; order Sphaeropleales; family Hydrodictyaceae; genus Pseudopediastrum; species Pseudopediastrum boryanum. The sequence continues at coordinate 4,255,046 of OY744495.1, forward strand.
GGTATATTGGTATCCATGGCTTGCAAGTATTCTTGCTTTGAAACCGTGCATCAGCAAGGTCTGCTGTGCCACACCTTACCCTAAATTGCCCCATGGGCCTCACCTGCATGCCTGATGGAGGTTCCTTCTCTGCTGCTTTGTTGCTGTCCTGCTGCATCCTTTCAGCTGCTGCCCTCTCCCTCTGCAGCTCCACTTCTGTGCATGCAAGCTGCTGCTTTGCTGTAGCCAGCTGCACTTCAAGGTCATGCCGTTGCTGCTGCTCCGCTACTGTCTGAACCCGAGCCTCTTGCAGGCTTGCCTCTAAACGCTCCACTCTACGTCTCAACAGGCTGGCATCAAAAGCATGTTCTTCTTGCTCTTCTGCAGCTGCTGATGCTAGCTTGCGTTCTAGATCCTGACTGTGAAGTTTTTCATCTCTCCAGCCCATATCTGACAATCTCTTAGCGTTCCTGAGCTGCATCATGTCTTCTTTGAGACTGTCCCGCTCAGACTTTGTGCACGAGAGGTCCACTTGCAGCTGCCGTAGTTCTGACTCTATGGCCTGGACTCGTTCGGAAAGCACGTAGGAAGAAGAGAACATGTGTGCACCCCGACCTTTGCACATAGCCTCAACTTTTTGCTGCAGTTTGTTTCGTTCTCCCTGGACCGCCCGCAGCTCCTGCTGCAGAGCAGCCAGTTCCTCTGTCATAATGGAAGCTAAATATGCCCAAGTCGCTCAAAGGTTTAAGATGCCACCACTAGATTTGATCAGCTTATGGACACAACGGACTAGCGTGCCATTCGCAAAGACACAGGTACCTGAGTCAAGATCACAGATCTATACCAGGTTCATACGCAACATGCAAACTTGCAAGCTCTGTAGCACAAATGCCTAGAAGTAAGATGGGCCATAAGGCTGAAGACGAGTGTGCCGATGTCCATGCGGCAAAGTTACACCGGCAGACATATGGAAGCTGCAAGCCAATGCCAATCAAGCGGCAATGGCCTTCTGAAAGGAGCTCACACGTTGCAACATGCTTGTGGCCACAGAGTCTGAGTCTGAGAAATGATGTCACTGCTGGGTCTTAGGGCCTGATGTCACTGCTGGGTCTTAGGGTCAAAAAGCAATCCGGCCACTTGCAATTTCTGAGCTGTGAAGGCCTCTGTTATACCGATGAGGGCCCCAACGGTCTCCCATGGCAGTATGGAGGAGATGGATAACCTGGCCTACGTTGGGCAGGGGTTTGCTTTTGGGGATGGGGGAGCAGGGCGTGAGCGTAGTGCCTCCCCGTATTCTGACGAGGACGATGCTCCTGCTCCTCTTCCTCGGCCCCATAGATATCATGACAATGTTATTGAATCAGACGAACTTGATTTGAATGAGGATGATAGCCTTGATGCCATACGGGGCAGCTGGCAGTTTGCAAGCCTGACGCAGTTCTGCCGTATGTTCGCTGCCCCATTGAAAGTCAAAACATTCTCAGCTGACTTCCTTGAGAAGGCTTTGATGGCCCCCAATGATTACCAACTCTGGCTCAGCGAACTGTGTTACAAGCTGCTGGAGACTCGAGAGCAATGCAACAGGCAGGAAACGTGGGAGAAAATGCTACATGACAAGATGGTGAAGCAGTGGTGGGATTGCTTCGAGACCAATCCTTTAAGGACGAAGGGCTTCTTTGAGGTCACGCCTATGAAGCGGGTACGCACTGCTGCCACCGCAGCTGCGTGTAGTGTGCAGAGTCGCTGTGTTTGACCAGCTGCTTGCAAATGCCATAGGTTCTTATCCTGTACGCCCTCTGCGAATGGCGAGTGCACGAGGACCCCGCTCTGAGGGATACCATGAGGTGGACGGTGAGTTTCAAATCCCCATAGCAGCAGCTCAAAGAGTTCAGCAGTGCAGCAAAGCCAAATTTGCCGTGCAGTGCGTACCCTAGTGAGCCGTTTGCAGCAGCAACAAAGCGTTGTTCATTAGGGAGTCAATGCTGGTGACGGCTCCACTTGTATTAGTCAGTGGGTGGATTGGGTGCCTTGAGCTGTTGGGCGCTCGTCAGAAAGCTCGATGCAATGGGAGGTTGCTGCAAGGCAGACGTCAGCATTTGGCATATTAAGGGCAATGCCTGAAACAGAGGGGAAGAGCAAATGTTGTGGTTCTGGGAAGACCAGCAGTGCAGAAAGCTGTGGGAGAGCAGCATGCAAGCACTTGCGACCTTCATCAACACCCTCTTCAAACTGCTGAGATCAAACATAATATCTCAGCATAGAAGCATGCATGTGTCTTTATTGCTCGAAAACAGAAGCAATTTGTCTAAAAAGTAGCACTGCAGAAGCAAGAGTTTCACAAGCGTGCGCCTGTTTCCATCACCAGGTGGAGAACCCTGAGTATACATCAGATGCCCTACGCCACCATCCTATTGGAGAGGATGCGAGGGGCAATCGCTACTACTACTTCTCCACAAACAATGAGGACTGCAGGTTGTACCGGGAGGAGCCCCCAGGCCTTGGCGACAGCCCGAAAGATTTGGGGCTAGAGGCCGAGGTGGGGGAAGCGACCTGGGCAACTCAAACCACCACCTTGGAGGAGTTACAGGTCAGGGGTATGGAGAGAAGGGGTATGAGAGAGTGTCTCAGGCTGCATATTAGAGTGGCTGGGCTGGGGATGCAAGGGGGTATAACTCAGAGACAGAGAGGAAGCAGTACATGGCCGTGCCTGAGCACACTGTAGCTTACATAATACTGTAGGGCTAGGGTGGGCTTGTACACAGGAGGAGGATGCAGCTTGTGGCCTTCTGATGTGCACTAGCAGCAAGGGAGCTTGCAAAAAACCTGTTGATGACATACGGTAACCGTGTAAACCAGGAGGCAAGGGACAAAATGCATCGGGCCAGCTATGTTCTTGACTGCCATCCTGCTGCAAGCTGTAGTGTATTAAACTCCTCTTGACCAAGCTCCACCTAGGGTGCATTACGTGCATTTGCAAGGATGCAGCTTGTGATACAGTTGCTGGTAAGAGCAGCTTCAAGACCAACTGCAAAGCATGTGCTCCCTTTGAATGATGTGTTGATGTTCATGGGCGGGCTGTTGTTCTGCAGGATTTCACGGAGGAGCTGTCATCTTCCCGTAGCTACCAGGAGAAGATGCTGCATGAGGTGCTGCACTTGCAGATCCTGCCAAAGCTGGTGGAGACAGCTAATGCCAGGCGCAGGGCAGAGGAGAAGGCGGCACTGCTGGCAGCCATGCCTAAGAAGAGGAGCAACAGGCTGCAGGTGGGCTGGGTGCAGAGGGGAGGGCTGTTCAGGTTGCGCTGTGATATGCTTGGGGTATGTGTTGCTCTAACGGATGGTGCTGGTATGCCTGAGCGTAGACATGTGGCAGATTGACTTGCAACAGTGGGAGCACTGGGCAGGTGATTGAGGTTGTAGCAGCATGCTTGGCAAGGAGCCAGTTGCAGTTGGGTGTTAGAACTGCATTGCAGCTTTCCAGTGCCAACGGAGATGCTTTGGTGACAGAAGCTGATAATGGCTAGTTGCACTCGCCCTTACTACGAGTATTGTTGTGGCTGCAGGATTTGGAGGCTAAGAAGGAGGAGGAGGAGAAACGCAGGGCAGAGCAGGCAGCAGAGGAGCGGAGAAGAGTTGAGGACAAGATGCGGGAAAAGGATCGCAGACGGAAGGTAAGAAGCCCCAGCTACTTCCAGTTGAATATATTGAATTGTCTTCAAGCAGCTCTGTAATGCTAGATCGCCCCAAAGGAGGATTGTGCATGGCTGTTTCCATGCTAGGATTACCATCATGCAACATTTGTTGTCTGTGTCTCATGGAATTTCAAATGTCTGCTTCATGGGTTGTAGGATGGCAAGCCCTTTTGCTGAAGATCGTTGGCTGCGGTCTGCAGTACAGGCCAAAGGGCTACACCTCTTGTATCTCAGACAAAGTGTAGGCAGCAGCATGTCCTTGCCTGTACAACTGTGACTTATAAAACACTTTTTGATCCTCATCTTGTTTGTGCAGGAGCGGGAGCGGGAGATGCGCGTCCATGCAGAGCAGGCAAGGCGACAGGTCGCCATAGAATCCACCCTATCAAGAGAGGAGCGGCACATGCTGCGCCTCCAGCGCCAAGCTCAAATGCAAGCAGCAGCAGCAGCCGAAGAGCAGGAGGCAGCAGCAGCAGCGGCACAACTAGAGCAGCAACAGCAGCAGCAGCATCCGCCAAGGCCGGTACACTTTGGTCGCGGCCGGCCGAAGAAAGTTACACAGGAAAAGGGGAGAAGGCGGACATACTCGTTGGGGTGGGCACCGTTTGAGACCGAGTGTCCTGTGGCAACCAGCTTACGTACGCTGAAGACCAAGCGGCAGAGCCAAATGGCGATGTTGATTGGTGTTGCACATGGTCGTATCCCAGTTCGAGAGCAGCACAAGCTCCGGTCGCTGCCGCTACCGAAGGAAAGCAGCGGTGCAGGTGCCAGCTGGCGTGCAGCAGGAGCAGCAGCTGCTGCTGGTGGTGATCCTCAGCAGGTCATGGTAACACGTAGTGGCCGGGTGCTACAGACACCGGCGGGGCCCAGTAGCAGTAGCGGCGGTACACCGCAGCCGCCGCAACACCAGCACCAGCAGGCAGGGGCAGCAGCAGCAGCTCAGCAGCAGCAGCAGTATTACCCAGGCCAGGGGCTGCGCTCTGGGGGGAGCAGTGGAGGGTGGGGCCAAGAGGATGATAGTGCCATGGATGTGCAGATGGCGGAGGCCCGGCGGCAGCAGGAGCAGTACATGACGGTGAGGGCAGAGGTGGTGGTTGCACACTCAATAGGATTGCACACTCATGCCAAGGCTGGCTGCTGGGGCTGTGGGGTATTGTTGTTTGCCTGTTACACAAGGGACTCCCACAGTGTCTTGGCAAATAGCTATATTCTACTGTACTGGTAGAGTGTGACCATGTACTGCGTGTACTCCATTGATGGTGCGCCTGCTGCTATTTTGGTACTTTTTGCTCGTGGTGAAGGCAGGTGGTTAAATGTCTGTTAATACTATTCAGCTGGATTTGGTGCTGGCTCCCATGCTTCCTTGAAGTACCTCCCTATGGTACTGGCTCCCAGGCTTTCTTGAAGTACCTCTCTACGGTTTGCCTTCCATTCTGCTGGGCTTACCATAATCGTAGGCAAAGATTGATTTATTGGATGACCTTCTGCAGGCTAACCGGCACCATCAGGAGCAGATTACCAATGCAGCAGTGTACCAGCAGCAGCAGGAGCAGCAGCGACAGCAGCAACAGCACCAGCAGCAGCAGGTTCTGGCGGCCATGCAACAGCAGCAACAACAGCAGCGACGGCATAGTCAATCAGGGGCAGAACAATCACATGCAGCTAATATGGCCTACATGGCTAGCTTGCAGCAGCAGCAACAGCATCAGCACCTCCAGCAACAGCAGCAGCAGCGAAGTTCATCATCAGCAGGAATGTCCGCAACTGGGGGTAGTAACTGGCAGCAGCAGCAGCAACATCTGTTAGCCCAACAGCAGCAGCACCAGCAGCAGCAGGGCTCAACTTGGCCTCATGAGCAGCAGCAGCAACCCCAGCAGCAGCAGCAGCAGCAAGGGGTATTAGGCAGGCCCAGCAGTGGTGGTGGGAGCCAGGGGGCAGCAGCTTCTAACCCACAGCAGCAGCAGTGGCAGGCTCAGGTAATGCAGCTGCTGACACGGATGCCCAGCATTGAGCGGCAGAAGTTGCAAGAGATGCCAGGGGAGCAGCGGCAGAAGGTGCTGGCTGCCATGTTGCAGGATGGTGGGAGCCAGGGTGGAGCAGCATCTAACCCTCAGCAGCAGCAGCAGTGGCATGCTCAGCTAATGCAGCTGCTGACACGGATGCCCAGCAGTGAGCGGCAGAAGTTGCAAGAGATGTCGGGGGAGCAGCGGCAGAAGGTGCTGGCTGCCATGTTGCAACAGCATCTGGCTGCTCAGCAGCAGCATCAACAGCAACACAGACAGCAGCAGCAGATGCAGCAGCAGCAGCAGCAGCCTGGGGGTAGCAAGCAGCAGGTGTACCCTTCTGGGGTGCTGCAGGGGCATGCTGGTGGTGGGGGTATGGGAAGTGGGCATGGTACTAATTCATTAGCTGTGGGGATGTTAGGGGGGAGTTTAGGTGCGGGGCAAGCAGCAGGGGTAGAGGCTGGGATCACCCTGCCCGGGGTACCCCTTCAGCAGCAGCAGCAGAGGCAGCATCATGTCATGCCTACTGGGATACAACAGCATCAGCAGCACCAGCTTCAGCAGCTGCAAGGTGGTGGAGGTGGCCTAGCAGGAGCAGCAGGTGGCCTGGGTAGTTTAAACACAGCAGCAGCAGCAGCAGCCCTTGGTTTGCGGCCGAACTCTGCAGGGTCACAGGGTGCAGCAGCAGCAGTAGCAGCAGGGATGATGCCAGGTGGGCATATGGGGTCAAGGCCCGGCTCTGCTGGTTCTCAAGGGACAACAGCAGCTGCCGCAGCGGCAGTGGCAGCTTTAGGGAGCTTGTACGGGCAGCAGCAGCACCACCACCAGCAGCAGCAGTTAGCAGGGATGGGGTCTGGGGGACTTGGCAGCCCAGTAGCAGCAGGAGGAGGAGGGGTGGGGACGCTAGGTGGTTTTGGATCGCTCGGGGCGGGGCTTGGGAATCCACTGCTTGGAATGCTGAATGGGTCTGCGGGGGTGCGCCAGGGGCTGCTTTCAGGGAGTAATGGGGTGTTTGGTCAGGTGGGAGCTACTGGGGGGTATGGTGGGGTGGGTGGGGGGGTAGAGGGTCATGGGATGGGGCCAGGGGGGAACCCACAAGCAGGGCAGGTGCCTAGCAGCAGCCATACAGGGTTCCTGTAATGGCGAGTGGGGGTATAGGGGTGGGAGGGGAAATGCGTGGGTTGGGGAGCATGGTAGCTCTGCAGCTGTCTTAGCTCTGTAGCTGACAGCTGCAGCTAGAGGTTGTTAGACGACATGACTCAAAGCACAGCTTTGCAGCCGTGCAGCACTCCTGACTCCAACCAATCCAGTTTCGCTATTGTGGGAGAGTTGAAGCTGGAGAGTTGTGTTGGATGCTCAAGGTGAGATGGGAGCTGGTTGCCAGCAGCACGTTTCAAGGTATGGTAGCTTCGCCTCGCTGTTCTTTGTAACGGCTTGAGGTGCTTTTTGTGCTATGGCACTTTTTGCTATGACATATCTTGGAATGTAGTGGTAATGGTGGCTCCAATCGGATATTGGCAGTATCACTGGCTTCCTGCTATGATAGGTGCCACCAGTTGTCAGCAGGTGGTTGGGCTCATAGGCTGAGCTCCTAGCAACCCATTGACTTGAGAGAGTGCTTCTTCTTCAGCTCAAGCTCATTGCCCCTGAAGAAGAACTTGAGGCAACGGGGGTGGGAAGGGCTGCCATTCTGATTCTTTGGCAAGAGGGGTACTGACACGCGGGACTAAGTTTTCCAAGCACTTTTGGGGCCGCAGCCTTGCAAACCATCTTTGGTACTACTACAGAGTGATCCATTTATGGGGCTAGCTGCAGGATCGGCGGGGCAGCAGCATGTTGCCTTTGGATGTGCATTTGTAAGTTCCGGCATTTGGCCAGCTTGGCAGTCTTTTGCTTGCGGGAGTGTAGGAAGGAGTGCTGACAAAGTGGCAGCAGGCATAAGCACAAACAGCTGCTTGCATATCAATAGTGCGGGTGCTGAAGTATGTATTCCAGGAGACTGTAACAGCGGTCACCTTGCTGGTGCTCACCAGAAAGAAACTGGAGTGGGGCTGTCCCGCAAAGCTATGTTGGCAAATGAACCTTGCTGATGAGGGACTTTATTGATCGTTGAAGCTGCTATTGCCTTTTGGGCTGACTTTCCTGGGTTGGGAAGGATGGTTAGGGCACGTTCAGCGTGCGGTGGCACCGTTCCTGTCTGGATTTTAGGAGAGGTGGTGATGGCTTTGGATGACTGCAATCAACATCCACGTGAAAGCAGGGCTGAAGGTGGTGAGGACATTTTGTCATTCATTGTCATGTCATAATAGAATCAAAAGAGATACCGCTGCATGATGCTGGATGTTTGCTTGTAGTGCTCTGCCTCTCTCCTTCCGCGTAGTTGTGGCTGAAGGGCTCAGGACATCACCTTATGCTGAGTGACATGCGCTGATGCCTCAACTCGCGCGATCACAAAATGTCACAAAGGGTACAAATAATGATAGATGACTAGCTACCATGTTGCTATCCAGAGGAAATGGTATCGCACTCTCGCCGCACAAGCAAGAATAACTCTCACTAAAGACGGACTCCGAAGGTGGTACCGGTAGTGTATCAGGAAATGTTCGAGAGTGCCTGAGAGGTCAGCACCCAAATTACTTGCACCCATACCAAAAGAACACTTTTAAGGTGTTGCAACCGCCAACAGGGCTGCTAAGGTTGAACCGACCAAGTCTGGGACCCACGCACCAACCACACCATGGGTGGCTCCCAAGGCAGTGGCATCCACACCACCAACCAGTATTAAACCCCCATGAAAGGGTTTCTACAAGACAGAAGCGACAAACCTTGATCGTCAGGTTCCCCCTGTCACTATGCCACATTGTACTGATGTTAAACAAATGGAGTATCACACCAACTCACTCACCATAGGAGCAACTCATAACAAGTGGCTGGGCATGATGTTCATTTCAACAGCTGTCATGATTGCTGTACGTTACTGTACACTTGGTACCGTGCGTTAGGCCAAGTCTTCTCATGCTACCTTGCTCAACGAAGCAGCTAGTAGGTTTATTTGTTTGTTATGCTAGTCAACCCATAAACAAAAGCACACAACACATAATAGCACACTAACATTGTATTCGTCTGTGCATGACACTCATAAGGAGCCGCACTGGCAGCAACGCCTGCTGGCTGTCTGGGACACAGAATGACCCACACCTATTATGTGTCAAAGATATGAATCAGTCCACTGTGCATGTGAGAGTCATTCCCGTAGACGGTCATTTAGCCACATTACCACCTAGGCCTCTTGCTCCCTCTGCCATTGCCCTGTGGTGGCCCCCGCTCCTCATAACTGTCCCTCCTCCTCCTACCTCCACCACCGCCACTACCTACCCCACCACCATGCAACCAAGCAGACTGCTCAGAGTAGTGCCGCTGCTGATAGGACGGTGGTCCCTGCTGCCCTCCATATTGCCCCTGCTGCCCATTGTACTGCTGTCCCTGATATTGCTGGTACTGCTGCTGCTGGTGATAAGGTGGCGGATACTGCTGCTCCTGGTAATGCCCCCCTTGCCTCGGCGGGTACTGCTGCTGCTGCTGGTATCCATACTGCTGTCCTTGGCCCTGCCACTGCTGGTACTGCTGCGGCTGCTGTGGCTGGTACTGCTGGTGCTGCATTGGCCGCTGCTCATACTGCCGCTGCTGCTGCTGCTGTGGCTGCCATGGTGGGGGCTGCACCCTCTGCCCCCCACGCTGCTGCTGCTGCGGCTCAATGCTCCGACCTCCTTTAACCTGCACCGCTTTCTGCACCTGCTTCTGTGGCCTCTTATCCCCAGCGCGCTCTGCCACGAGATGTGCAGGCAAGGGCTCAGGACAGTCCTCTCCCCAGTGCCCCGCCTCCCCACAATTCCAGCAAGAACCTTCTGGTAGAGTGATGGGTGCGGGTTGGCAACAAAGGTGGCCCCTCTGACCACATACAAAGCACCGAACCTGGGCTAAATCAGACGATCGAAAGTCCTTCTCGCAGCCCCCTTCAGCCCTGCATACATTCACGGGCAGATGGACATGTCAGTAGTCATTAGTTGTGGAGGAGCAGGGGCGTGGCGATTTGCAAGCAGTACCATGTGGGGGACATGCACAGGGCATAACATGCAGAGGAGAGAACCCAGCAGCAGACATAACAGCAAAGCTCCTGTGGTTGCGTCTTGCTGCATGCAGGCATGGAGGCATGCAGAATTGAGCTGTGGGCTGTGCTGGGAACTGCTACTGAGAGCTTACTGCAACAAGAACATTGGCCTGATGCCACAGCATCTCAACATTTCCAGATATGCGACTAGCCGCCCGTCAACACACAACCTCTGCAAGTCTCCAACACAGCATACAAGGCTTAAACATACATACAGGCATTGCACTATATGTACAGTGGAGGGCTACCATTCCACGGCGGACTAGAGTACTTCACTCCCACTACCTGTAATACAGACGACAACAATATTGATGATAATGATCACGAAATGCAAAAAAGGAATAGAAGCACGTGTCAAGCCTTCACACCTGTAGTAGTCACAGTTGCCTGAAGCTGGGCACTTCTCCAGGCCGCAGCGCAGGCACGAAGCCTGTATCTCCCATGACACTGCCAAGCGGGAGTTGGTGCATTCCTTAACAGTGTGACCAGGACGGCCACAACGGTAACATAACCCTGCAGATGAAAGAAAAAGCATGAGCTCATTAGATGTGCAAAGTGGCCTGTGAGCAATGTAACAGGTTCTATCAGGCGGTGCCAATGCATGGTTGGAAGGATTGTGCTATAGGGAAATGTACCGAGTAATCGCAGATTCAAGCACTTTAGCAAGGCAATTTTTCTGGAACAGCCTTGGAACACCATACCAAGCTCTATCTGGTGGTGAGAACTCGGCTGCTGACATGCTGAATCACCAGGTTGCTTATCGATTCTCACATGTTCTGCTGCCTTGTTGCCCCTTGCTCTCTTGACATGCAAGCTGCCCAAGGCATTAACCAACCACGATATCAAGCCTGCAGTATCTGAAATTTCCCTGTTTGGGAGCACGCAATCAGCTGAGGGGCAACGCTGCGCAACGCTGCATACTCGTGGCATGCTATGCAAGGGGTGTAGCAATACTTGCATGTGGCTTTAGCCATGCCCTGGTGCCCTTCTGCATCCACATGACTGCAGCTGATTGTCCTGCCACTGTTACTGCCAGTGATGCTACTGCTACTGCCTCGATTGAGACTTCTAATGGGTCAGCTGCTTGCGACAACAAAGAACACTGCTTGTACTCGGTTTTGCATTACTGCTGATAAGTGGGCATATTACACTTACGTTTTGGGCAGTCTGCAGAGTCGTGGCCATACACAGCACAAAGCACGCATGGCTTAGCCTTCTCTAGGGGACAATTTGCTGAGACATGGCCCTTCTTGCCGCACCGCCAGCAGGAAACGCCCTTGGGTTCATACACGACGTCAAAGTAGCGCGGCCCTCTTAAGAGCTTCATCATCTCAAGGTTCTGTGCCTGCAGCTCTGCTTCGTCATCATCTATGACCCTGGCACCAACCACACCCCCATCCAGAGAGACTGGATGCTGCTGCTGCATTTTAGGCTGATCTTGCTGCTGCTGGTGTTGTTTCTCAGCGTCCTCTGCCTGCTTAAGCTCATCTTCTGAGTCCTCATCCTGCTGCTCATGGATGATGGCTACTGTGACGAGTGGCTGAGCTGAAGGGGCTGCAGGGGTCGGGTTAGGAGGGCTCTCCTTAGGGCTTTTCGACGAACGCTTTGCTTTCTTGGACTTTGATCTGGCTTTCTTTGCTGATGCAGTCGAGTCTCCGCCGTCACTTGTCTGCTTTCCTGAGGCTGCGAGGCGCTGAGTAGCTGGCTTTAGGATGTACTGGTTGATAGGGTCCTCGCTCTCAGATGAACTGTCGGCTATGCCCATGATGGGCTTCACGGGTCCTTAAAGAGCAACTGCTCTGAATACCGAAGATGACAGATACGTATGCGACTGACCGAAGGCCAAATAACCTCGCTGCTCAAGCCCCGTGGCCCCAGACCCCGTCCGCGGGTCCATGCACCGACCGCATACGAGAATTTGCTTTAAAGACTAAAAACTTGCTATGTTAGTTCCACAATCGTTTCACTATCACAAGAAATAGCAATGTCACGGTGAGACTCTAGGCAGGTCAGCTGGCTGAGAGTGGCGAGAGGCACAGCCACCATGGGGTCTTTCTGAGGTAGAAGCCACCGGACCAGCAAAATCTGCTCCAGATAGAAAGTGGTGAGCTCCCCTGCCATGGCGTGGTCGCTGCAAGTCCCTTAAGCTCCAGAAAGTATGGGGTAGTTGCCAGGCCCGGCCGCTAAACCCTCACCGAGCTGAACCTCAAAGCTGTTTGAATTGCGCGGCATCTTAATTTGAGTTCCCAGCACTCCAGTATGAGCATCGTGCTTCAGTTCCGGCACACACGCAAGCTGTGTCGCACATTTGCAGAATTGCAATCTGAGATCTCAGAAATTCTGCACAGGGATACAGCTGAAGCGACTGATCTTCCTTGTCTAGAATTTTCTTACAAAGAGGGCGAATCATACGAACGTTATGGTCCCATAAACCACAGTGGCAATTTCATTGTGTCGCCTAACCCATGGGGAGACTGTGACAAGCTGCTTGAGTGCTCAGCAGCAACGATGCGGTTTCTCTGTTCAGACCTTTCGGCTCTAACCGAGCAGCACTGCCATTCTGAATGCCTTGGATTCGTGAGAGAGACTGTCGGGAAAGTGGTTCTCAGTGCTCAAGGCAATAAGACGGAGCAGGCCCATCTGAAGTGCTGTTTCCTCGACCTGAGGACCAACAAGCAGCTGGCTGACAACCCTGTCTCAGGCATTCCTACAGGTATGCCATGCAGGCTCCACTCGAGGAGCTGGCCAATGCCCCACTTAATTAGCCACTGCATCATAAGCGCCTTAATGCCTCCCATGCAGAGATAAAAAGGGTTGACTATGTCAACATACATGACCTCCTGGGAGCTACGCTGCCTCTCCTCAGCTGGGTCAGAAGGAGCCCATTCGTAGCCAAGGCACCACAACTTCAGGGTAAGCACCCTGCTAAGGTCCGCTTGCTGCCACTAGACCTAGAGTCACCTCTTTCCTGAAAAGGTTCCGTGCCCTGGTCTCGGTGCCAACATGGTGACAACCAGGGAATCAGCCAGCTTCACTGCAGTTGTCTCAAGCAGCAGATAGCACCTATAAATCCTAGCCACCCTGACATCTGTAAGGATTTCTGGCAATATGCACGTGGCAGTACCTTGCGCTGCTGAAGTTGATCAGGTCATGTCAGGCTGTGGGCTTCTGCATCCTTATACTCAAACACTTCAACAGAAGAACAATCCAAGCAGGTCTGAAAGAGTTTTCATGATACAGTTAGCAGCTGCCAGACCAAAATGCTCATCCCTCTAAGGGCTCATCCTCATGTCCCTCTGCCTTTCCTGTGCACAGGGCAGCGGTCTACCATTGAGAGCTCCAGGCACCTACGCCGGCTGGAGCATCTCAACCAGCTGCTGAGATGGGCTTTAATGACCTTAGGTAAGTAACATATTTTAAAAGTGTATTTACCTTCTGCCACATCATATCTATCCATCGTGCTGTTGCTGCAACCCCTAAACGCCTGGGCTGGACATGCTATTGCCGTGTGTATCTGCAGCTACTTCACATCCGTAGCCAGGTCGCACCTGAGCGTTGCTTGCAGCATCCTCAGGCTCTCAACCTGACTTACACCTAACCTGGTTACCATCAGAATGCATGGTGACCATGGTGGTCTGAAAGTGGTGTCTGCTCCCTTCCACCACCTGCAGTATCCCATCAGGATGGTCCACATCACCTCCTGCTGCTGTCACAGCTGCCAAAGACTGCAGCCGAGGTGGTCAGCTTCCTGGCACCTCCTCCAGGAGCAGCAGCCTCACCAGCACTAGCAACTGCACCAGCAGCAGCAGCAGCAGAAAACGCAGGACCTGGAAATGCAGGAGGAGCTGGAGGGAGCATAGGACAAGTAACAGCAGCAGCAGCAGCGCCAGCAGTTGGAGAGAATGCTAGTGCAGAAGAATGGAAATGCTGGATCCATGGGCAGCTGGAGAGGGTGGTGGGTCAGATGTCTCAGGGATATGGCGCACCTGTGCCTGGATGCAACCAGCAGCAGCTGATTGTGTGGTGGCTGAATGCAGGTGAGTGCAATGTGTATACTGCTGCCAGCAAGGGGATTGTGGGTGCCCCGCTTGGAGCAACAGCTTGGGTGACAAGCACACTGTTACAGCAGAAGTTGCTAAGCATTGTCATATGTGTGTAGTGATTGATGTGGGACTTTTCAATGTGAATAAGCAAAGTTAGGCATTGTGCAAGGTCACTATAAAGTCGTCCTGTTTCAATCCTTGCAATGGTCACCTGCTCCAGCTGCACCACAAGCCTTGTCTAAGCGAGGGGTATGATTGGTATGCATGCCTTTTTACTGCACCATTCGTTCCCAACTTGCTTGGTCCGTTCAGCATATCAATGCAAAGACTGGGTTGACATGCATTCCAGCAGTTTGCCAGTTGTCAAAGTGCAGCATCCTGGGTGCTATGCGAAGACAACGGTAATTAGCCAAGCTCACAGTCCAATTCAAACAGTGGCATTGTGGTCCCAAGTGTCTCTCATTGCACGCAGCACTCATACTGACTAAGACTTGCATGGTCTGGTTGCCTTTAGGTGAAGCAGTCCTGCCAAACGGGGGTGCCGTGGAGGAATCCGGGCCGGACCTGGCTGCCCAGATCTTGCTGGAAGAGATGGTACTAATGCTTGCGTGAGTGCACACAGCTGATTGCCATTGCTGTGACTATCTGGCAGGTTAGGAACCTGGGCATTGATATGTAAAACATCAGATGCTTTTTAAATCGAGCAGTTGCTGTCATTTTCTGAATTGGCAGGCACGGGTTGCTACCTCTGGAGTGTATACATGTGTATGCACTGCAACACAGGTGTGAATGTCTGGGCATAAGAGGGACATAGACGTCCCTATATGGAGCATGCTTCCTATTCTTTCTTGGTCGTTGTCACAGCTGCTTCCTGTCTATTTCTTGCTGCTGCATGCAGGCAACACTTCCCAGCTGGCAGCACAGTGCTGGAGCTGGAGATTGGGGACACCCAGGTCCATGCAGATGCTGCACTGAAGATTCTGCAAGCACACAAGGAGGAGCCTGCTGTTCAAGCCTGCTTAGGTGCAGTGCAAGGTAGGGCCATAGTAGCAGAGATGTCTGAACCGTGTGTGTCGGCTATGCAATTGGCAAGGTAGTTCAGCAACATTATGCAACCCTTAGTCTGCGCAGGAACAAGTTGATAAGATGTTACCCAGTTTAGTTTGTGTTGCCGTATCTATCAGCAACCCGCAATAAGTGACAGATTAGTACCAGCTTCTCACAATCCAATCATGGTTTGAGCTTCAAGCTGGTATTGGCAAGGATTGCAGATATCCAGCCGGCATTGTATGCGTTCATCTGCAGCGCAATGTAGCCTCGGGGATGGAGGTTGCAAATGAGGAGACACCATTACCCGCAATGATATTGCCATGCCTGCTGAGTCAATTGCAGAATTGCTTCATACCAGCAGACGAGAACAGAAGGTTGCATCCTCCATTCTGAGCACCTGTTGCACATTCCTTTTCTGTGGCATGTAGGGATCAATAAGGCGTGGCCCAAGCTGAGCACCTCCCGCGCTTGGGTTAACCAGCAGAAGGTAGCACATGAAGCAGCAGCAGCTGCAGCAGCGAAAGCAGCGATGTCAGCAAGCACAGCAGGAGCCAGTCAGCATCATGGAGGAGCAACCATCTCTGCTGGTACAGCTGCTGCTGCTGCCGCTGCTGTTGGTCGCGGCGGTTATGGTGGCAGTTACAGCAACAGGGGTCGGGAGAACATGGTCCCTAACCAGCAGAGTCTACTGCTTGCTGGTGCTGCTGGTGGTGGTGATGCAGCAGTGGGGCGGAAGCTGCAGCAGGCCTCGTCAAAGCAGCAACAGCAGCAGCAGGTTGTTCAGCGGCAGGGTAGTCAGCAGCTAGGTGGTGCCAGAGGAGGTGCTGGTGGTCAGCTGAGCAGGCAGCTGGTTCCTGGTGGGGGTGGAAGCTGTGGTGGGATGCCGGGAGGGAGTGGCTCTGGAGCACTGGCGTCGGTGAGTGTCTGGGCTATATGAGGCATGCTTGCCGTTTGCAGGGGCCACTGAGTAGAGGGCTTGTGAAGTGTCTTAGCATGGCTTTCTTGGAGACCAATGGAGTGATACGGTAATAGCTCACAGCATAGCAATCATAGGAACGGAAACTGTACTGTTGAATAAGGCCTGGCAACGGCGGCAGGCTGTGCTGATGTACAGATGGATGCTGGTGCACACCATTATGTACCACATACCGCATCCATGTATTCAAAGTGCTCCCCACGCTGCCAAGCCGACTGCTAAGGGTCAGCATCGGTGTATTACAATAGCAGCATCATTTGGAGGCATGCTTAAGGACAACCATACCAGCAGCCCTGCATGAGGCATAGATGATAGAACATGGCATGGAAGGTGACAGGGCTACCTGCTCTCTAACATCTAACAGTAGGCCCCCCTCCCTCCCTGCTCTTGCTCCACTCCTTACCCTGCAGCCTGCCGTGGATGGTCCCAGCCCTGGCCCCGGCACCTCAATCAGCACGCTGGAGCACAGCATGGATCATGTCAAAGGGCATTTTACAAAGTGAGTATAGGAAGGTACCGGGCCAATCCAAACCCCAATACTAGCTCATGGAAGAGGATACACATCCTCTGCTTGCATGTGCTTCACATCATTGGGACTGTTAGAATTCGCCAGTGCCTCTACTAAGGTTGACTTTGCCCAATCTGTTGCTGTGGACTCATGTTGTGGACTCATGTTGATTTGGTTGAAGGGTCACAAAGTGAAAACACCCCCTTTCTGGACTGAGCAGGTCTGCTCTTGATATTGACTTGTTAGTGGCTCCGAACCTTCGCTGCTCTGCTCGGCAACATGTCAATCGAACTGCTGTATCCTTGTCCATGTGATGCACAGGCAGCTTGAGGAGCTGTTAGCTCTGGTCAAGGAGGGCAAGATAGGAGCGGACGACCATGCCACCATCTCCAAAAGGGCCCATGTGGCTGTGCAGGGTGCTCACAGACTGGCCAGAAAGTAAGTTTCTTGCTTCCAAGCTGCTGCTACCTAGCTTGCATGAGTGCATACGTTCTAGCCATTATGTTGTGCTATTTTCCAGAGAGCGTCTGTCTGTGCACTCTGGTGTCCTTTCTGTGCTTGTATGCAGTTATGCAGAAGGGTTAAGGGAAAGGACCTTTTGTTTATACTGCCACAATATAGATCAGCAGGCATACAGCAGAGAAAAGGGGGCATGTGCTTAGCTAGCGCTATACCGTAGTAATGATGCACTGCCCTATGAGCTTGGAGCTGCCTTGGTGATGATTACTGTGCCGCAGATGCCTCTTGAGCATGTTTCCAAGGGCCACCATAACGTTCTCAGTGCCCCACAACTTTGTACATTGTCCCTGCATGAACGCATGTTCTTCTGCTGCTGCTGCTGCTAGTGGTGCTGGTTCCAGTGTGTGATGGCTAGAGCCAAGCATGTTATGTGCAAAGTGGCATGTTCTTGCAGTGCGAAGTGTCAGGATACAGCCTTTCCACAGGCACCATTGTAGGTCCTGAAGTTAACTTTCAACCTGTAACAGGCTCCCCAGAAGCTGACTTCATGCTGGTGCTGCTATTATGGTTTTCAGTGTGGATGCCTGGGTGATGTATGAGGCGGCTCATGTGTATGGTGATGAGGCGCTGGAGGTCCAGAGGACGCAGGGCCCTGCAGGGGAGCGTAAGGCCGAGGAGATTGCAGCAGCACGGCAACAGAAGAAGAAGTTCCTGCAGGGAGCGCCACCCATGGAGAAGCACATTAGGATGGCCCTGGCCCAGATACAGGTAGGGGATGGTTAGTGCAGCAACTTGGCGCAGCAATGGGTTTCGATTCATTACTGAGTGCTTGTACGGGAAGGATGTGGAGATGTTGCCATTGGTTGGGGCGCATAATTGCGTTGCTCTAACTAGGGCAGGGTGAAAGAAGCAATAGTTTGAGGTGTGGTGGTCCTGGACCTTGCAAAGGACACACAACCCTCTGTGATGTAAGTTGCAATACAATGCACAGCATGTGCCACTCATGAAAATTGCAGGGGCCAGGCTGCAGGTGCCAGGCTTGCTAACGTAAGATATGACACAGAAGGCACTCCCGCTAGCGCACTAGCTGTGGCATACAAAGGTTGCTCCCCTTTCACAAACACTACAAGGAGAACACAGAGGCGCCATGAGGTGGTTGTGCTTGCTAATAATGCTTAGAGTGGAAGCCTTACGAAAGCACCCCGCAGCTCATCTTGCGCCTGTTGCTCTCTACTCTGTGGTGCTGCAGTCATTTGAAACAGTGGAGCTGGAGGGGGCTCTCCTGGAGCATGTCGAAGCCAGGACAGGCCTTGGCGTTGCTGTCTGCTTGTGGTGGACGTACTGCTGTGTGCATGCCTTGCGTCTTAGCCCAGGTGAGCTGGGGATAAGCGTGTAGTCAATATGTGTATCTCAATACATGCTGGTCTCCATGGCGCATAATCAAAATATGTCAGAAATGCCAAGAGCAATTGGGGTTGCTGTTTCTTGGCACTGGGAAGATCCAGACACTCGCTTTTATTGCCTCAAATCTGAAGGCTCTTTTTGCAGCATAGCAAGAGTCTGGGGGCTGGTCAAAGGTCCCAAGTGTATCACCTCTGGAACCCGTACATGCTGGCTGCAGGCACCACTGAACGCTCCAGATCACAGATCAACGCCGAAGCCCAGGCGGTCCACTTGCTGCTTGGACAGTTGACCACTGCTTGCCATGACCTGGAGGCGGAGAAGAAGCTGGCAGCAATAGCAAAGGAGCACCTGCTGCAACAGAAGCAGCAAAGGCTCCAGCAGCAGCAGCAGGAGGAGCAAGAGCAAGCAGAATTGATCTCAAAAAACGAAGCACCTGCAAGCGGTGCTGCCGGGAAGGTGCAGCAGGGGGGGGTGAAGGCCGGAGCCCCAGCAGCTGCTGCTGGGGGTTCTATGGGTGCAGCTACTCTTCCAGCGGGGATACCTCAGCCACTAGTCGGAAAGTATGGGAAATACCTCAATGCAGGTAACTTTTTCCTTGAGGTAGTGGCGCCGGAGCTTGATAAGAAGACGTTCCCGTATCTGGCCCCTGTCCTGCAACGTCTCACAGATATGAGCAATGGTGTGGTGAGTGAGACATGGTGTGAAATCTGTTTCAATTCACTGGTGCCGCTGCTCCATGACGAGACGGTCGTGGGGTTCACATTGGCCTTGCTGTTGTTGGTGCCTCTATGATTGCCAACGTCATTCCAAAGCCTCGTTCGGGGTTGCCCATAAAATAGCCCTGCCTCTATGCTTTCAGCTAGTGAGTTGTGGTTTTCCATTATGGGCTCTGCTGGTCTTTGCAGAGCACATATGCATGTTTGCGTACTCAGCTTAGTAAGCCGCAACTTATAACCATGCTTTGCCGCTGCCTCTTGCAATGGTCATAGTGCTAAGCCAGGACAACTGACATGGGGGATGCCAGTCAATCCATGCTGAGGTGCTCTGATATCTGGAATTGCAGACCAAGGCAGAGCAATTCTTCTGTTCTCTAATGCTTGAAGAAACCATTCTTCTTTGTTTAATATGTGTCCCTTCGTTTGCTTGTGTTTGCTCCTGTGTAGCCCTGCGCTGATGCAGAGGACGATATCAGTGGTGATTACGACTCTGAGGAGACAGGGGTGGAGCGCCATTCAGGCAGCAGAGGCATGGGGGTGCACCAGTTCCAACAGCAGCAGCAGCAGCAGGGTCAACAGCAGCAACCAGCACATTCAGGGCCGAGCAATAAAGGACTGGGGGCAGTAAGCTACCAGCATAGGCACTCCTCTCAGCCTCCTTCAGAGCCTGAAGCATCTCATGGCTCCTTTGGCAATGCAGATAGGAGGGTTGGGAGGCCCCCACTGGCAGGAGCACGGGTGGCAGGAACAGGAGCAACAGCAGCAGCAGCAGCGGGAAAAGGAGGAGCAGTGTCACGTCTTAGGGGTGGGGAGGTGACAAGGCAGCCTCCGAGATCTTCTGCAGCACAACCATATGGCCAGCAGCAGCAGCAAGGGAAACCTCTTGGCAGGGCATTGCCTGGGTCTCAACAGCAGCAGCTGCCGCGGAGGGGGATTGCAGGGAATGTGGCAAGGGGTGTTCCTGGTTGTCGGACAGTAACAGGGAGGAATCCGGTGCAGGAGCGACGCCAGCCGAAAGGGACAGCAGGAGCAGCTCTGGCTGAGGCTGGTGCTGCACAGCTCAGGGCTGGAGCAGGGTGGGGTGGTGGAGCAGCAGGGGCGCAATCTCAGGGAGGTGGAGAGGCTGGAAGGAGCTTGGGGTTGGCCAGGGGCAGGAGCTTTGCTCGTACCAAAGGTGAGGGCCTTTGTGCATGCAGTCGTTACTTGGCAGGTGGTATTGTGGACTGAGCAAAGCTGCAGTTGCTGCTTGTGGCTGGCAACCTGTGAGATTGAATGATTTATCCCCGTATGACTACATTTTTAAAGAATGGAAGTTGTCAATATGCACTGGACAATGTGTTGTGATTTGAATAGGAAAAAATGAAGATGGACATTGCTCTCCATCCTGGTTCTGCACTACCGATTGTGTTCTCTGTGGTCCATGTATCTGGCACATCATGCATGGGCATAGTGCAAGAGGCTGCCAAGAACAAGGAACATCTCCTTTTCAGCCCTAAGACATTCGTGGACATGGCTAGCAAGGAGGGTAAAGGCTTGTGACTGACCAAAAGCACAATGACCTCAGCCATATGCTTTGAGACATGCATGACTGTGCTAACTCAGTCCCCATTATCTGGAAAGTTTAGGCATAGTTACCTGCTCTCTTGCATGTTCCAGCATGTCCCGGCAACGCTCTGTAAGAAGACGGACTTAATCACAGAGATAATTAGAGAGGTGCTAAAAAATGAAAACGCAAAAGGAATCCCATGAACAGCTGGTAACCTTCTTTGCCTGTGTCTGCAGAAGATGTTGTGCGCACACTGCCTTTTACTGAAGATGTTGATGACGATGAGATTGTCTCGCCATGCCCTTTCCAGAGGGCGCAATCTGCACCTCCTCGCCCCAATCCATTTAGACGGGCAGCAAATCCAGCCACTGGGGAAGTAGGGCCACAGGCAGCAGCAGCACCAGCAGCAGGAGGAGGATGCGGCTCGGCCCCGCGGGGCGGCTTCCAGCTTGGGGACCTAGTCCGTCAGCAACCAGGACAGCAGGATAACCCCCACAAGCAGCAGGAGGAGCAGCACATTGGGGGCGATGACCTTGGGCCTGCTGCCAGCAATGATGCTCTAGCTGCTGCAACTACTGCTGCTGCCGGCGTTGTTGGTGGTGCTGGTCCAGAGGCTATGGATGAAGTGGGTGATGCAGGGGATCAGGAAGCAGCAGCAGCAACAGCAGGGGGAGCAGCTGGTCAGTTGCTGAAAGACAATGCTGCAGAACACAGCGATGTGGAGTCAGGATATGTACCCATGACCGGTACACGGAGGCCAGCAGCTGCGCCTGCACGGCATATCGCACCAAGGAGAGCTGTCATTGGTGCTAATGGTGGTTCGGCTGCTGCTGCTGGTGGTGGTGGTGGTGGTGGTGCAGCGGAGGGGAATGCAGCAGCTCAGGCAGGTGGTTCAGAAGCAGCAGGCTGCGGCCCAGCAACAGCAGCAGCACTAGAAGCTGTGCCAGGAGGGGCAGGCTTGGAGGTAGTTGCATGTGTGCCTTCACCTGCTGCTGCTACAGCTGTTCCTGCAGCAGGTGGTGCGGGGCTTCCAGCTGCTCCTACAGCTGGCACCATTGCTGCGAGTGTTGCTGATGCCACGGGAGCAGACGGTCCAGAGGAGGAACTAGCAGCAGCAGCAGTAGCCAGCATGGGCCGTGGTACTCGCAGCAGGGCTGGAGCTGAACCCTCTACTGCTCCTGCAGCAGCAGCAGTAGCAGCAGCCCCTGCTGGTGGTCCGGCTCCTACTCGTACCCCTGGCTCTGTCACACGCAGCAGAGGAAAGGGAGGGTCTGCTTCAACAGCGGCAGTAATAGCTACTGCTGGTGCTAACACAACACCTGGTGATGGTGCTGCTGCTGGTCCTACACCCGAGACTGCAGGACCATCCACCCGCAGGAGGGCAGCTAAGCTCGACGCTGCAGCAGCAGTAGCAGCAGCAGGGAACAAGGGTGGCAAGGGGAACGACGGGAGCGTGGTTACACCAGGGACAACAGCAGGAGGGATAGCAGTTGGTGGGGTGGGGCAGCCCCTTAGCGGCGGTCGTCCAGCAACAAGGTCTAATCCTGCGGCTGCTGTTGCTGCTATGCAGCTTGCTGAGGGGCTGTCGGGTAGTGCATCTCAGCCACCCAGTGGCAGTCGCGGAAGGGTAGCTAGAGCAGCACCTGTTAATGGAGCAGCAGCTGGTGAAGCTGTAGCTTCTGCAGTTGCTGCTGGTGCTGGTGTTGGCGAGGGGGGCGATCCGGTGGCTGCTGCTGATGGTCCTGAGGGGCTAGGAGGTGGTGGTGGTGATCCTCCTGCTGCTGCTGCTGCTGATGTTGTTGATGGCACTTCAGAAGACGAGGAGATGATCCCAGGCACCCCTGATTCGCAACTACAGCAGGAGGGGGGCGAAGGATATGAGGAAGTTGCTAACGCAGGTGGCTTGGGGGGGTTAGCTATGGGCGGTGTGGACCCGGCTACTGTCATCGTCCCGGATAGCACAGAACCGTGCGGTGTAGCTTCCAGGGGTGTAGCAGGGGCTCTGGCGCAGTGTGGCGGGGTGCAGCTAGGGTTCATAGAAGAGGAAGAGCCTGGAGAGGAGGAGCAGGGGTTGCGTGAGGTTGGGGAAGAAGAGGGGTGTGTGGCTCAGGGTGATGATGGGAAGGGACAGGGAGGGAAGAAGGGGAGGGGCAGGGGAAGGACGGGAGGAAAGGAAGCTGAGCAAGAGGGGGCTGCTGTTGATGGGGAGGGACAACTGGAGGGGCATTTGCAACCAGCAGCAGCAGCGGTAGTGGGGACAGTAGGTCATGACGATGATGGAGAGGCGGGAAATGCAACGGGGAGCAGGAAGAGAGGTCGGAAGGATGCAAAGAAACATGCAGAGGAGGAGGATGCAAGAGGTGGGCAAGAAGGTAGCAGCGGGAGAAAGAAGCTTAAGAGGCAGAGGGTTGCTGGAGAGGGAGACAAGGGGAAGAAGGGTGGCAAGCAGCAGCCACAGCAGCAGCAGGTGAAGTCTCCGGAGGTCGCTGCAGGTATCACCAGGAGAGCGAGCAAAGGAGTTACACCAAAGCAACAGCGGCAGCAGGGGGTGTCACCAACATCAGGTAATCGCGCCAGCAGAGGGGCGGTGCTGTCCCCCAAGCAGCAGCAGCAGCGGGGGACATCTCCGGATGCAGGGATAGGGGCAGAAAAAGGGAATGTACTGTCACCTGCACAGCAGCAGCAGCAGCAGCACAATAAAGCAGGGCCCAAGACGACCCCAGAGCAGCTGCATGCACCACAACAGTTTGGAGTTTGTACAAGGAGAAGAAGCATGCAGTCTTCCCCTGACCACCAGCAGCAGCAGCAGGTTATGGGAGGTCATGCTTCCCCAGAGCAGCAGATACAGCGGTCAGAGAGGCAAAGGCCTGACCTGAAGCAAAGCAGCGGCGGTCGAACCCCTAGGAGTGCAGCAGGCCCTTCTTCAGGAAGTGCTGCTGCTAGGTCAAAGCGGGTGGAGAAGAGAGGGGAAGCAGTAGCAGCAGCAGCAGCAGGAAGTACCCCTCAGGCTTCAGCTCCGCTTTCAGCAGCAGCATTGCAGGAGAGGAAATTTGCTGCTGTACAGCGGGCTCTGCGGTGTAAGGGGTTCAAGCTGCGAGCTGAGTGCCCCTTGGCCAGGGAGCAAGGCCTACCTGTGGAGCTTATCGTTATCGAGCATCTGGCTGACGGTTTGTGCAGTTCTCCATCAGCAGACTCACATAAGTGGCGCCTCTTGGAGCCCAAGGAGCAGTTCAAGTCTTTCAGCAGTATGTGCAGGCACTTTAATGCACCTTGCAAGGGGAACCCTAGTCAGCGGGATGTGGTTATGGGGGAGCTTTTGGAAGGGGGTATAGTGGTTGGCAGCAAGCTGGAGCTTGATAAGTTACTCGAAATCGTTAGAGAGGCGGTTGAACGAGTAGACAAGGCAGCGGCTGCTGCCGTGGAGGCTGCTGCTGCAGCAGCAGGGAAAGGCACACCACAAGTTCACTTGGGAAATGACGGGGAGAAAGAGGAGGGAGCTCCTGTGGGAAATGGGTCAGGAGGGGGGAGAAGCAGTGGCAAAAAGAAGCGGAAGGCTGCGGAGAGGGATGGAGGGGTGGAGGAAATCGGTGTGCAAGGGGAGCCTGGGGTTGGCGACAAGGAAGGTGGGGGCGGCAGTGGCAGGAGCAGCAAGTCTGGGAGGAGAAGCTTGGCTCCAGCAGCAGCGGCAGGGGCAATAGCAGCAGCAGGAAAGCCAGCCATGGAAGAGAGGCAGGAGGTGAAGCAGCCGTCACAGAAGAAGGTGGTTATGGTGGAGGAGCAGGCGCAGCAGTCAGTGGAGGAGAGGAAGAAGAAGAGGCGCAAGAGCACAAAGGAGAGTGCAGCAGCAGTAGCAGATGGAACTGCAGCTATTGCGGCAGACCGCAATGTGGAGGGTTCGGCTGCAGCAGGAGGTGGTAGCCGCAGTGGTAGCGGTAGCGGTAATGGGAAAAGTAGTAAGGGGTCGGGGAGAAAGTCTGCTGGAAGGAGGCAGCAGAAGGAACAGAGCCAAGGGGGAGATGCAGGGGTGTTTGAGGCACCACCTGCTGTGCGAGAGGGAAGTGGTAGGGGCTCTGGTGGGAGACGCAGCTCTTCTGGCAAGCTAGCAGCAGATGCTCCTATTGATGGTGCCTGTGGTGTGGTTCAGGGGCTTGCAGATGAAGCAGGGTTGGTGCCGGGACCAGGACGGCAGGAAAAGAGGGTAGCAAAGGCAGCTCGAAAGCATAAGTCTGCTGCAGCAGCTGCTGGAGGTGGGGAGGGGGTGGATGCTGCAGGGGAGGGAGCTGCTGGTGGTGCGGATGAAGCAGGGGAGTTAGAGGGGGAGAGGGCCCTGGGCGCTGGGATGTTTGGGCAGTTGCATGGCTTTGAGGAATGGGACCCTGTGGCTTCACAAGATCGGATGCAAGCAGAGCAGGAGGAGGAGTATGGAGATCTGGAGGGGGCAGCAGATGCAGGAGAAGTGGCAGCAGCAGTTGATGCTGGTGGGGATGTAGAGGCAGTGGGAGGAAGCATTGGTTTGGAGCCGGCAGCTGCAGCGCAGACGGAAGCAGCAGCGCTACAGGCAGCAACAGCAGCAGGGGGTGCACGGAAGACCAGAGCAACAGCAGCAGCAGCAGTTGCGTCACCACAAAACGTGATTACTGAAGCTCTTAACCCCACAGCATCTCCTTCTGCTGGAGGGGTGTTCTTGGAGGCCTTGCAGGAGGGGATGAAGGCTGCCTTTGCTAGGACTGCAGGGACCACCGCTAGAGGAACGCTTAAGCAAATTGAGTGGAGCACGGGGCAAGAAGGACGGTCACGGAGCAGGCAAAGAAGCATGCATGTACCTGAGCAGCTGGACCAGAAGCTTGAGCAGCAGGGGGCACAAGGGGAAGAAGGGGAGCAGCCACCACCACAACAGCACCAGCGGCAGCAGGAGGTAGAGGATGGTGGTGCTGTGGATAGAGATATGGTTCAAGGGGAGTCATCAGGGCGGCAGCAGAGTGATAGTGGAAGAGCACACAAGCAGCGCCGCAGTAGCAGAACCAAGCCAGTAGCAGCAGCAGCGCCAGAAACAGTTGCAGCAGGCAGTATGCTTCCTGAACGATCCTCTGGCCAGGCCACTAGCAGGCAGAAGCGCTTTGGTTGCAGCAAGTGCCGTTACCGTGGCTGCTCTGAGTGCCAGGGCTCGGGATGGAACTACACCATGCGGCCTAGTAAATCTCAGCAGACCTCAACAAGTCAGCAGCAGCAGCTTCAGCCGGCACCTGATGACAGGGAGGCTACCAGCCCACCGACTGAAGTGCAGGTGGAGCAGCAGGAGGAGGGTGAGCACGTGGAGAACAGGAGGGGGAGGGATAAAACGACTGGAGAGGAGCTTCGAAGTGTAGTGCCGCCACAGCAGCAGCAGGAGGAGGACGAGCAGCGGCAAGAGAGTGTGGTGCCTGCAAGTTCAGGGAGTGAGCACAGTGGTAGGAAGGAGATCAGGAAACACAGGCAATCGAAAGTGACTGCAGTGGCACAGGCAGCAGCAGCGGCAGCACCAGTACACGTTGGTGAAGGGGTGTCCAATTCAGGTCAGCAGAGCAGGGGTGGTGTGGATACAGTGCCTGAGCAGCAGCTGCAGAAGTCAAGGGCAAAGCGGAAAGCTCCAGAGGGTGCATCTTCTGGAGGAGCTGTTGCTGCTGCTGATGGTGGTGGTGGTAGTGGTAACAGTAGCAGAAGCCGGCCGACACCCAGAGGCTCAGCTGGTGCTTCAGGACGGGAAGGGCAAGATCAGCTGCAGCAGCAGGAGGAGGTGGAGGAGGAGGAGGAGAAGCTGCGGGGGGACAAAGCTACTGCTAAGAAGGCTAGGAGGGCACGTGAGGTGTCCACTGGGGGAGGGGCAGGCAGTGCTGGTCGCACACCAGACGCAGCAGGAAGGGCAATGAGTGGGCAGACGCCATGGTCGCACCAGCAGCAACAGAAGGGAAGTGGTGCCAGGAGGACACCTCAGGCAGCTTCAGTTGGCACTGCTGCTGCTGGTGGTGGTGTTGATGGTACACCAGAGGGAGGTGTGCAGGCAGGAGCAGGGGGACCTGGTACCCAGCAGCAGCAGGAGCAGCAGCAGCAGCAGCAGGGAAGGAGCACTGTCAAAAAGGCCAGGAGGACACCAGAAATTTCTACTGGTGGAGCTAATGGAGAAGGTGGGTTCATTGCTTTTGTTGCACTTCCAATGTGATTTCATGCTGTCTTCTAATGGGTTCCGATTATGTCATCAGATTGGGTTGAATGTTGTCTGGAAAGGCTTGAACGCTGCATAGGAAGGATGCAAACATGCATATTGGAAACAAACAGAAGAACAGATGTTGAAGCTACTGGTGGTATAGCGGCGCATCAAGCCATGTGCCTGTGATATGTCATTGTATGCAGGATGGTACGTATAGACATAGTGGACCATAAAGGCGTGTGCTTCCTGTGCATCTTGGTGATATCAAGCTTTGGCAGCCGTCTGCTCACGGGTATACATGCATGAAAGGACTAGCTGCTGTACGAAAAGCTCCAACATTGGTCTGAACCTCAAACGGACCAGGCCCAAATTAGTCAGGAACTGTCGCTGTTCAAACACCTCAACATGTGATGCACTCATGTGCTGAACTCAAGCAGACATACCAACCACCAGGTTAGTCCATCCGGCTGGTGGTCGGGCAAGGAAAATAAGAAAATATGCATGCAGACAGAGGTACTGGTATATCTGTCTGCGCAACCCAGACGATTCCCTAATGTGCACTGTTCCATGGCAGCTTAAGTACTACAAATGTGCAATCCAGGTTCCTGGATCAGGAAGGAACCCAGGCGGTAACTGAATCAATAACTCTTGCCCTGGTAACACTTCAACATGTGCTGCACTGATGCGCACTGCCATTTAATGCAGGTGATGCATTGGAGAGTTGGAGTCCAGGTTCATGGATCAAGAAGAAGGCTGAAGCTGGTAAACCCTGGGCCTCTGCCCAAATGATACCTTCGGATGAACCCCACAAACCGTTCAGGTTCCGGTACAAGGATTCAAATGAGGTGGAGAGCTATAGCCAACGGCAGTGGCAGAAGATGGTGATTGGGGGTGAGGTCAAAAAGGAGAAGAACCAGTTATGGTGCCTATAGCGGATAGCAAGTGGAGTTAGGTCTGGTGCAAGCGTTATCGTAAGAATGAGCGAGACTGCTGAACAGGCGCGCCTATACTGTGGCTGATTTTACGTGACTGGTGTATGTTGAAATCCGGTTGGGCAGCAGCAGGCTGCAGAGAAGGATCTTATGTGGTCCCAAATGCATGGATTTATTCTACTATACAGACCAACCTACTGCATGCTGGGATGAGCTGTCTCTTTTGCGGCCAGAAGCGTTCCTGCAAAGACCACAAACACTGGAGGATTGTATGGATAGGGATGTAAACGTCTGAGTAGTCAGGAGTGCTCAGTTAGTCAGGAGTGTTCACCTAAACTTACATTTCCAGCCTCGTCCCTTCATTGATCCTTCATCTTGGGTAAATCAAACAAGAGTGTTCACACTTTGTAGACTTTGCAGGGACACATCTGTGACTGGGGCTCAGCAGAGTACAGTGCATCGAAGGGGAATGGGCCCATCATTTCTTCAGTTCGCCGCCCATTGCCTGTATTTCAAGCTGCCCTCTCAAAACTTCTTACTTATGAGTGAGTCAAATTCTTAGCAATGGATGCTGTTATCACATGATTAGGTACATCTTGGAGGAAATTGTAAGGACATCACTGATTTTTGGAGATGCCCACTATACAGAGAGAGAGAAAGAGAGAACTACGCAGAGGAAGGGGTGCATTCCCTCGGGCTTGCCGTATCTACAAACGCTGTGCTTGCTGTAGGTTGCACAGAGTATAATTGTCTTAGCAAGCACCATTTTGGTTGCCATAGTGACCCATCTTTCTTACAATGGGAGCGAGACAGGATGAGATCTGGCATCAGGTGGTGGACTTCGAATGACCTCAGAAGTCAACGACCATCCAATGCATCGCCTCCAGCGAATGCCATAGATCAAGGTTCCTGGCGACCGTGGCGCTTTCGACGCATTATAATTCTAGGGAACATACTCGATCGCTTATCGGTGAACGCAATGCACTGGGAGGATGTCAGCTCAGTCGATCCCTCAGTACCACCCTTTCCACCAGATCCTGAGCAACCTGCTATGCGACTGACCTATCGCACACGCACATGCTGCTATGCGGTCATGAAGAGCGGGCTAACATGTCATAAGGTTTCTGAGCCCGTGGAAAGCGTCAGATAAGCAGGCTTGGCTTTGTCCAGTGCAGCATGTCGCGTCCCATTGCCACGAAAGGACACAGTTAATACAGGTACCATGGATAATCCCTCTCAAATTCAGGGATACACTTCAATACATGCTATCAATAGCTACCAGTGGTGCACCAATAGCAGCAAAACAGCTGTGGCGACGGAATTGTTCGTCGTTCGTCCAATTGCGGCAGAATTTCAGGATGAAAGGGCGACTTGTGAACGGCGACCGGGCATAACCAGGAACACCTCCCAGAAAAGCTCGAGGGTCTGTGCTGGCCCACATGCAGTACATGATGTACCGATTCTGCCTTCAGCAGACATCCATGTACTATTTGCTGCAGCTTTCCAGTCAGATTGCTCTCGCGCTGCAGCAAGGCTTCGCGCAGTTGCAACCGGAAGGGCGACTGTAACGTATGCAAAAGAACTATATCATGTGAAGCGCAAATCTGACTGCAGGCATTATACTCAAAGCGCAGATGAGGGGCTGCTGGCTAGCCCTGGTGCTGGCCATGAGCTTGGCATGCGCGGCGTCCGCAGGCGTGCCCAGCCTTGAAGCTGCCCCAGCTCGCAGGCTGTTACAGAAATGCTCTCGAATTGCAAACTGTTTGAAGTGCTTCAATGGCAAGGACGATGAGTCGATCACAGTGCTTATGTGTCGGCTATGTGCACCAGGGTATTGGCCCAATTCCGACAAAACTGGTTGTGGCATGCCAGGTAACGGGCAAAAGGGAGCCGAAACTCGCAGCCTGGCACTCCTCACCTGTTTCGGGCAGACTCTATCATGCTAGCATTCCACCAATCTGAGCGAGCATGCCCACACAGAGTTGGAGAGTGCTTCCCAGTCAAAAGCACCTTCATTCCACTTCTGAGTGTAGTATCATTGAAACATGATCCTGTACTTCTGCGCCCTTGCTGCAGACTGTGCCTCTGGTTACTACCCAGTCAGCGGGACATGCTTGGTATGTTCCAAGGGCAGCTTCTGTCCTGGTGGTCCAGCTAATATGACAGCTTGTGGGCCTGGGCTAGCCACATTGATAGCGGGAGCCAGGACAATTGATCAGTGTGGTAAGGCCCTTGTAGCTGCTGCAAAAGCAGCTAGACTGAGCTTGAGCTTCCCTTGTGGGAAGCCCTTTTGGAAATTGTACTTTCAATGTCAGGATGGCCTCAGCAGCTTGCAGCATTTAACCAGCATGGAATCACGGCAATGGGTTATTTGTGTGGACAGAGAATCAGCGGATACGAAGATCTCATTGGGTGAAGGGAGCCAACCTGTGTGATTATGTAGCAGCCTGCAAGGCCCGGATAACAGGGCACAACAGCAGCAGCATTGCACCAGCAGCAGTGCACCAGCAGCAAGGGCAGGAGCAGCTGGAAATAGAAGCATGAGGGATGTAAAAGTGCAGTCTCAAACCCATATAAAGGGCCCGGGCAATCTGAGAGGTCGGCATCTGCAATAAAGCATGTTTGAATCGGCCATCAGCAGCAGCAAAGCAGCTTATTGCCTACTGGGAGTTCAGCAAAGCTATCCTCTCAGCCTCCTTCTTGCAAGCTATTCAGAAACAGCCCCCCACCGCAATCACACAGTGCCATGATGCAACCTCCTTGCAGCTGCACAGACGCTGTCTAAGTTATGGGAATCTGCTGCAGTCCAGAGCCTCCGCCTTTCTGATGTGTGTCCACTCACCACCTTTAAACAGCATGCTGCGATCATCTGTCTATCTATCTGTGTGTTCATTGGTGTCTTGCTTTTTTTGTAAATAACCATTACAGTATCATCTCATTTGTCCCCTCTGCTGTGCTGCTTCTTGCTTTTGCTCTCTGCAGTGACCAAGCCTGGATATGGCTATGCAAAAAGTGTTACTCTGGACGACGATGGCAACTTCACAGTCAATGTCTCAGCTAGCCCCTGCCCGCAGAACTTCTTCAACCCCGGCAGCAACGTCCTACCCTGCCGTCGCTGCCCCGGTGGTTTACTCACTTCTCCTGGCAATGTTGCTGCCACTAGTGTTCGAGCCTGCAAGGCAGGGCCAGGGTACTACTTCGACAAACTCACCGCAAAACCCTGCCCTCGCGGTACCTACAAGGACGTCCTCAGCATGGCCACATCTTGTTCAAGATGTCCTGTGGGTTTGACCACTGCCGTTTCAGCTTCCACGTCCATTATGAACTGCACACAGGCCCTACCCGGGTATAAGGTTGTCTCGGTTGGGATGATGGCGATCCCCTGCGATAGGGGCACTTTCAATGCCGGCTACAATCACGTCATTGCCTGCACGGCCTGTGATGAAGGCATGGTCACCTTAGCAACAGGCAGTACCACCGAGTCATCGTGTGTGGCACCACCTGGCTTTGGATTTGACCCGGAGGGGGAGCCCAAAAAGGTCGAGATCTGCCCGGAGAACACCTATAAATCCGGATTCAATCGCCAAGGCTGCCGAACCTGCGGTGTAGGGTTCCTGTCAGAAGCTGGCTCAGATTCCAAGCAGAAATGCTACGTGCCAAGGGCCCACGGCACCATCAAAATTACTGATCTTGAGACTGCTGTAGTGAAATGCAAGGATGGGTTGTATGGGTTTTTGGAGGATATGTATGGTGCTTTCGACCTGGCGTGCCGTGCGTGCCCAGCGGGGATGAAGACTTGGGATATGATGCCAGGGTTGAGTGGGGAGGAGATTGATTCTGTGGAAAACCAGGAGCCTTCGGATTGCTGGGCACTACCAGGGTATGGATATGACAGTAGGGCTCAAGCGGCTGTGCTCTGCCATAAAGGGACCTACAATGCTGGCTGGTAAGACCCAAACAGATCCACATCCACATGCCATGCCATGCCATGCCATAGCCCCAAGATAGTGGTCTACAACCAGTGTTAATGGACCACATTTTAAATATCTGTTTACTTGTTTGCAATAGCAGGCCATTCTTGCTGTAAGTAGGAATCTAGCAGGCAGTGCTTGCTAAAAGCAAGGGGATAGCAGAGGTATCTAAACGCTTTGCCTGCCTGTCACAGGATGTAGTGGCCCATATCGCAAAAATGCCTGCCTTTGGCTAGCACATGTTATGGAATTGCAAGGCTCTGCGAGCTGTTGGGGTAGTGCTGCCCATAACTACTAACCATATCTTACTGTTGCAGTTGGGCTGACATATGCTAAGTTGGCAAGACCGCCTGAACACTGTCAAGCCTTATCCTTGTACCACCATTGATACTAATTTGTTGCATCCGTTCCCGGATTTGCGATCCCTTGCATTGCTACAGGAACAAGGAGCCCTGCATGCCCTGTGGTGAAGGCTACACCACCTTATATGAGGGCGCTGAGGCTGCCACTGCCTGTGTCATTGCTCCTGGCTGGTACTGGGACGCAGTAGCCCAGCAAGTGGTCCCATGTGACCAGGGGTACTACTGCACTGGGGCTGTGGACAGTGTGTTCTTGGCAAGTCGTACCCCATGCCCTACTGGGACAGTTACCAGGGAGGAGGGAGCTACTAACATCACAGACTGCGATGGTGAGTACACTGGAGGAAAGAAAGGGACGCATTGTAGCAGTGCTGAATCATGTCGAGATACTGCTACAAGGGCGTTGCACCAGCGTCAAGCGCATTTTGACGCCTCGTGGTCATGGGAATCCCGTCAAAGGGGCTTTGCTGTAGCGTGCCCACCTTCTCACAATGAGTGCACTGGTGCATTTGCCAGCATGGAGTTGAATTTGCTTGCATAAGATCATAGGATGCCCAGATGCCTGGCAGTTAGATGTTCAGAAACTGCCTGAGAGTCGGTGCGTTCAGGGAAGCATAGCAGATGCAATTTGATGGGATGATTGAGGTATCATGACTGCGGTCTGAAATTATGCCTGAGGTTCCTTACAGGACAAGGCGGCAGGGGTGTCTGCAGTAGCAGGAACCGGACTAGATGTAGCAGTCTGCAGACAGAGGCTGTGCCTAGCTCCTGCAAAGTCATGCAAAGATGCAATGGTAGCTTGCAGTTCTTAGTTTGGGCCCGGCAGGAAGGTCTTTATCTGCATAGACCATCATATCAAAGCAGTTGAGGTGCATTACTCTGTAGACGGCAAGGAATTGCAGACTTCCTGAACATGGCTATGTGGATGCTCCCATTTGTAAGCTTCCTGGTAAGCCCAGATTGGTGCTATGGCTCTTGAATCACAGGCTGGCAAAAGCAGGGCTTTGGACGAATCAATTTGTTGGTCACCGGCGCTACTGCTGCCGCCGGTCAATGGCCGTCTCCCCTGCTATTGAATTTCATGGCCTTGACTGGTGTTTGCACCGATGCCTCTCTCTTTGTGCGTTATGTGTTGTGCAGTTTGCCAAGGAGGGTTTGGGAAGTGGACTCTGGACAATGAGGCGCCGACATGTGATCCCTGCCCCGCTGATACCTTCGGGTATAAGGGATCAATCAGTGCATGCATCAAGTGCGGCCCTGGCCACGTCTCTGCTCCTGGCTCCGACAGTGCAGGAGATTGCTATGAAGAATGGCAGCAGCTTTACAAGGACTATGACTTCTTGCCTGTGAGTGCGAATCTGTCCCTGGTTAACAGCTCAGCGTTGACCCAGGCGGACTGCCGAGAAGCCTGCGAGATGAGCACATTCAACTGCGTGTTCTACCAGTTCAAAACCAGCAGCAAATCATGCTTGTTGTACAACACGCCTGCAGCTGCAAACGGTGTCGAGCTGGGGCTTAAGATCGATGTCGGGGTGTATTCTGTGTTCCCCGGTGGGTTCGATGCTGATAAGATTGGCGCGCCCATAGGCGCTGCTATCACGGACAAGGCCTCTGTGAATGACTGCACACGAGCGTGTGACCAGGTCGAGGGCTGTGTTGCTGTTGCTGTGGCTCAGACGTTGGGTGCATACTCTTGCAGTCTGAAATCTGGTGCTTTGTCATTTGAGGTGAGAAGTCAATACAGAGTGGCTGGTAACAGCATTGGTGGGTGGAGCATTTGATATCTTTGTCGTGATAATGAACGCTGCTACAAAAGCACTCTGGCCTCTCTGATGCATTTTAGAGAGTTTGAATTTCACCAAAAGAGTGAATTAGTCATTTGCAACAAAGCACTATCAATCAGCTGGCTAAGTACAGATCCTTTAGTAAGGTGTTTATAAGCTAAGCGTGTTGAGATGAGCACAACCCATCCCATGAGATATGAAGACAGTCTAGGACGATATGGGCAGGCAGTGGAGCTAGATTATACGGCCATTTTGTGTTTGTTTTGCAATTGAGTTTGTAACTCAAAGTAGCTACAAATGCACATGTTGTGGCAGCTGTATTGGGAGGATCTAAGGACTAGCAGTTCGATAGGGAGCTAGCTGGTTGTCCAAAGGAGTCTTGTAACTACTAGTTAGACTTCTGAAGTAAGGGCACTTGCAGTGCTCCGTAATAGGGTTCTCTGAATGATCATTGTCCCCCGTTTGCGTTGCAGGTCCAATGTTTTGGGCCGGTACTTTAGACTGCTGTAGTGGCTGTGAAGCACAAAGTAGTAGGGTTTGGTTTTTTCATAAGACAGGGCTAGAAGCTTTGTAGGAGAAGGGGGCTGTGGTGAGCCGTATGCCTGCAAGCACATGAAGTAGAGGTCCCAAGTATCGCGTGTCTTTCATATCTCCAATTGAATGCTCCAGGTCTCGGTAACTGTGTGTTTGTAGTAGTTAGTTGCAGCACCCTTTGCATGGGAGCTCTAAAGCACTCCTTGTATGGGCACCAGCCAGACAGTGTTTTAGTCCCTTACTGGAAACAGTTTCTGGATCCAAAGTATTTGCGAATACAGTCAACAATTGCTTTCGGCCATGCAATTTGGATTTTAGTCAGTAGCGTCGTCGTGGGGTCTGCGGGGCTGCTTTAGAGGTCGTTGTTTGCAACGGAGAAAGACCTTGTATGTGGCTTGGCAGAAGTGTGCATGTGCCACTGCACACCCAGATGCCCTTGCTGTCTAATCTGGGCTTTGGTATCTGTTGATATGGCTCTCTTTATGAAGTCTAGTAGAGCGAAGCTTGGTGCGGGTATGCCTTTAGTTGCATTTTCTGGAGCAGCCTGTAAATGCAGGAGAAAGGTGGCCAGTGGGGTCGCCTGCATGCATGGCAATGGGATTCTGACACAACTTTGTTGGTGTGAACATCCTATGAGTCTTATGTTGTGCTTCTGTGTACTGTGGATGGGCTTATTGTGGAGCAGATCGATGGGCACTTTGAGACACTGCCTCTTTTTGTAGGTTGCTTTTTGCCTGCTAGTTAGAAGCAGTGTGTTGTGATTAGGCCGGGCCAAAGAAATTTGCATTGCATACAAGGTCGAGCAATGAGTTTGCACTGCAACCATCCACCCACCCACCCCTCCTTTTATCTGGCTTCCAGGGGTTTGTCCATACTTGATCCACAGATCCCTGGCTGCCCCAGTTACTTTGCTGATGGCTCCCTCAGTCTTGGCATGTCCGCATGGCCCACCATTTCCTTAGCAGGGCTGAGCACCTGGCCAGGCAAATCACACACTCATGATGTGCATGTTGGTATCTTGCTCACCTGGAACTCTTTCTAGAGAGCAGGTTCAGCGGTTGGCAGATCCTCTGCAACCAGAGGCGGCTGGGTGGGAGGTCCTCTTTTTGATAGGCAAGTAAGCACACTCATGATGGGGTCATGTGCCCTGGTTAGCAGGGTGGGTTATACTCCACTGCTGCAGACTCTGCGGTGTGACGGGGCCGTCGCCTGTCGACTGCCTGAAAGGGGCGGGGGGGGGGGGGGGCGGGAGTATTTGTGCATGTGCCGTGTGATGCGGAAAGGAGCCAGTCACTTGCACTGATGTCTTACTGTTTGTGGGCCCTTACAAGGTCTGAGCTGAATGACAAGTGAGGGTGCTGCATTGCCACCGACGAGTACTATGGTGTTTGCGTATAAGAAAGGGTGGTAGCAGCACTTGTGGATTATTGTTTGACCTGGTCTGGGCTTCCACTTGGCTTTAAGGCAGCTTCAGCAGGACGAGGGCATACATGCATTCTGAGCATTTCAACCCTGCCATCGCATACACTGTGATTTGTCAAATTAAGTAGATAGTGCGATCTTGAGACTCCAGCGCATCAATGTTGTTCAGATGGTCCTGCCTTTCTGCTGTCTTACAAGCTGTGGGTCAGCCAGTGTGGCTCGGAATGCGCAACTGTCTGTACATATGTGCTTCAGCCATGAAATCATTCTATTGTTGTGGCGTAGGTAGAAGCAGTTTGGCTACCTTCTGCGTAGTAGCTGCCTGAAGAGGCCATCAATACACCATCTGGAGGTAATCCCGTTCTTTTTGGGAAAGCACAGTTTGAGAACTGTGTTGCTACTGTGACCTTCATTTTCTATAGGCAGTTTGATGCTGGACATCACACTTTTGTTCAGGCACGCAAACACTGCTTATGAAACGAATTTCTCATTGTTGGACGTAGATTTCATGAGGAAGGGTGCTGGGTTTGGCCTTACCAACCTGAGATCAGTAATGACAACCTGTACTTCTGCTCAGTGTTGATACTGACAAAGTAGGTAAAGCGTCCTGGTTTGTTCCTCAGTGCTTATCTCTTCGGTGGATGGAGTAGTGCACTCAGGGATGAACCTGGCACGTTTGGGTGGAGCTAGCTCCTTGGGTGCCCTTCAAGGGAGACTTTTGCAGGACACTACCAGACTGTGGAAGGAGGGGCATCCCTTCAGAGTGGCTGAGGCCTGACTGCAAGGTCCCAGACATTGGCTGCGTTAAGTTGCGTGTAGCCTGTGTCTATGGGTGGTAATCATCTTAGTGACTACGAGTCAGTTTTGCATGTTCTGCTTGCATGTTGCTTTCTTGTCTTCTTGACCAGCCCTTCGTGGTGCATGTCAGGGGGGCATTCTTACTATGATGTTTGCTATTCCATGAGTCTGGGCAGCATGCTGCATGCAGACTGCGGGAGGTTGAGTGAGTGTAGTGAAGCTTGCTGTCGACTGGGTCAACTGGTCAGTGCACTGCTAGTCAAACTGGGTTGGCCTGAAATACATGCATTGGCTAGCGGGAAATCAAGGGTGGGCTGGTGGCAGCCATTGTCAGACTCTTGGATGAGATATTTGAGTACGCCATCGGAGCCTAAGTTCGCTCCTTGTGGATGGCGCTGCCCCCTCTGCTGCCCCGCTTTATTGGTGGAGCCATTTGTTAATTTGTAATCTGTCTTCTTGAGTGACCAGCGCTTTGTGGTGCAATGTCCGGGGTGCCCTCTTATTGGTATGATTGCTGTTATACGGATCCCAGCTGCATGCAGACTGCGGGACGCTGAGGGTGTGTTAGTTCATGGTTGAGTATGCACTTTGAAGGGACCCTCGGTTTGGGACTACAGCCGCATTGACAGTGGTACCAGCAGCATTCCCCGCCTTACTGACTACTTGAGACAACGCCTGCCCATCCTGTGTAGCTAGTGAGCACGCCAAGCGGGTGCCGTGGAGATCGTCACACCATACCACATACACAGGGACCAAGTGAGGCACCGTCAGGGGCAGGGCTTCACCTTTGCTCACAAGTAGTGCACCGCCGACAAGAGGCCAGGCAGGGTAGATAAATGATAATACCCTGGCAGGGACCAAGGGGCAAATGCACTTCGGAGTAGGCCATCGATCGATACCGGAGTAGCACTGATCCATTGACCGGCGGGGTTTCGTGATCGATGTGGAGCAGTGCTGTTAGCAGGACAGCGCAGGAGGGGCCAACGCTAATGGAGTGGAGCTGTAAGCACGAATGGCTCTCAGAAAGTTCATCTAAAACCCCCAGCGCGGTCGTCATGGGGTCGCATCCGATTCGGGAACGTTATGATACTTTGTGCCATCGGCGGTAGCTCTTTGGTTTGGTACAGCTCATCCCTCTTACAATGGGTTATTGAGTCCTCTGTATGTGTTTGAAGGCTCTTGAAGGACCTGCTAACCGTGTGCCAACCGACCCACAACTAACCACCGGGCATCAGTACGGCATCTGTTGGTGGGAACTTGGTGAGTGTGCAGACCGCAGTTGAGTGTGCAGATCGCAGTCGTATCATATTTATGCAATGTAACGACTACAATCAGATCCATTCTTGTTCTGGGCTGGCTGGACTACGCTTCACTGAGCAACATCTTGACAGGGAAGCGATCGGTTGGCACGCTTGTGCACCTGCTGTGAGATAGAATGGTTGTTTGCCAGCTAAACCTTACATCGAATCATAGAAATTGAATAAAGGAAGGACCGTATAATCCTTGGCCCCAACCGAACGGCATAATGTCACCTTACTACTGTCCACTCGCAGCGACCCATCCACCCTCTCAGACCGCCATACCAAAATAGAAGTACCGAACGTACGATCAGCGACCACTAACACGCTTTAATGACCTGCAACATGGAACATCGCCATGAGGTGGTGCTGGCAGGCATTTCTGCATCGCAATAAGAACCAAGCACACCAGCTGCCCTGCAACCACTAAAAAGAAGCCAAAAACCTCCAAGACACCCCATTGCCCATCTTCATGCAGCTCAACCACATCTGAAACTGCATAAACTGCAGCAACCAATTCTGATTGCCTGTTGATCGTTAGCTTAACCACTTCACGGTCCACACAACCATGTCACAGGCCCCTGACACATGCAAAACCTCTATCTGACACTGCATGTTCAGTTTATTGCAGCCACCCAGTAGTACAAGCTAGCCTGCATCTCTGCATTTTTACCTGTACAACCTCTAAGACCAGCTACATACATTACACAGTGCGTACAACCTTTAAAACCCACCTCTTCTGACACAAGGTATATATGGCAAGAATTACAAGATACTACATGTTCACAGTACAGCAGGGCCCACACCTGATCCAGGGTCCCGGGGCTGCCCACTGTTTCTTACAGGGCATACTCCAGCAGACTGACTTAGACATGTGCTACTAGTTGTAATGAGAGCAATTGCATTCGGAAATGATGCTGGCCAACAGGCTGCAATCTGTCCAATGCATGTCGATACTTCCCATACATTGCCCCGTTGCATGCCAGGGCCCTTTGCTCGAGACGTGCTGCACTATTGTGCCCCTCATTCCTGAATGCAGTTGTTCAGTGCACCAAGCAGGAATTTCCACCAATTCACATCCATCTGATACCGCCCTTGTCAACAGGAGGAGCAACAGCAGCACAAAACCCAGTGCAAACTAATAACTGGCAAGTGCATTTGACACCAAATAGCACACTGGGATATGTCTGCTCATCAGCCAAATTGGTAATGTCGGCTACCTGCAGTTAAGCCCATATGATTAGAATCCCAGTATGCATCAGAACGACCCGACCGCAGAGCAAATCTCTTATGGCACATGCAGCAACCAACTAATCAGCAACCTTCAGCACAATATTATCCCAGGGGCAAAGCATGTGACCTTGCTCTTCAGCACTTCTACAACAGCAACAGCAAAACAAGCGTGCTCACCACAAAAGCCAGGTACCCATATATATACACTGCCCTTACATACAACGCACAGTACAAGCCATGGGCCCAGCCTAAAGGCATTTCGACATTGATTTACACCAGTGGCTGACTTTGCAGTGACTTTGGGCTCACTGGATGTGTGATGAGTGTTGTGTTCGATACATCCACCATGAATGGTGGATAATGGTGGATGAAGAGATGAGACTGGAAATCAAGCTATAGTGAAGTGCTGCTGATGCATGTTGCCGAGGACTGCAACCCAGTGTGCCCAAAGTAACTGTTAAGACCATAACAACCTCTGACCCTCTGTACAAATCTTTACAACCACCCCATTTGCTGCAAAAGAATATTGTGCTTTCCCTGCAAGGCTTAACTGGGCTCAACGTCTACGCAACATCGCAGGGCAGGTGTTTAGCAGTATAATCCGCACAGGTGGATTATACTGCTCCACCTGCAGTATAATCCACCCATACGATTATGCTGCAGGTTCTTTTGTGCTTCTCTTTCACATATCAACCACAAAACTGTGTTGCCACCTTGCATATCTTGGCAAAAGTATGTTTTCAACTACATCATCAAGCGTCTGTTCCAGAAGATTATACAAGGGGGGATGAGCCCTACTCAGTCCCGCAGCTCATTATTCTCACAACCACTTCCTTCTCATGCCAACATCTGTAATGTGCCAACATCTGTAATGTGCCAACATCTGTAATGTGCCAACATCTGTAATGTGCCAACATTCATCCAATGGAGTTGGAAATGCTTTTAGCTAATATCTTGCCCTTGTCTTCAAAACACTCACTGGGTGAGTATGCCCTTACACATCGTTGCAGGTGCAGTTAAAGGCAGGCACAAGGTCTCCATGTCCACAAAATTGCACCAATAGGAGTAGGGTACCGTGCTGTCGCAGAGCCAGCAGCTTTTGCAGTACAACCTGCGAACACCTTAAACCCCACCACCCCCACCCAAGTCCCAACCTAAACCCTAGGCTCCACCTCCATGTGCAGCCCATTGGTGGCATTGAAATTCATAGTGATGTCATATTGCACCGGGATGAGCTGGGAGTCAGGTCTCACGGGCCGAAACCTAAACCGCTGCAGCAGCGTTGCCGCCATCAGTGTGACAGACATCTGAGCAAAGTTGGCGCCCAGGCACATGCGGGGCCCCGCTCCAAATGGCAGGTATTGGAACCTGTGGTGTTTGGTCTCCTGCTCTGGAGAGAAGCGTGAGGGGTTGAAGTCCAAGGGGTTGGACCAAAGGGCAGGGGAGCGGCCTAGGGCATAGGAGGACATAAACACCACGTCACCTGCAGAGAAGGAAGCAAGGAGGTTTGAGTAGGGGTTAGCCTACAACAGGGAACGACCGGGGAAAAGATGAAGAGACAAAGACAGAAAGAGAGTCATACAGGAAGATGGGCGTGAGTTGTCCTGCCGCGTAAGATTTGGGAAGGGTCCCATGGGTGTAACAATTACACTGTTTCAGCCTGCCACGAAAGCTTTCGTAGCTTGGGGGGACTCTCTCGCCCAGGGGGAAGAGCAAAGTAATGCACTGACAAGCGGCTGTCGTTCCCTTAACTGGGTTTCGTTCACGCAAACTGAGAAGCACAGGGAGGTGGGTGGGGTAATGGAGCTCATAAGCGACAAATCGCAACAAATTGATACCCACGAACGGTGCTTTAGTTTGCCAATGCCAACGACAAGCAATGGGACCGAGAGTATGGAACCGAGCACAGTCCTCCCGAGATACCTAACAACCCAGTGGGAGGTGGTGTGCATGGTGGGGTGTGTGTGGTGGCAGGGTGGGCCAGCTACACGGCATGACGAGAGGGAGGGTCCTGCTGAAGCATGGGGCGTACCTTGCTGCATGTAAAGGAACCCAGTAAAGCCTACTACTGAATATCCCAATATTGTAATGCGGGATCTCCCTGGCAAAACAAAGCAACGAACCTCCGGCAGGAGCATGAGTCATTCCTTTGCAAACTGAGACTGCATTTGAGCAATGGGCTTTCTATAAGCATCCTGCCTCAGCGTCATGCATCTGGGTTTCATGCCTACTCTTAAAGGCCCTTCTTCACTTAACTAACCAGTGGTCCGTGCATTTACCTTGGACCAAAGCCTGGAAACTGCGTGCGTGAATGCGCACCTTGCAATTTCCTTTGCAAAATCAGCTTTATCCACTAAAAGCTGCCCATCCGCTGTTCACAAAAACCGACACATCCCTCCAGATGCCTGCCAAGAAGAACCATGGCAAGGATCAGTCAAACTCACCTGGGTTGACTGGATGACCCGTAGGCAGTACATCTGCCTCCTTAGCTTCTCGTGGGAATACTGGGATAGCAGGGTACAGGCGTAGCACCTCTTTCACACATGCTTGTAGGTAGGGCAGCCGCTCCAGGTGGGAGTAGGAGGGTGTCTCACCCCCGAGCACCTCATTCAGTTCAGATAGCACCCGGGCTTCTACCTGCAGTGAGGGAGCAAATGAGTGAAAGGATAATACTATAGGGCAGAATACTAACTTTGACAGTGAAAGGGCGCTGGCACCGACCTGTAGGATATTACCCCGTAAGATTAGGGCGCTCTAGCACACTTTCTGTTCAGCGGGAGGGTCAGGGCGTTAAATTGGTCAGCAGGGCTGATTGATGAGAGGACGATCGCTCAAAAGAAGATACCATCAATGACAGGCTGCCATTTGGGATTCCCTGAACCCCAAATTCAGGGGCCTATCAGCCCTTACTAGAAGAGCAAGCACCCGACCCAGTCGCAGGAAGGCCATAGCTGAGTATGCAACAGCACTGGCACGGCTGCAATCGGCAGCTGCTCTGCCTTATCACCCAATGAGACCCTGCACTGAACACATCCGACCATGCATTCACCCCGACACCACCGCCTCCCCATGCCCTCGGCACCTTCCTACGGCACTCCATGCACTACAATAGAACTGCTGCAGGGCTTGCAGCGTGCTTCCTCTGCACCTGGGTACACCAACGAAGCAGTACAAGTATCCTATATCCCGTATGTTGTTCCACCTTGCTATCTTTGCAATAGCATACAGCATACATGTGTGCCATAGCAATACACGGATTGAAACAATACTCCCACAAGCTGTTGCTGTCATTCTGAGCATCCCAGATGTCCACTGCTTCGCATCCCCACAGCTAGAACCCTCTAATCACCCTGGCCGTACCCCACCAGCAGTTACAGTGACTCCCCCGTACCTCAGGATGTGCACTGATGCAGTACAATGTAGCTGCAGTGGTAGTAGCTGTGGTCTCATGCCCTGCCCCCATGACATCATGCACATCCTCCCACAGCTCCTCATCAGTCATAGGCTGACCTGACTCATCCAGGGCCTCTAGCAGCACACCTAGCAGGTCTGGTTTGCCTGCTGCACCAGCTACCAGCTGAGCACGACGCTCCTGCAGCACATAAAGCAGCCGCATTGGTGAGAGTCAAACACCCTAGAAGGGTTGCACCATATGCGTGAATGGTTGCTACACCTGCTCCTCAAGTTACCACAGTGTTTCTGCAGCAGAGAAAGCAACTGCAAAGGGTGGAAGGTAAGCATCGTCTTTACACAACATATGTGTATGTAAATCTCCAAAAACACCTGCTGCCAGCTCAGGACAACGCTCCTGCAGCAAACAAAGCATTGCATTGGTGAGAGTCAATCAAGCATCCTAGAACGATTGCATCGTAAGGGTGATCAAGTGTCTTAATGCCTGCTACATTTGTTGCCATGTCAGCACTGTGTTCCTGTAGCAGACACAGCATATGCATCCCTCTTTCTCACAACCCTTGCTGGCCACACTCCCTCATCTGTATGATCTCCGGCATGGCTCCCCCTACACCCTCTCCAATAAAACCCTCCTCCTCGTTCCCCCTCCTAGTCCTCCTCCTCCCCTAACCCTTGCCCCTGTCCCCCTTTGCCACAACCCTTGCTGCCCCCACTCCCCCACCTGTATGACCTCCAGCATTGCTCCCACACTACACCCTTTCCAATAAAACCCTCCTCCTCCTCCTCCCCATCTCCTAGCCCTCGTCTATCTCCCACTTTCCCACAACCCTTGCCAACCCTTACCTCCCACCTGTATGATCTCTGGCACTGCTTCCACCTACACCCTCTCCAATGGAAGCCTCCTCCTCCCCTAACCCTCCCCCAGATCCCCCCCTCCCAAAACCCTTGACATCCCACCTCCCCCACCTGTATGACCTCCAGCATTGATCCCGCACTACGCCCTCTACCATGAAACCATCCTTCCCAAACCCTCATCCCCCTCTCCCCCTCCCAAAACCCTTCGCACTCCCACCTCCCCACCTGTATGACCTCCAGCATTGCTTCCCTCATAGTCCCCACAGCATCATCCAGCCTCTGCAGCTGAGGTGCACCCAGCGCCCTCAGTAACTTCAGCAGTGGCATGGGCGTGATAAACACCTCTGCTAGAACAGCTCCAAAGGTATTCACGGCCCACAGCAGCCGGTCTGTGGTTTGCGTGCTGTCGCCTGCAGTGCCGGCCAAGTCGCGCGCAGCACGCTCTGTTTGTTGGAAGTCGTGGCTGAAAGCGGTGAGGCCTACGATGTCTAAAGTGACGCGCTGGGTTTGGGTGGCTACGTCTGTGAGGAAGCTGCCGTTGCTGCTGGTGTGCTGCTGCCAGATGTCACCAAGGCGAGTGGACCTGTGTGTAAAAGAAACAGTTCTTCATTGTACGCCGCTTGTGATGCAGCAATCGAGAATGTAACAAAGTAGCAATTCGTGGAAGGCCAGTCACAAAGGGGGAACAGGACAAGGTACGGGGTAAGTGTTAATAGCCCTGGATCGAGTGCTAACTAACTGCGGATATTGAGCTGGTGATGGAGCCAGATGTCACCAAGATGAGCAGACCGGTGGAGAAAAGCCTTCCTTAGTATCATGCTGTTTAAGGTGGTGCTGATGAACCCATGTACAATATGTAGAAGTTAGTTACAAAGAGGAGATGGGACAGGCTGAGTGTTTTTTAACCATTGGGTGGGGTGGCAAGAGGAGCAATGCCAGCATCACAGACAAAAAGGTGAGCAGAAGTCAGCACAGACCAGGGCATAGCCTACAGTCGCCAGCTAAATACTATGGTAGTATTTTATTGCAGATTGTAGGTTGTTGCTCCTGCTTATAGCTGTGAAAGACAGCAGCTTTGTGCAACTCAATGTGCTGGTAAAGAGGCCCCCCATCAGCCTCATGCTTTTCTGCCAATTTCAAGTGGTACCACACGATTCAAAATCAACTATTGCTGCAAGGGGCGGAGGAAATGACTAGGGCGCTAGGTCTGACCTGGCACCCACCTAGCTACTACCACTTCGGCAAACTTCTCCAGCTGCTGTTTACTCCTAAATGGTGGTTGACACAAGCGACGGTGACGGGCGTTGTAGT
Organism: Pseudopediastrum boryanum; assembly: GCA_963556185.1. Lineage (NCBI taxonomy): Eukaryota > Viridiplantae > Chlorophyta > Chlorophyceae > Sphaeropleales > Hydrodictyaceae > Pseudopediastrum > Pseudopediastrum boryanum. The sequence continues at coordinate 4,299,681 of OY744495.1, forward strand.
CCCCCTGTGACCCGAGGATGCCTTTCTCATGAGTCACATACTTGTAAATGTCCTGCATGTACAGCATTAAGGAGTCATTGGCTTCGAACATGGGTTGTACGGTGCAGTTAACAGGCGTCCTCAAAGGGACACCTTGAGGCTCATAGTAAACCATTCCACTTTAACATTGCTTTGTCAGTGCCCTAGAAAGAACAAATACAGGCAATGTCAAGCCACTGCGATTTAGTCTTCTGCAAGCAGGCCTCCTGCCAAGCTTTACAAAGCGCGGGCACGGAAGCACTGATGAGGCATTCATCTTGGATTCTAGGTGGAGAAGGCTATCCACACATGGTATTAGTGTCCGGTGTTACCGCCGCGTGCTTGCTAATGTGGTCTGTCCAAGATGGCAATGCAAGAACTCATACAGGCCTCCTGGTGATTAAAGGAGCGACCATGGGTTACCAGACACGCCGCCATCACATCTATTCAGGCTCGCTCATGGACACATGCTAAAACTATCTTGGGGAGTCTGGGAAGAATGCCTTGGGGAGATTGGCAAGAATGTGCGGCAGGGACAAAGTGCATGCCAGGAGGATCTGCAAAAGCCTCGGTGCACAATTGCTATCGAATGCTGCAATCTTCAGCTCGGCAAGCCAGTAAGTTGGGAGCCTATTTTCTGATGGTATTGCATGGGGGATAGCAGGGATGATACGGTTCCTGTTAATATAGGATTACGTAGCTGCACACAAAGCTGCACAGCCATTCTGAGCATAGTGCTGCAGGCCTTGCAGTGCAATGCGCACTCACCCTCCAGTCCTATTTTGCTGCCCCTACGACATTTGCGGACATAGACAGGTAGCCCATGAACAGTGGGCATTTCGTTCCCTTGGACTGCTGCTCCATCACTACCTTGCTGTGGGTGTTGCTCCCACAGCAGTACTTATTCAGCTTTGACCACTTACCGGAAGGTACCGCCTGCCATAGTTCTTGACATTAGTCGCACATACGTGCTGGATACTCTCTGGGGAGTTCAGGAACACCCAGCTGGTGGCTCCATTGAGAGAGGCAGGGTTTGCAAATCTGTTATGAGGTGTAGCACGGGTCAACGAGTAGCAAATAGGAGCTGAGTGATCGAGCCAAAAGCAGCTGATATAGGATGCAGTAGTAGCAGCAGATAAGAGGAGACGGAGCAGATTTCATGCTTCATGTTCACCTGCAGATGGGTCCGTATTTCCCGGAGAACTTGAGCATGGCGACGTGAAGGCCGTTCCTAAAGATCTCGGTCACGTCCAGGAGTGATTCTAGGCTCATAGGATGGGGCCCAGGTATTTGTTTGGTGTCTCCAGATGCTGTCTCTGGCCTGCTGGGGGATGCAGCTGCTTGGCTGAAGGCGCTCGCTACGCTTTGGAAGGGGCACTTGGACAATCCCTCATTACTTATACCATCTGCCACCGGAGCTATCTCATTGGTTGCTATCTTAACTACAGTTTTACGACGTGCCGTGAATGCACATGGAGCTTTCACATTACTGGAAGGCACGTGCGTCTGTTGGCACAGCTGACGGTGCCGCAAAGCCATGGCTCCAGGCTTTTGTGCGCCTAGAAAAACAAGATCGTCACAATAAGCACGACAGGTCTCCCCGTGACCGTCACAGACTGGCAAACAACGCACGTATCCTGTGTACTTCTATATGCTCTGTGGTGCAAGGGTGCGAGACCAGTGCCCTCCGGTGTCCGTTTGGGAGACGGAACCCCTGCATAGCAGGCGGTTTGCCTCCTGAGCTGATCCATACACAGCAAAGGAGTGTCGGCTTACGTACCGCAGCTGCATCCGCCCCTGCTGCGTGTCACGACCAGCGGATCCAATCATCTTCTTGCAGTACGATTTGAAGTTCGAAGTTCCATCGAAGATCTCGATCTTGCCTCAGTGCTTGCACCTATTGCGACTGAGGATTAGTAGCGACCACTGCCTTCAGAAGCCATATAACTCTGCTATGGTGGTTGATCAGTTAACACCTCTCACACATCTACACCCACGAGCCCAACCGACCACATGCCTGCCATCTGCAGCTGTCGTGTGGAACTCCTCTTTTAAATCCTCAACAAATATGCAGCGGACTTAGTCAGCACATGGCAAGAGGCTTGAAATGTTAACTTCGCCAATTTCTACTTGCTTTAGTCTTTGCAGTCGCTGGTAGGACAACCACCACCAATTCCCCACCACAACGCAACCACTGGCCTCCTAAAATTAAAACATTCTCGCGTGCCATGGTCCCATGCTGATAATGCCACAGATCGGCAGACAGAGTCTCTATCCCTGTAGCAGCTGCTGCTGTGCCCTTACTTTCAACTCCTCCCCAAGCAATGCCCATAGTGGGGGCCAACTGACCCGTGCTGCCTCACAGATCTCAAAGCCCCTGTTTGCAGCACAGTGCCTGATCACTCCCTTCCCCATCTCTTTCCACCCTGGCAGCTCTTCCAGACCGCACCAATGCTGCAGTGACCCCCCCCCTCCCCAATGTTAGAACCCCGCCTTGCAAGGGCACAACATGCTAAGGCATAATAGATGTAGCTGTTTCCATGTGTGTCACCTTGGCAGTTCTAAACATTCTGAGTGAATGAAAAGAAGCATTGCATACACACATGCATGCAACGCACCCTGTAGATACATGAGATGCCCCAGTGCGCAGGACAAGAACATGAGCGACACACACTCCATGCTCCCACTCCCATACGCCCTTGAGCAGCACGGCATGTGTTCAAGTTGCTGCTCTTAACAAGATTAGTGACAGCAGCTTCCGACGAAGGCCCAGGTACAACAAACTATCAATTCCCATCGGGTTGCTGATGAGCCTTTATTAGTTCATCCCATGATGTTCGGCCATACCATCCAGACACTGTGCCATACTGTCAAGCACTGAGGCTGCTCTCACAACAAATCAGCAGAGAGTGCCAGGTCTCTTTACATACTCTCCATACAACTTCCGCCCTTCTCCAACACACCCAAAGGTTGTCACACGGCAACTGAACATGGGCTAGGGCTAGGGCTTCATGATAACCTAGCAGATGAGCAGCAACATCATTAGCCACCGATGCTGGCCAGCTGCAAACTCTCTCTATATTCCAAGGCATCTTTCGGGAAATGCATCAAAGGACGTCCAATGCAGCTTATCCCATGAGTCAAGCCCCTGCCTATGACCACCAGGCCCTGGTCAGCTGAAGTAAAAGTTTTCCAGCCCTCAATCTCCTCAATTGCTCAAAACAGCATTGGCCAAACTCATATTATTACAACAGATCAACAGCAAACATGGAAATGCACGCATCCATCAGGTCCAACCCGTCAAATATTTGATGGAGACCACCCATAGCAAAGCATACAAGTACACAGGTGGCCAGCCCAGATGAAGCATGAGCCAAGGTATGCATCTAATTATGTCATAATATCCATCCGCTTGACACATGCAGGCGTGCACATTCAACCCCAAACTGCAACCAGTGACTACAAGTCCCTGTGCAAACCATCATAGTATGGACTACCACACTCCCTCACCTCTTTTCCCCTAATAGCAGGCTAGCAACACTCATGTTCCGCCTTGTCATGCTCAAGCCCATTAGCAACCTGAAAGATCTTGCATAAGACCAAGCTACTGAGATACACCCACCAGCTAATCTAGGTCTAACCTGTCAAGCCTGATCAATCACAGTGGGCATGGATACAATTATCTCCAGTAGTCAACAGCTTTACCTAAACACCCCTGCATGTCACATTCTTGCACACCATCAAGAGAGGCATCTCCGAGTCAACCCAACCACTATGCACAGCAACTCCTTGAGCAAATCGGTACTGTGGCCATCTAGCCAGGCAGACATGACAATCCCTTCCAGCTGTCAAAACTTCTTCCACCACCTCTTGAAACTGGCTCTACACCATGCCTCTGCAGAAATTGTCCCTCTACGTGTCATAAGCATGCCCAAACTTCACAGTCAATATCAAAGTGCGAGAGACTGTGGTTGTCATGGCTTTGCACTTGATACCCCATCAATGAAGCTCTGAAAGCTCCAACGCCAGCTCCCGGCCGAACTGCGTATGCAGCAGCTCACCCGCCTCCTCAAGGTGCTGCCGTGTAGCATGATCAACAAAAATCACCTTCAAAACCTTCAATCTCTGCAGCCCAAACACCAAACCCCGTGCTTCACTAACTGACAGGCTAAAAATGCCCGTACGCCAAAAACGCATGCTTGAGGTGAGTTGGAGCACACTCAGCTTAAGCAAGCCAGCCAGCAGTGCCATATCTGCTGCAGAAGCCATGTAGTCACAGTGTAATTTCAACTCTGTGAGACCCCTAAGGCTTGCTGCTGCCACAAAGGTTGCAGAATCAGACACTACAAGTGTAAGCTCCTGCAGCTTGGGGAGACCACATAACGACCTAACTGCAGCGCCCGCCCAGCTGCCGTTAGGGGCACCACTAGAGCAAAAAGACTTCAGCTCAAGGCTATGCACCTCCTTACAGTTCTTAACCAGGGCCGCAATGCTGCTAGCTGTCATGGCTGAGCAGCTCACCTTTCTCAAACTAGGCAAGGATGCAAATGGCGCGGTGACCTCCGAAGTTACGCTGCCCTTCCACACTTGCACACTGTGTAATACCGGCAGGGGCAGCTGCACTTCTGCTTGTCCAGCACCCCATGATCCCGCAAGATGTGTGAGCATGGAACAAGGGGTCAGAACCTTTAGCAGCTTCATATCCACCCTAGGCAAGCACAGCACATTCAGGTGTATGAAGCTGCTGAGTGTTGACCATAGCCTATTGTAGTCTGGCGAGTCACCTTCAGGCCTACCGCTGCATAGCTTAAGCGTTAGGCTTGTGAGGCCCGTGAGGGGCCCAAGAACAGTCACCGATGCCAGGAGTTGGGCTTCACTTGTCCACATGATGCTGAGATGCTTTAGGGATGCACAGGTGGTGAGGGCTTGTAGATCATTGTCAGCACAGGACATGTGCAGGGAGGTCAGCTGCGGCAGGGCTGGCAGAACTGGAAATGCCCCACCTGGCTGCCCATCCTCTAAGCACAAGAAACCACACTCCAGGTGCTGAAGCCTGGTGAGAGGTGCTAGGGCTGCGAGCTGGCCGTACATTATACCACTTGACGTGGTTGACCCCAAGAACAGGTGGGTTAGCTGCTGGAAGCGACCCAGTAACTCACATGCACCTAGGGGGTAGCTGCGGTGGTAGATGCTGAGCGATTGCAGGGAAGGCAACATGCACGAGGTCATGAGGAGCGCTGATGAGATGCTGGTCCCTGGAATGTCATCTGCTGGTCCGACTATGGAAAGAGATGTCAGCTGGCTCTGGTATGCTGAGGCTGCAAGCAGGAGGTCTGGTAGCTTCCCGGTTAACGCTGCCAAGGTTCTGAGTTGCACCCGGAGCCCTGTGCACTTGGGAAACTGCTGCTGCAGCCTGCTGCTCTTGCCTGCTAGTTGAAGCCAATCATCACAATCTATGGAGAGGTAGGTCGACTCTGCCCGAACAGCACTGCAAGTACCCTGACAGACGAGACACAGCCGTCTCTTGCTCGTCTTGTCAAGCTGCTTCAGGACGGACTGAACAACGAGGTCCACTTGCAGGAGCTCCTTAAGGTCGAGCGGTGGCACTACTGGCTGCTGCATGCTGATTTGCTCCGGCCACTGCGGGCAAGCGTTGCCTACACTACAATACGATATTCCTCCCGAACTACTTCAGCTAGACGAGCTAGTCTAGAATGACCCCGCGTAGAAACACGGATATGAGTTAGACCTCGGCCCTTTCCAGCATCGCACATGGCCCTAAAGATCCCGCAAGGCTGGCCGAAATGTACACAGTGGCTGAGATCCGCAACATAATGTTACAATCTTGGAGCATCAAAGCTAACTTCAGGCAGAACTTGCTAAAGTACGCTATCGACAGATCCCAGGCTGTACATACTTGCCATACCTGTCTCTGAGACAGTTAGAATGAACCGCGCACAGCCGCTGGAGCCAACTCAAGTGTGGCGAAGCGGGTGACGAACCACACCACAGGTCCAACACTCCAACGGTTGCTTGATCACTGCGGTCGAAACTGCCTGAACTGCTGTTATGTGGATTCGGCAGGCTGCGCCCTTCATGCACGTAAAGCAAAGATGTTTTTCAACAACGCATTCTTCAGTGTTTGCGGCAGGACAAGAACGAACGCCAACACAACAGCACAAGCCCGCGAATCCAGAGGTGCAGTAAGTGTCCATGCGTTCACGACATAATCCGCTTCTCCCAGCTATGCCATCACTGATAGGTTGATTTCTTCAACTGCTCCGGCAAGTAGTCAAGTCACTGCCATGTCACGCAACTGCACCTGTGCAGACTGATGCTCTTGATACGGCTGGTGTTCATAAGTGCTTATTGAGATTTCGGAACCGTATACCAACGCAATTTAGGGACTGCATACGTGTAAGACCATCTGCAAAGACACATAAACGCATGTGTAAATACACCCAGCAGACATAGTCAACAAGATTGCAGGTGAATTACGCAAACGCTCCACTGAGTGTAGCAACTGCATCAGCCTGGAAATTCTCCTGTTTACTGCGGGCCCTTGCTTACACGCCAATGCTTACAGCACCGCAGCTTTCCCCTTAGCTGAACAGCAGCCTCACCAACAACATTTTCCACAGCTTCCGACAGTTGCTGCTTTGCCCCTGCATCCAAGCTCTCTGTACACCCATCACGGCGGCAAAGCCCCCCCAATTTGCTTTCTTCACACATCTCAAGGCCCCTGTCTGCACAACTGCTAACGGCACTTCCCTGATCACCCTCGCCTCCATCTCCTCCTCTTGTAGACCGCACCAATGCTGCAGTGACCCCTATAAGCTCGAAGCAGCCTTCAGCAGCTTAGCAAAACATGAAGGAGGTGGCTTTGGGGTAGCTGCACCCAACAGCCTGCATACAAGGACATGATGCAGCTCTGGTTGGAGCTGGCCTTAAGGACGAGAGATGGAGCAGCCTTCGCTTAGCAGCACCACTAATGGTAGTAGCATCCAGCAGCAGTACCAGCAGCTCTTGACCACAAAGAGGAGCGCCAGGGCCAGCCCGGAGCAACAACTCTGATACCACTGGTGGAGTAAGCTGCGTTGCAATTGTTAGATGCAGCAGAAGCTGCTTTACTGCCACAGGCATATGCTTTGCTATGGCCAACTCCAGCAACACCTTTGCTGCTGCCAAGGGCATGTGCTTTGCTCTGGGCAGCTGCGCTAATAGACACTCCAGAGCAAGGGGCTGCTGGAACTCCACTGCCTGCTGCAGCAGCTGCTGCACTTGCCTCGATCCTAAGCCGCCCACTCCTTTCACTGCTGGAGGCGTCATCCCTATCCTGCCCCAAGATCCCCCTGCCCCAGGTTTACTGTGAATGCTGGACTCGCCCTGCACTGCTGCCTATGCTGCTAGTGCTGGCTGTCCCACCAACTGCTGCTTTCTCCTCCTGGTACCTGCTGCAGACTCCTTTGTGATGCTCCCAGCCTGCTCCCTGGCAAGCCTCGCTGCAGTAGCACACTCTCCTGCAGCCAGGACAGTACCCACCACCACCCCTGCCACCAGCCCCAGCCATCACTAAACCCACTTCACTGCTCCCTCTCATGACCCGGCATGCAGCATTGCCACAGCAGAAGCTGCCCGAGGCACCTCGCAGATAACTCTCCACAACAGTACCGACTAAAAGGTTGGTGACTTGGATGTTGCGAGCTGCCAACACTGCAAACAATGGTCCTTGTGCCAGCTCGCCACTGATGGGCAATTGGACCAAAGGAGCCGCCCTGACCATCTGCAGCGGCTTCCCAGAAGCAGCACGGCCAGCAAGTAGCAGCTGATCTGGCAGCAGCTCAAAGAGGTCCCTTAAAGATGCAGCAGTCTGAAACAGGCATTGGATCAGCCTCCCAGGCGGCTCCATCCCCTCCTCTGTATCAGCTACCACCTGCCGACAGAGGTCAGCATGCTGCATTGAGAAGAGCAACTCTAATGGGAGTACTTCTGGCATCGTCTTATTGTAAGCAACACATACGGCACCTCTTAATGCTGCCAGGCCACCGGGTCTCTTACAGAGTCCTCGTAGGCCTGAATAGAGCTGGGACACAGCTGAAGCCTCATTCAATTCTGCTGCTGCCGGTGCTTGCGCAGGTGCTGCTGCCGGTGCTATTGCTGCTGCGACTGTCGCTGCTGCTGGTGCTGCAACAGTTGCTGCTGCTGGGACTGTTGCTGCTGTTGGCTCTAGTACTGCTTGACCTAGAGCACTCTCGCCTGCTTCATCTGCTGAATTTCCTCCTCTTTCTGCTGCTGTTCTGCCTGCCCCGGCAGCTGCCACTGTCAGTGCTTGCAATTCTCCACGGCCTGCTGCTGCTGCTGTTCGTTCAGCTCCTTGTTTAGCTGCTCCTGCTGCTGCAGCACCTCCTCCTGCTACCGCTGTGCTTGCTTCCTCTTCTTGTTGTCCCATTCCGGCACCCTCTGCTGAGCACTTAGCTTGCTGCATCATCTGCTGTAGTGAGTCCTGGAAAGTGGGTGGTGCGGCTGCTACCAAGGCCTCTGCTAGCTGCTGATTCCTGATGCACTCTAAACTGACCGTCCCAAGCATGATAGCAACGGAATGAACCACAACGGTGGCACTGCCAAGCAGCTGCACCCCGGTCCATAGAAAGGCCCGGCAGATCTCCAAAGTCACCTCTTGCTGGCACAAATAATCATGCTGCTGCGGCTGTTGCTGTTGCTGCACCTGTCCATGACGGTGTGTCTCCTCCCGTATTGCCCCTAATGCCTCCCGCCCGCCGGATCTGCCCTGCTGCTGACAAGCATTGCCTTGCAGGATGGTGAGTTTCCCCTCCAGCAGCTGAAATACATTCTTACTGAGCAGTAGCAGCATGCAGAAAGATTCCATGCCACTAGCAGCCGCCAAGGACATGACCCTTGAATGCCTCACAGCCTTAGCACAGGACACTAGTGCCCCCAGCAGTGGTAGTGCAGCAGCCATTGAGCTGGCATGTACTGCTGGGCTGCATCTGCTGGGGTGAGTCAGCAACACCAGCAGGTGGAGGGGGGCAATAAGGGATGCTGTTGTGTGTCCTGCCAGCACCAAACTTCTGTTGTTGGCTCCTCTCTTGCTTGCATCAAGCTGAGTGATGCCACTGCTACTGATGCAGCTGCCCCTAACGCTGCCCCCGCCACCGCTGCTGCTGCTGCCGACCTCGCCACCAGCACCGCTGCTGCTGCTGCTGACCCCGCCACCAGCACCGCTGCTGCTGCTGCCGACCCCGCCACCAGCACCGCTGCTGCTGCTGCCGACCCCGCCACCAGCACTACCGCGGCTGCTGCTGCCGACCCCGCCACCAGCACCGCTGCTGCTGCTGCCGACCCCGCCACCAGCACTACTGCTGCTGCTGCCGCCGACCCCGCCACCAGCACTACTGCTGCTGCTGCCGACCCCGCCACCAGCACCGCTGCTGCTGCTGCCGACCCCGCCACCAGCACCGCTGCTGCTGCTGCCGACCCCGCCACCAGCACTACTGCTGCTGCTGCTGCCGACCCCGCCACCAGCACTGCTGCTGCTGCTGCCGACCTCGCCACCAGCACCGCTGCTGCTGCTGCCGACCCCGCCACCAGCACCGCTGCTGCTGCTGCCGACCCCGCCACCAGCACTACTGCTGCTGCTGCTGCCGACCCCACCACAAGCACTGCTGCTGCTGCTGCCGACCTCGCCACCACCACCACCACTACTGCTGCTGGCCTCGGCATCACCGCTGCTGCTGCCAACCCCGCCACCACTCTTTATGCCGCCAGTACCTCTCTTGCTGTTGTCGCCATGGTTGCTGCTGGTGCTGCTATCTATACTCCCCCAAGTACTGTGGTGTCTGATGATCATCTCCAGCAGTACAAACATGAGGGGGGTGGTCTGGATGCCTGGGAGGGGCTGGAGCTGGGAGACGGGGAGGTGGACGAAGGGGAGCAGGGTGCTGCCATCACCTGAAGACACAAATGGAACAGTGCAGGAGGTCCATGATATTAGTAGCCAGTTGGTCCATTCGATCGCATGACAGCTGTCAGTATGGTATCCTCACTGATATTGACTGCAGCAGATGCCACAATACGACAGTCATGGAGCTGCCATGTAAATATGCTTACCTGTATCTGGCGTAGCACACCTTTTGATATCCTGATCAGGGCTCAGTGCACAACACCATGTGATACCACCAACAGTTAATATCTAGAGATCACTGCGGCGCAGGAATAAAGTTCACAAGTTTACAGCCACCCTATGAATATGACCCATGCTGACTCCAACCCATTGCAGCTGGCAGCTTGTGCTTTTGAGAATCGCTGGGAGTATACAACCAGTACAGTTCAAAAGATACTGTACAGGAATATAGATCCATCCCAATTTCCGTCCATTATGCACAACCACTTGCTCCACACTGAGTGGCCGGCACAATAGATGCCAGGAGACTACTGTGTACCCAGAAAGCACCTGGTTTTACTCACCTATGGCCAGCATCCTGCCCAGCTGCAAGGGCATGCCTCCCACTGCCGCCAAAGGCACAGCCTCATACAACAGGCTCTGAAGCACCAGCAGCACCAGGGTAACTGGCTTAGCTCTCCCTGCCTCAAAGCTGTCACTGCTGCTGCTGCTGCTGCTGTCACTGCCACTGCTGCTGCTGCTGCTACCTACTGCTGGCGCTGCACTGCTGCTGGTGACCTCGTGGTCCTGCTCGGGAGCTCTTGCTGCAGCTAGCTCTCTTAGCAGAACACCAGCCTGCTTGCTGGAGTACTCCTGTATAGTATTCGTGTTCACTCCCGCGTGCCTACTCCTGCCTGAGTCATCATCCAACATCACCTCATACAGCAGCTGTAGCAGCAGTGTGCCCCTCTCCTCCAGCAGCTGTAGCTTAGCAGCAGCTGGGGCCTGCTGAAGCAAAGCAGCTAGAGCAGCAGCCAGTCATGGGCAGAAATGACAGTAGCTCCCTGAAAGGTGCCATTCACCAGGCTGTACATCTGGTTCCGGGGGCAGGGCCACATCAGCAGCAGCAGCTCAACAAGGAGCTTCAGCTGGCCAATTGTGACAGCTGCTGCTGCTGCTGGTTCTGCTGTTGCTGGTTGTGGCCTTGGTCTTGTTTGCCTTGATGAACCTTCTGCAGGACCTCCTGCTGCCTTTAGTGCTCCTACTGCTACTGCTGGTTGTGCTCCTGCTGGCTCTGTTTGGCCGAATGCTCCTGATACTGACCCCCCTGCTGCTGCTGCTGCTCCTTGTTCTGCTCCTACTGGTGCTACTGCTGCTGCTGTAGATGATCCAGGCCCAGAAACACCCCCCAAACTCTGTCCTGCAGGTGGTGGGAGCCCTTGTTCCCTCTGGCTGCCCCTCATGGTGCTGTCTTTGCCTGCTTTTGCTGCTGCTGCATTTACTGCTGCTCCCTCCCAGGTATCAGCTGTGTCACTGCTGCTACCAACCAACAGAAGCCATTCAACAGTAGGCCCCTGATTCCTGCCTTTGCAACAGTGGTTGGCTCCACCACTCCCACCACCTTTCCCACTGCCTTCCCCAGGGCCAACACCGGTGCTACTACACTCGCCAGATCTGCTATTGTTGCTGCTGCTGCTTCTACCGGGAAGACCCTCCCTGCACCCACGGTCCCCACTGCGGCTGCCAGCATTATCATTTGTCTTCTCACATCGACTGCTGCTGCTTTCATCAGCACAGCTGCTGCTGCTGCTGCTAGTAGCAGGCCCCCCGCCAGCGCCATCCCGGTCCGCCCGGCTGCTGTTATTGAGATCGGCTTTACGGCTGCTGCTGTGCAGATTTGGTGCTTCCCTGCCGTGCTTGATGACATGTTTGCTGCCAGAAGCTGCCACTGCTGCCTCCGCCTCCTCCTCCTGCTGCTGCTCCTGCTGCTGGGATAGCAGGCAGATGGCTATGTGCTCCGCTGGCTGTGTTATGTGGATGAATTGCAGGCAGTCCAGGAGGCAGTCCCTCCCAGAGTGTGTGTATTCTACTGCTGCTGGGCTGGGGGCGCCTCCGGGATTTGAGAAAGCCACGTGGTCACTCGGGACATCCATCCCACATGCTGGTGACACGCCCTGGTACCTCTGGTGGAACCCAGCAGTAGCACTAGCTAAAGCCTCCCACAAGAACCAGCAGAACCCAGGGCTAAAAAAGGAGCACCAAATGGCTGCAAGGGTCGCTGGATGCTGCTTTAGCCACAGGAGGGCCTCCGCTCTGCTGCTGGTATACGAGTCATCATCTGCTCCTCCCCAACGCTTGTGCCAGAGAGCCGGTAAGAGCCCTTTGGCGAGGGAGCTTGCTTGTAATATGTAGAAGGTGCCTTCCGGGCCAAAAGCTATCATGTTTGAGTCCGACCCACGTGTTGTGTAGCAGATGTGAGCCAGTTGTAGCACGCTGGGGGCTGCAAGGTGTAGCATGTACACGGTCCCTGGGTACCCACTGACACCAGGCAGTAGCTTTAGGACTTGGACGTACAGGCGGATGTACACTTGTGCCAGGATGTTCACAGCTTGGGCAGTAGCGCTTGGGCCTGCTTGTGTAAGGGGCTGCAGCTTTTGGGCCAGGCCAAGGTAAAGGCTCAACAACCCTGGAGAGTGGAGTGGTGGAAATCAGAAAGGGAACGGCACATTAGTAGAAAGCAATCACGGGGACCAATGAAGACTTGAAAACAAGCAGGGTATCAAAGCTGTGTTTGAGGTTTAATGGCTTATTTGTCCAAATGATCGCTGAGGCCGCCCTGGTGGATGGCATACCGTTTTGGTATGCTACAGTATGTCCATACAAATGCCGCTGATTGATGCAGTCATGTGATGGTCTTCCTTCTGACAAAGGCTGGCATCATCAGCTAGTGAAGGACACATGTCTACGCTGCTGCAGGGCATTAGAGATAGCCCCCTACATCAGGAGTGCAAATATGTTGCGTTGGAGTTGAAACCATGTAGATCTTTCATTTGATAATGGTTCCATCGTTTTTGTACAATGCTACAGGCTTCGAAGTGCACTGGTGGCATTTCTGAGTATGTCCTACTGATGTCCTAAGTACTCTGTACCTCCTTATGCGCACAGTACAGCCAGCCAACAGTCACACATAGTTACATGCTAGGATGGGTGATAAGCAAGTGCTACTTACCTGGCTTGGAAATATTATATGCTGGCTGTAGCTGCTGCAAGAGAGCTGAACCTGCTCCAGGCTCATCCTCAGCAAGGTCCCTGCCGCAGCTTGCCAAGGCCGTGAGAATATCTCCGGCAGCGCACCAGGCATCGTACGTGGCACCTTCAGGCTCTTTTGACACCTCACTTGGCAGGAGAGGTAGAGACCACAATAAGAATGTGAGGATCTGTGATACGAGGCCGTTCTCTACGACGAGGAGGTGCACCTTTGTAAGCCTGCCCACTGTGCCACGGCGTCCACCAGCGGGTGCATAGAGATCCCCAATGCGTCCTATAATGCCAGTGAGTTTGGAGCTCGTCGCACGCACATGTGTTGTGGTTGGGCCTTCAGGTAGTTGCTGGCAGGTTTTCAGCATCTCCTTACACAAGCTGCGAACCTCTCGTTGAGCCACACCTGTTGAGACCATTGCGCCTTTAGATGTCTAGCAATGACATTTAAGACAGCTTTGGAGAGGCATGACGAGCTAATGTGTGCCAGAGTCTGCATCTACGGAGCTGGCGGTGGCAACATGGGGCATGGTGCCCGTGATGTAGCCTGGTGCCAATGCTTGTCAGCTGGACAGCATCCTTCTTTCAACTTGATGGTAGTGCTTTGGTATATGATTTCGCTCTTTGATATTCTGTCTCGTGGCTCTGCCTGGCCCAAGGTGAGTCGGTAACTCCGGGGCGGCTCAGTCCCAAGGTGTCGGGAGGGGTTTCAGTCCCCCAACTTGTATTGTATTGTATAATGAGTGCCACGCCCGCTGAAAGAATCAGGTTATGCTTCTTGTCCCTGCGAATAGATATGTACGCATATGTGCCCTTGTTGGTATTGTGGCAGCCTACCAGCAACCAGCAGCAGCAGGATTGAACCATCACCAGCACGGCCGGCACAAGACACTCCATCCGTTCCAATTGCCGTTCCTTAGTGACACCACACTCATGGCTACTTAGAATATCACCTCTGACCCACTTTTCTGATGATGTGCCCGTTTGATGTTACTCAATACGTAGATCGGATGATCAGCCAGGACCTTTTCCCACCCAGGACTCTCCAGCCGCACCCGCCCGCATCAACCAAATCACCATCCCGTTCCATACAGCTCCTGCAGGATGAGGTGCCCCTTTGTACAGCTAGCAAAAGAGTACAGAAAACATACAGGGGTGTCAGATACACAGGGTCAGAGCCTGAACTACCACGCTCAAGTGCCAGGTTCATGTATTATTACATTTCATGTACACCTGTAGTATGCCGGACAGTGTGAGATCCATAACAACAACAACAAACATTTAAGGTGTGGCAACCGCAAAGGGCTGCTAGGTCGAAACGACCAAACACACCATCGGATGGATCCAAACACAATGGCTTCCAGACCACCAACCAAGCAGTACTGATACCGAAACATGTATCCAGGCAAGACAGAGCCCATGATCAAGAACACCACCCACTCCTCCATCGGTTGCAATGGCATGGCAAACAATGACGATTACCACGGGCTGGAGATGTACAAGAACCATGCAAAGAACTCAACCACAGAGGGATATATGCAACCAGACCCAACCACCATGGAATGTGGCCGAATCAATCCCTCAAAGTTAAGGCAACGCTCCGTATCGACACAGAGCCCATGATCAAGAACACCACCCACTCCTCCATCGGTTGCAATGGCATGGCAAACAATGACGATTACCACGGGCTGGAGATGTACAAGAACCATGCAAAAGACTCAACCACAGAGGGATATATGCAACCAGACCCAACCAACATGGAATGCATGTGGCCGAATCAATCCCTGAAAGGTCAAGGCAACGCTCCTAGTGATTGCAGGCAGGTGCGGATGATGGGACACAGCAGTCCTCCAATGCCAGTCCACAAACAGCATCAGAGAGAAAGTTGCATCAACCATAATGGCTGGCCACAAGCATGGAGTGCTATAGACCAGCCCAGCAACAGCTGGCCCCCCTCCATAGGCAAGCTGCTGCTGCGCACCACGGGACACAACGTATCGCACAGCTGTCTGAAGTGTTCGGCGTTGATTCAATGCAACAAGTTTGGGCTTAACATAACATAACGAACATTTAAGGTGTGGCAACCGCAAAGGGCTTACTACACACCTGCCTGAGACCGCTTACCAGTGTTCCTGCAAATACATATCGGAAACGCACCCCGTTAAGTCAATCAGCACGCCATACCCTGGATATTTGCCGCATGGAGCAGAATTCCCCCATCCCACACACACAAGTTACTCAGTGTGAGCCAATGGGTGACAGGTGCAACCCATCCCAAAACTCCCGTTTCTGTGCAGCTGTAACATACATTCTGGGTATCATATTGACATCATACGATGTGCTTCTTGCAGAGGCACACCTCCACCATCAGCTTGAATCTACGGCAGCACAGAACCACAGCAGCTAACCGAGGCATCCAAACAGCTGAGCTGAAGCCAATTTTCTGGAGAGCAGCAGTAACCCTGACAGTCTTGCAGGCAGCAGAGCGAGCACATACAGAAAGTTCACATTTAACAGACAATGCGCATGCAGCTTCCATAGGTATGCAAACAAATCAGAAATGGCACCAAAGCTCGAGGCTGACACTGTAAGCCCCTGCTGGAGAAACAGCCATGTCTGATATATCAAGCACGCCATGCCTTAAGACGTAAACCCCATCACTTCATCAATAATTCTCAATGGTCATCGTCTTGAGCCTAGACTTGCTGGGATGGGCAATGTCCTGCACCACCGGCACATCAAACAGAATAAGCCCCACCCCCACAACAGACGTAGTGCCAATCAAACACCATAACAGACCCTGCACAGAATAAAACTGGCACCTAGATAAACACCCGCCATGCAGTCAAGATCACCTGAACTTAACATCATCTGCAATGTGCTTCGCAGTCCAACGGAAGTAGCAGTGGGTAGCAGTGGGTAGCAGTAGTAGCAGTCTCTGCCAGGAATACATGCTGCAGGTCATCCCTGCAATCATCCTTCACCTACCCACCCCTTTTCAGAACGCCTGTCAGTGCAAACACACCATTGGGCCCCAACACCGCACAAAGCTCCCAACTGTTGATGTCAGCACTTTTGGGTCCAAACATCAGGTGCCGGCAGCTATTAACACCTGAAAGGTTTGAAATGTTCACCTCAAAGGTCTTTACCTCAGGTGAACTCCTTCAATCCCTGAGGTGTAGCTGGCGGCACCCGCTCTGGCTCCATAACAGAGCCCGCAGCAACACACAGCAGAGCATGACCAGCAGCAATCAAAATGCATATGCAAAGACACTCCTTGCATTGGCATTTGGATTGCCGGTGGTTATGCTTTGCTGTGGACCCAGGGGGCCCAGTATCATAAGCATCTACTTGTTCAATTCCATCCTACACTTGTCTGGCAGCACTGGAAGCATTTTAGAAATACCAAGCAGATAGAGTGGTGGAAACCTGAGACCACCAGAACAGCTCCCGCCAACAAGCAGCTTTCAGATATACCTTGTGATGCTGACACCTCAACTGAAGCACACAGCAGTAGCAGGCAGACACAGCAAGAACCACTTAACAAATCTTAAGAGTCTTCTTGTCCACCTTCCTCAAAAAAGACAGTTCAGTCACTAACTACAGGTAACCTACCAAGCTTGGCTAGGTTCTCCTGATCCAGTCCGACTTCAACAGCATGCGATAATGGCACATGCATGCCCATATCAACCACTAGTCAACTGACATACCGCTCAGGCAGGGTGCTCCAGCGGTCTCGCCTGCAGCCACCAAATGCTCTTCAAGGCTTCACTAGGTATCTCAAAACACTACCTCAGCATCGATGTATGGTATAGGGTACCACCTAGACTATCAGAGGTATTAGGCAGCCTGCAATACCTCCCCGAGTTACATCGCATAACAATAGATCAGTGTGAAACATTCTGACAGGGTCCCAAGTGAGCGGTCATGCCTCATTGCCAAGCAGAACATAAACGCAGGGTGGACTATCCCCAAACCCGTCACTCTCTGATGCTTACCACACTGGGGCAGATCAAGAAGTACAATACCCCCAACAGTACCCCCACTCACCCAAGACACAAAGCACTAACAAAAAAGCGATGTTTGAACCGACCCTAGCACTCAACTGTTTTCACTTCCTACAGACATCTCTGACACGAACATCTACCTAGCACCATTACCAAGGCCAGTAAATATCCCACATTCAGAACCCGCACACCAGCAAAGAAAGAACTCATGGCAGTTAGTTGGGCTGTACTCAGCAAGCTACGCAAAATTCAGTTCAGGTGCCCTGCCCACCTGCTGCCTCAGCTTGCCTGCAGCTGCCAGCAGGAGCTCCTGTGTGCCCTTATCTATCCCTGGCACCTCCAGCACAACCAGCTGCGACATTCCAAAAACCAGTGCCAGAGCTTCACCCTCTTCTAACCGCTCGTTACCGACAAGTTTAAGCTCTAGGACAGAGAGGCAACGCATGGGCAGCAGGGTTACAATCTCTGACATATCAATGGCAGGCAAGAACCTTAGCCCTAAGTGAGTAATGCGCGTCAGACTTGCAACAGCTGCCAAAGAGAGCGTGTCCTCAGAAAAGGACGCATGCAGTTGGCGAAGTTTGGGCAAGCGTGACAAACTCCGGATCGCTGCTGGCAGGGCCTCATCATCATCCGGTGCCATCCAGCCTACATCCAAGCACTCAAGTTGCTTACAGTGCTCGACCAGACGACTTAAAGGGCCTGCTGCCACACCAGATTTGTCAGGTGTGGAAAAAGGTGAGCGGGCCATTGCGGACTGTCCTCATCAGGATAGATAGTCAGCACCCTCACATGTGGCAGCACTGGCAATTGCTGCTGCTGCTGTGCCTCAACCAGCGCCTCAGCCACTGCGGATTTGAGGCTGGTAAGCGTGCAGATATGAGCAATAGCCCTGATGACGCCTGCATCCAGTTCATACACATCGAGGATCTGCAGCTTTGACAGCTTCCGCAGAGCAGGCGCAAAAAGGGCTGCCGGCTGCTCGAAAGCAGAGACAGCCCTGAGTATGAGTTGTGTCAAGCCGGTGAGCTTAGAGAGAATCTGAGCCAACGCTGCAGCATCCTCACCTCCAGCAAAAGTGACCTCAAAGTTTTGCAGGTTGCTACAATACAGTCCGTTAAGGCGTTCAGATCGTTGCCATCCATGCTGAGGTGCAATGAGGTCAACTGCGGCAGATTGGACAGCTGTGGGAACCTGCCTTTTGTGTGCTGAATACCGCAAGGCCATACCGCGAGATCAAGCTGCTTCAGCGCAGTCAGACCGGAGAGCGGGCTGATACAGTTATAATCAAACGACTCCTGATGGCTGTTTAGATGCAGCTGCGATAGCTGGGGGAAATTGCTGATTGTCTCAAAAGTGCTTGCTGGGTACTTCCAGCACTGAATGCTGAGAGACTGCAGAGACGGAAGGTGATTTGCTGCTGCTGACAGCGGGAGGCCGATGCTGTACTCAGTGGCACATGCTCTTGTCTCCATAACAAGGGCTGTAAGCTGATTACCATACCGTGCTGCAGCACAGAAAATGTCTGGGAGCTGCTTGCTGGCCTCTGCTAAGCCGCCCAACTTTACCACCAGCTTTGTGCAGTTCGAGAACCGCTGCTGCAAGCGTTCCGCCCTGCCTGCAAGACCGGTATCCCCGGCACCACAATCAATCGTGAGGGTTTTCACCTCTGATCGGACGGCAATTGCAAGCAGCTTGGCAGACCAAGGACAGCTGGACTTTGCTACCCTTGCCAAGCTGCTGCAGGAAAGCCTGCATGATGAGCTCGACCTGGAAAAGGTCCTGGAGAGTCAGCTGCTGCATACTCGTTGACTTGGAAGGAACGCTCCACGGCAGGGATCGATACGTGCCTGCACAGAACAGGTGGCGGGCGAGAGTTCAGGACAGGGACAAGGACAGAGGCGAAATTGCAGGTCGGAGGTTGAGCATGTTCTGTTCACACGATCTGAAATACATGGTGGCTAGTTATATGTTCCATTGCCCTCTTTTCTAGCTACGTTGAACAAACGAGGCCGCCTAGTTCCTGAGAGCGTAGGAGATGACTGCCGTACCTTACCGAAACGGCGGGCTACTTGAACAGTGCTTGGTAAACACAGCTATGCTGCTGAGTGGATAACAAGCAAGCCTGCACAGAGCGCTCGAGCCGAAAGCTAAGGAAGTGTTGCTTCAGACAGGATCACCCTTGTTAATGGTCTAGTGTAGAGCCGTTAGGAGTGTCACTTGACTGACTAGAGTAATCCGACCTCAGAGCCCCTTTCGTGTGTGAACCCAGAGTTTTAGTAGTGCTTTCGTCCCTTGCATGGGATGAGTTCACAACGACGAGGGTAACTCAAGTGTCACCACACTGCATATCTTGAAGCATACACTCCGGTAGGGCCACAGGGCCACAGTTCAGATCCTGAATCAAAGACTTAGCTTTCCAAGAAGCCATGCACTTCAAGCACCAGTCCACGGCACTAGATCAGTGCCTATTGAGAATGAAGCCCAAGCAAAGGCTCAGCAGAACAGCAGCACAATACAATACAACAACAACAACAAACATTTACAACAACAACACAACAAACATTTAAGGTGTGGCAACCGCAAAGGGCTGCTAGGTCGAAACGACCAAACACAATGGCTTCCAGACCACCAACCTAGCAGTACTGATACCGAAACATGTATCCAGGCAAGACAGAGCCCATGATCAAGAACACCACCCACTCCTCCATCGGTTGCAATGGCATGGCAAACAATGACGATTACCATGGGCTGGAGATGTACAAGAACCATGCAAAGGACTCAACCACAGAGGGATATACCAATTACCAATTACCAAATGGCCCCGTCAAAGCGGGGCGCCGGTGGGGGCAGCGCCACCCACAAGGAGCCAACTTAGGCTCCAACGGCATACTCAATTTCCTGTCCAAGCTCAAACAATGGCTGCCACCAGCCCACCCTAAATCCCTTGCTAGCCAATGTATGTCAGGCCAGCCCATTTCGACTTGCCATGCGCTGACCAGTTGACCCAGTCAACAGCAAGCCAAACAGTTTTATGCCTTGCTCAGGGCTCATATAAGTATGCAACCAGATCCAACCAACATGGAATGCATGTGGCCAAATCAATCCCTGAAAGGTCAAGGCAACGCTCCTAGCGAGTGCACTCAGGCAGGTGCCGATGATGAGACACAGCAGTCCTCCAATGCCAGTCCACAAATAGCATCAAAGAGAAAACTGCATCAACCATACTGGCTAGCCACAAGCATGGAGTGCTATAGGCCAGCCCAGCAACAGCTGGCCCCCCGACATAGGCAAGCTGCGGCTGCGCACCACGGGACACAACGTGTCGCACAGCTGTCTGAAGAGGCTAATCATCAGGTTGTCAAAGCATGCAGCCCAATGGCTGCCACAAGCCCACCCTGGATCCCTTGCTAGCCAATGTATGTCAGGCCAGCCCATTTCGACTTGCCGTGCGCTGACCGGTGGACCCAGTCAGCAGCAAGCCAAGCAGTTTAATGCCTTGCTCGGGGATGGATTCCAGACCACTAAGTAAATGGATACCAACCAGGTATTCATCTCTGAGAGCACTTCAACCAGTTCATCAGAACAATCACCTGAAAATCGGACTCCGAATCAAACATATCTAAATACTGATTTTCTAATACAATACACGAGGGGGGGGGGGGGGCAAAAAAAGAAGTGGATGACCCCATCCTAAAAATCTAAAAATTGCCCTCCAGACCCCCCCGCCCCCCCCCCCCCCCCGAGAGACTGTCTCAGAGGCCCCCCTGCTGTGTCTTTTGGGCTGTTCTAGGAGTCAGCATATGCTTCCACACTATAAATGACTTGGGTGGCATGAATATGTGGTTGTAACCACGCTGTTGAGCCAAGCCTGGCACTGAGGGTTTAGGGGTCACTAAACCCTAAGTCCCACCATGTGCACCTACTCCTGCTGTTTTTTTCGTGCAACACCTCCTGCATGACCATAGCGACGTCTGTGCATGATTGCCATTCTCAAACCAAGGATTTAGGTTGGACATCCATGGTCCCGAAGCCAAACTGAGGCCTTCAACCCAGTCTAAGGGACTCTGCAGAAGCTGGGGGGCATCTAAGTGGCATGACATCAGCAAGCTAGGGTTGCCAGAGGGTCCCTAGGTCCCTTTACATGGTGTGAAGGGCCATAGCTGTCACAAATAGGGTCAAATAAGAAAAAGAAAGTTGCTCAAAAAAATCTGAAACTGACCTCCGAGACCCATCGACCCCCCCTCCCCCCCCCCCCAATTTTTTTCTTCAGAATTTTTTTCGGGGGTGTCAGGGGTATAGAGGAACCCTTCCATGACACCTGTGCCAAGTTTTGACCAAAAAGAGAGGATGGGGTCCGAAATTTTTTTCCTTGCCCCCCCCTCGCAATACAATACATTCTAGGGGACTGAAACCCCCCCAGGCACTAGCCCTGCGACCTTTACAGAGTCAAGGGGGCACACCTCCAAGCCTCTCCGCTACCATTACACTTTATGTTATGCCATAGCAGAAAGTGCAATAAGCCCTGTGCCTCAAGCTGTCACAAGAACCTCTTGCTAATCACACCCACTTCCACACCGGCTGAAGACCACCAGGAGTCAAGGGAGAACTGTAAAGCTGCAAGGGATTCAAGGGAGCAGGCCATTAGCCAATAGACAGATAGGCCCACTTTGCACCAAGCTCAAATTGAAATGTCCTGCTGAAGCAAAGTGCCTGCCCAATCCAATACAATTGCACAGTGGACAAATGATAACAAGCCTGGGTTAGGATAAGACACTCACAAGCAGAGGCATCACCATGTCACAAATTGTGACCACTCATCAAGCTATACACTACCCATTAACGAGCAGCTGCAGGAACCATGCGTTCAGGACCTTGCCAATGGTTCCCATCTTCTCTACAACTGCTTGCAGGTCTGGTAAACCCTCTGTAACACAGGTACCTGCAATTTTCTCATCCAAATCAGAATCCTTTGCCTGCCTCAACAGGACCCAACGAAAAAGCTGCCACGCATTTTCCCCGCCGCCCATTTCCCCCCTACAGGACGGCCACCAACTCTAAACCATACATCCCTCAGATGTAGTGTAGAGTACCTATGCAAAGGCCACCAGTCCCTTGGGCCCTCATAGTAGACCCTTCCTTGGCCTGCGTGCTCAGTGGGCCACAGGCACTCAACTAATGCGATGGAGCCCACAGCTTCTACCCCAAAACAAACAACCATCCACCACCACCTGGCACATGCACCCTGTTTCTATTGTCTACTGCCACAGCTTCATTACAGCTGCCAGCAGGTGCTGCTATGTAATTTATCATGGTACACTATGCAACTCACCATGCAACAGCAGCAGCTGCAGCTCCCTTCATGCACCCCCCCTCTCCCCCCGCCGAACCCGCACATTGCACTAGACAGATAGCATGTGAGCTTTACAACCTGGCACATATTCTGCACCTCACCACCAAGGGCACATGCAGTGGGACCGAAGACTGCTGGGCGGCCAGTACGGGTAAAGCCTTGCTGCAGCCAAGACAATTTCAGTTACTGTAAAGAAGCACACACAGATATGCCATAAGATCCGACAATCCTTCTGTCTGTGATATCAACCCATCCGACCTCGACCAACACATAACTCAACAGCCTGGTTGGAGTCATGTGGCGGGTGCTGCACGGCCTGAAAGCTGCGCAGTGATCTATCTCATATAATCCAACAGCACACTCACCGGCAGCACCACAAAATATGCCAAGTGGTCCAAAACAACACTCCCAACACCAGCAGAGGCACTTCAACACCCCAGCATAGCTCATGCAGGATGATATGCCCATCTGTACAGCTAGCTCCGCAAAGAGTACAGAAAACATACAGGAGTGTCAGACAGGGTCAGGACCTGAACGCGGTACTACCCCTGCCAGGATTTATGTCCACCCGCCACAACAGACCGCTCACTGCATTTGGAGGGCAAACCCGGCCCGTAAACTAAAGCAGCATGCCCGTAGCCTGGAAATTTGGAGATAGCCAGAAGTAATGGTCCATCAGTTGGCTGGTGCAACCCGTTCCACAAGTCCCGTTCTGTGCAGTCGCAGCATAAATCCTGGGTATCGTATTGAAGATGGCACCAAAGCTTGAGGCTGACACTGCAGGCCCCTGCCAAGTAGACATGAACCCATTGCTTCATCAAGAAGACCCTCAATGGAAATGTCCTGAGTCTATTCTGCCGGGATAGGCAAACACCCTGCACCACTAGCACAACAAACATGACACAAGATCAGCGTAACTTCATCCCCGCATCAGGCCTAGTGGCAATCCAACGCCATATCACACCCTGCATAACTTTATATTGGTACCTAGATAGAGCATCCCCCATGCAGTTAACAGAACCTGGGACGTGCAGTCAAACAAAAGTAGCAGAAGAAGCAGTCTCAGTCAGGAGTACATGCCGCAGTTCATCTCTGCATTCACCCTCCATTAGCCAGCCCTTTTTGGAACTGCTGTCAATGCATGTAACACACCAATGGGCCCCAACACCAATACAGCTCCCAACTGTTGATGTGAGCACCTTGGGCCGGAACATCAGGTAACAGAGCCAGCAATTGCTGCCAACGGAACAAAGCATAACCACTAGCCATCTTACCGCCTATGCAAGGACACATTCCTTGCATTTGCATCTGGATTCCTGGTGCTTATGCTTTGCTGTGCCCCCAGGGCCCCCAGTAGTATAGGCATCAACTTGGAAACATTCCATGCTACACTTGTGGGGCAGCACTGGAAGTCTTGAAGCAATACCAAGCAGATAGAGTGGTGGCAACGTGAGACCAGCTCCCACCTACAAGCAGCATTCAGATATACCCTGTGATGCTGCCACCTCAAGAAGCACAAAGCAGATAGCAAGTAGGGGCAGGGAGAGGCACAGCAAAAACCACCTTTGGTACTTGGAGCATGATCACAAAGCTTCTTACATGTTTTTTGTCACCTTCCTCAAAAAGGACACTTCAGTCACCAACCGACCAAGCTTGGCTAGTTTCTCCTGATCCAGTCCAACAGTCCAAGCCACAGTCCCACACAACAAAACTAGATCAAGAGCTGGCTACCTATGCAGGTGGTTCTGTCCTTGCCCATCCTTACGACAGCCGGAACACTAAGGATTCCATCTGCGTACACAACCATCTCCAATCTCAAGTATCACCCGTGTGTAAGACCCTTATTGACAACAGTAAATTTGATCCATCACAGCCATACAAAGTGGTGGGTCGTGGCACTCTGCATCACGGTGATATCAAGACTGCCCCTGTCAGCCACTTCAGGAGAAGATCATGTACAAAACTGCAATCAAGTACCAAAAACATATGTCCAATCAGCTCATAAGCCTGCAACGGCCAAAACAGAGGTTGCACACAAACAACTTCCAACATTGGCGCATGAATGCCCATCTCAACCACTCATCTATTCACATACCGCTCACGCAGGGTGCTCCAGTAGTCTGGCTTGCAGCCACTAAATGCTTTTCAAGGGTTCATTAGGTATCTAGATACACTACCCCAACATCAAGGAACGGGATAGGGTACCACTTAAACTGTCATAGGTATTAAAGAGCCTACAAAACCTTGTAAAAACATGGACTGACAAGCGATCAGTGTAGAACATTCTGGCACGGGCCCAAGCCAGCGGTCATGCCTCATTACCAAGCAGAACATAAATGCAGGGTGGACTATCCTCCAATCCCTTCACTCTCTGATGCTCACCACACTGCGGCAGATGCAGAAGTACACTACTCCAAAAGTACTCCACACCCCCAAGATACAAAGCACTAAAAAAACGGTCTTTCAACCAACCCCAGCACTCAAGTTTACTACTTCCTAGAGACATCTCTGACACTAAGGTCCAACCAGCCCTGTTACCAAGGCTGCCAAGATGCCACTTTCAGCACTCGCACCCACTAGGAGCAGCAGGGGGTTATTACGCTGGGGACTTACGCCCAAGTTACGCTGTAATCTCCTTGTTACGCTGCCTACAGTGTAATATCTGCCGCCACTGTAACACTGACTGTAGCTTTTTTACGTCGTGGTAACATCAGCGTAAAGCACAATGTAAACTGTTACGCCCAGTGTACCACCTCAACCAGGAGGTGGCCATGGCCACCTGGCCACGCTTAGGCCAGCAACCATGCAAGGCAACCTCGTGGTGGGGACCCTTCCCTAACTCTTAATGTGTGTTTGCTGATCGCAATGGCCTCTCCAAGCTAGCTTCTTCGTTGTCACCCGACTGTACCGTCGTCGTGTACATCCCTCGCACTCTCATCTGTTTGTCAACTGAAAGGATCCCAGGGCCCTGAAGGCCTTTGCCCCCGGCGTTCACCGGAGTAGGCGGAGTACCAATAGGGAACCTGTTTCTCGTGCCTAGTGTGCCTACCTCCCTTGCCGATGCATGGCGTTTCGGTTCTTGGCAGGCAACCTCCCTTGTTCCCGAAAACATTTGCAGAATGCAGGACACGTCTACCCGTGTTTTGTTATGCCATGCAAAGAAAGTTTTGAATGTCCATGGTGCTGGTTGTGGCGTGCTGGACGTCGGACTTGTTCGCACCGTTCAGTCGGTCTTTTGGCTTATCTCCTTGGGAGCTTGCATAGGAGTGGCAGCTACATGGGAACCTTACCAGCTACATGTGCGAACCTTACAAGCTACAACAAGGACGTCCGTTTGACACCATGCAGGATGGCTGTTGAAGGGTTTGGCTGAGGCCCACCTGGTTGGGTCCTCCTTCAGTTATGATCAGGGATTTGGGCTGTTTTCATGCTGACCATAGATCTTCTAGTCGTTGTCAAGCCGGCAATGCACCATATATCAGCAGCATGATGCCATACAAGCACCTTCCCAAGGACTGCTGGCACCTTGCCTTCAGCAGCGCAGCATTTGGTCGTATATCTGCGACATCTGTGCGGTACTCAGAACCACCATCTGCTGGGCTACCGGTATTTCTCTCCCAAGAAGATAAATAGCTTTGCATGCAGTCAGTTCACTTGCTTTGACCCCTGGGCTGGGTTCTTTTTCTGCAGGATTGTTCCACAGGTGCAACAAAGTAGTTAGTAATCAGCAAGTGATAGGGCAAGCTCACTGTCTTCAGCTGCAGCAGTGGTCTAGGTAAGTAATGGGCAAGCAAAGGAGGGGCTCCTAGGAGCAGTGGCATGGAGTTTGGGGTAGGGCAGTGGGGTCATTCTAGATTTGCTGCCCTAGCTCAGCTAGGGTTGTAGAGGGGGCTTCTGCCCTTCGCAGTCAGCGCGCTGAGCTGAGGACACAGTCAGGGCATGTATTAGAGGTAAGATGTAGGGGACCAAGCAGCAGCAGCAATGGACCTTTGAGAACTGGTATGGCTGTGGGGCAAAGATACCGCCTTCTAAGGTGATGCCGTCCGCCGTCTGCCCATGGCCTGACATGCATCAACGGGGGCTCACAGCTGTCACTGCTCAGCTCCAGGCTACCCTACAGTGCCTACATGCTATAACATTAACACAAGGGAAGGGAAGCTCTTGATTAAGGCTTTGGGTGCCACTGTTGCAGCAGCAGCTTGGGTTGAAAGCGCAAAAGGTACTGAGGAGCAGGAGGTCCTGCTGGGGCCTGGGGTTTCGGCTTGCCTGCGGTTTAGGGGGACAGTCACACCATACATTGGATGTTAGTGGCAGCTGGGGGTGGGGGTGGGGGTGGGGGTGGGGGTGGGGGTGGCACATAGCTGTCTCCAAGCGGTTCATGTCAAGTGTGACAGACTGCAGGGTCTTTCGCAGCTTTGATACAGGTGGCTCTGATCATAGAATGCTGGTGCTTACGATGCGCCTCCGCTTGTCAGTGGCCAAGCAGCACAGTGCGAAGGGACAGCCAGCACGGCCCTATGACTGCAGCCGGCTGCAAGAATCTGCAGCAACTCAGCAGTGCTTTGAGCTGGCAATGTCTAACCAGTTCAGCCGTCTGGTAGGGGCTCAGTTGCAGAGCGCACAAGACGAATGGACACAGCTAACAGCGGCAGCCAGCCAAGCAGCCCATAAGGCTGGTCTAAACTTCAAGCCTCAGCAGCGGCGCCGAGATTTCGCTATATCCGATGCGACCTTGCAGAAGATTGAGCGGAAACATGCAGCACATGCAGCGGTGCTGTCCTCTCCTAATGATGCTACCAGGGCAGATTACAGGGAGGCCAATAATGCTGCTAGGCGAGCGGTTAAGAAGGATCAGGAGCGGTACTTCAAGCAGCAAGCGCTGTTTGCGGAACATGCTCTAAAAGCTGGTAATCTAGCCGTGTTCCACAAGCATGTCCTGCGGATCTTCAAGGAGCAGCAGGGCAGTAGCTCTGCTGCTCCTACAGCTGTGCTAGGGGGTGCTGATGGCAAGCAGCTGTTCCAAAGCAGGGAGGAGGTGGTGAAGTGCTTTGCTGAGCACTTTGCTGATGTCCTCAACTGCCCTGCCAAGCTCGACCAGCAAATGCAGCAGACCATTGAGGAGTTAGTGCAGAAGATGGAGGCAGGGCAAGGTGCAAACCAGCAGAGTGAAGCAGCAGCTCAGCCACCTACTGTGCAGGAGGTTGAAGAAGCTGTCTTTGCCTGTCGTAATGGGGCAGCTCCTGGGGTTGATGGTATCGCAGCGCCTATGCTAAAGCTCAGTGGGACCATGCTGAAATGGTTGCACAGGGTCATTGTGGCGGTGTGGGAGTCAGGGAAAGCGCCAGTGGAGTGGAAACGTGCACTGTTGGTGGCACTGTATAAAGGCAAAGGAGAGCGCAAAGTGAGAGATAGCTATAGGGGGATAAGCTTGCTAAGTATACCGGGGAAGGTGTATGTCTTGGTCATTTTGGCTAAGATCAGTTCTCATATCGATGCACAACTGCTTGATAACCAGTCTGCTTTTAGGAAGGGGAGGGGCCTCACTGATGCTCTGTTCACCATACGCCAGGTCATCTCTAAGTCTGTAGCATTCGATCAGCCTCTATTCATGGCTTTTGTGGATTTGCGTAAGGCATATGATTCTGTACCGCGAGACACGCTATGGCGCATCCTGCATGTGTACGGGGTACACACAAAGCTGATAGAGTTGCTGATGGACTTGCATACTGGCACACAGGCTGCTGTTAGGATGGGTGGTGTGGTGTCTGAGTGGTTTGATGTGCATGGCGGGGTGCGGCAGGGATGTGTCATTGCTCCCTTGCTGTTCAACATCTACATGGACTTTGTGGTTCGGCAGGCAATGGCTCAGATGCCGGAGGGATGTGGGGTGAAGCTAGCCTATCATGCAGATGGGAAACTTGAGCGTGATGGGTGTGGTAGTGGTGTGTGTGTGGAGCTGTTGTCTGTTCTGCTGTATGCAGATGATATGGTGTTGCTAAGTCCCAGCAGGGAGGAGTTGGTGGTCATGCTGCAGGTGATGGACAAGGTTGCTGCTAGTCTTGGGTTGCGCATCAATGCAAGCAAGACTGAGATCCTGTCCATTGACAAGGATTGGAAGGAGGGGGATGTGCCAGTGCAGCAAGGACCAGAGGTGGTTATCAGTGAGGGTGTGGTAAAAGAGGTGTCACAGTTCAAGTACTTGGGAAGTGTGCTTGTGACTGATGGCAGGTTGGATGTGGAGTTGAATATCAGGAGGGGTAAGGCTGTGGGGAGGTTTAAGCAGTTTGAAAAGATGTGGGGTACCAAGCATCTGTCATTGGCTACGAAGGTGAAGTGTTACAAGGCATATGTGTTGCCAATTCTGCTGTTCGGGAGTGAGTGTTGGTCCCTGACCAAAGTGCAATCGCAAAAGCTTGAGCGGGTGCACTCTAGCTGCCTTAGGAGCATCCTGGGGGTCAGGCTGTCAGATCGGCACACCAATGAGCATATCAGGAAATCATGTGGGGTAGCCACCTTGTCAGCATACATCACAGCAAATAGGCTGAGGTGGCTGGGGCATGTGGGCCGCATGGAGGAGGGCAGGTTGCCGCATATTGCGTTGTTCTCTTCATTACATGGTGACATGACGAGGCCAGTGGGTAGGCCTCGCCATACCTGGGAGAAATGCGTGTGTGCTGATCTGAAGGTGCTTGGTCAAGATGAGGGGAGCTGGGAGGCTTCATGTCAGATTAAGAGTGCTTGGAGGAAGAGGTTGTGGGATCTTACGCACCCTTGGGAAAGCCAACGGTTAGTGAGGTGTAGAAGGCGCACTAAGCAAGCTATTGATAAGCATGTCGAGCGCTATGTGATGCCTTTCAGTGGCTGGGAGGATGGTGGTTCACCAGTACCTAGGTGGTGGGAGCCACCTCCAGCCCCTACTAGGGTGGTGCTTGATCCTGCTGCCTCCCCGCCACCCATGTGTGATGGAAGTGGAGCAGGTTTTGGGTTTTAGTGGTGGTGTTTGTTTCCCCTTGGTGTGCACGCCGTTGCATCTAGCCTCAGCTTGTGTGTGGCAAATCCACCATCGGTTGTGTGGCTTCGTGATTGTGATCAGGAGCCTTGTGTTTGTGGCCTAGGTTTGTTTGGCCATTGGCATTGCTGGTCTTGCGTTTTGATTGATTGATTGAGCTGGGGGTGGCACAGGCCCTTGTTACACAGGCATGCGGCACCAAGGAGAGGTGGAAAAGAGCCAGCGGCCTCACCAATTCCCGTGGCACATGAAGTGCATGTGAGCACAAATGGTTGTGCCTGGGCCACTAGTATGATCAGTGACTAGTGCCCCCCGCACTCCCCTTCCTTGTGCTGTTCCAAAAGATAATGCATCCAGTGCCTTCATTCCTTGACTTGACTGATAGAGCTTTGGGAGCTACACCTTTCTCCCCTAATCTGATTGCCAAGTCGCAACGACCAGTTGCTAGCAGTGATCGTTCCGCTGTGTCATGCCTTTTCTGATCAACACAGGTCCCTTACAACCCTGATGGAAACAGACACCCTCCTGCTGTGCTTGCGATCCAGCAGCAGCAGTAGCAGCAGTGGAAGGCCTTCTGCACTGCTGGAGGGATGTACAACTCCTCTTGCATGGTAAGCAAGCTTTGGGATGGAAAGGGGGATCTATAGAGCAGCTGCAGGGATATGCATGGATGAAAGCATATGGCATGTTTTATAGTAAACCTCAGCCTGTATAGCAGGTAGCAAGGGGTGTGGGGTAAGGCCGGGGCAGCAAGCTAGGATGGGTGTGGGCGGGATGGAAGGCTGCTTTGTGGAACTGCTGCTACAGGCCTAGGGGTTTTGCAATGCCATAAAGTATTTTTTACCCAACTGTTTTATCACCAGCCTGCATATCACTCAAAGGTGCAGTGCGCAGCAGTGGGATGGGTGTGGGAGGGAGGGGTGGGGGGGTTCTCGGGAAGCACTGCTGCTACAGGCATAGGGGTCATACGATGTACTTGTGTCGGAAGTTGGAAGTGTTGGAAGTTGATCAAGTATTTCGATCAGCGTGCACAGCACCTAGACATGGTCGGGGGGTTCTTTTGGATAAGGGTTTGGCACAATTTCCTCTGCTCAGCACATCCTTCATCACTGGGCAGAGATGCTGGAGGGCATCCCCTCAGGCCCCTCAGGGCATCCCCTCATGCTCTGTCAAGAAGAGCAGCAACAGCAGCACCTAGGGTATGTGAAGGGATTACGAATGGGACAGGGCCTGCAGAGGGGGTACGGATGCGTGTGGCGGTGACATGGGCTGGGAGGAAGGGGCTGCAGGGTGGGGTGGGGGTGACTGGGTCGCCTCCCAAGCATGCAAGGGAAGTAGAACAAGAGGGAAGAGGGGCAGGAAGGGGCCTGGGTTCATTGGTGCTGTCTAATCGTGGTGTCACCAATGAGGTGAGTTGGGAATAGGCATTGTTTAAGGGGTCATAGGGGGGCGGGTGGGGTGCCGTATCGATGGGTGCAGGGCTTTCAGCGAACCATCATCCATCCAGCAGTAGATCCATGGGTCAGTCTCTCATAACATGGCACTGCTGATGCGTTGCCTTGCAGGGTTCCACGCCACCGGTTTCCACCCCATGGCACCACCACCAGCAGCAGCACCATCTCTCAAGGCGACGGCGGCTAGGTCAACCGGCTGTGGGAGCACGGGAGTGTCCCCAGTTGCAGCAGTGCATTTTGGACCCTGAGATAATAATGGATATGGCTGCGGCAGAGGAAGGGTTGCATGTCGAGCATCAAGGTATGGCGCATTAAAAGAGGAAGGGGTGGGACATCAAGGCTTGGCTTGGCAGGCATGTATCTAGTCTGGACAAGGACCTCTGATACCTGTAAATTTCTTCAAAGATCCAAATGGCCGGCAACATGCTCTTCTTGATGAATGGCAGCCGTGCAGCAAAGAGGGTAAAAACGTTTCTGGGCAACAGCAATTGCTGAGTTATGCCATAAGCGTCTTTTGGGAACCACTTGCAGGAGTACTAGTTCAGGCATATGCTGACTAATCATTGCTACAGCTGCTCGTCCTGCTACTGCGCTCCTTCCGCTGCTGACTAACCATTGCTACTGACTGCTGCTCGTGCTGCTGCTGCGCCTCCTTCTGCTTCTGACTATTATTGCTCCTGCTGCTCCTGCTGCTGCTGTTTTTGTGGTGCATGCTGCCTAACCCTCCTCACTGCTGCTCCTCCTGCTCGTACTGCTGCTGACTAACCCCTCCTCCTGCTGCTCCTGCTCCTTCTTAAGCTGCTGACTAACCATTGCTACTGCTGCTCGTGCTGCTGCTGCTGCTGATCCTGCTGCTGCTGACTAACCCTCCGTATTATAAATGTACATTGGGAGAGTTGGCACTGCAAGGGCGGGCAGTGCTGGGGCATTCGGTTTTGGAAGTATCCATCAGGAATTCAGTGATCTGCATGTGCTTGCTCCTGTCTGCAATTTCCCATCCTTGAGTCTGCTGTTGGCAATTGAACAGCTTGTCGCCACGTCCATTGCCCATTGATATAGTTGCGAAGTCACCTGGTTAATCTCTATCTCCTTGAGTGCTGTATGATGGTTTTGTACCTATAGGACAGCTCAATTCGGAGGGACAGTAGCTAGCCAATGGTTGCCTGGGCTATGAAGTAGTGCACTAATCGCACGCATCGTGCTCGACTGTACAGGTTGAATCTGGTAGATCATGCTATTATGCAAGCCGCCCTTCAAGCATCGTCTGTTTTTGTGAAGCTTGACTGCCAGCGGGCATTCTGCAGATGCGGTGTGCACGGCACACTCCAATGATCTTTACAAACAAGGCAATGTAATCATTTGCTGCTTGCAGGTTTTCCACATCTGGCTGCCAGCTACCATTTACTACAGGCCACATCTGGCTGATGGGACTGAGGACTCTTTCCTCATCAAGTTACGCTTTCATGCCAGCAAGACCCATCTGAGCAATGTGTGTTGGGACACTCGTTCAGCTGAGAAGTATGCTGCAGCTGCAGACTATGCAGAGGAGTTCCAAGAGCAGCAGAAGCAAGCAGCAGCAGCAGCAGCAGCGGCGGCATCAGCAGCTGAAGAATGGCGGCAAAGAAGGGAGGCAAGGAGGGCAGAGCTGTTAGCAGCTGGGATAAAGAGGCTCACAGGCTATGCGGAGAAGGTCTATGGGGAGATGATGACTGGCAATTGGTATTGATAAAAGGAATGGTCTGCTAGTTTCAGCAGATGCACACACACGTTTCTACACCCGGTTCTGCACACCAGGTTTCAGGGATTGCAAGTTCCAGCGGGTGCATGTGCATTCCACAGGTGGGGGTGAAGGTTTGGGCTCCCACATAACTATTGGACTTCAAGATCTGGCTACAAGGCTGTGGCTACACAGCTGTGCTGTGATCTAATCCATGAACATTTGGTTGTGCCATGCTGCAAGGCATCATATGTCTGTTGGTTTGGTGCTCTGTGCCTTTTTACTAAAATTGGCATGGCCAGTCATCCACTTTGGGGGGTGGTCAAGATGTTTGTCATAGGGCCCGGTCATTGAACGAGACAGGTTGTGTGAGCTTCCAAGACTAACTGTGTTTCACTGTGGTACAAGACAGTGAGGGCTGCCTTCTCTGAAGGTTCGTTTTACTTTTAGTGTGGGGCTCACATCAGATTAGAACCTACACTTCTCCCGCATGCTGTTCTCACTCCCGGTATGATCGGGTCAAAGTGTGGGTTCGCCCATGTTGCCGGCCTGAGGAATGACACTTAATCAATGTGTCGAATGCACCTCAGGTCCTTCGCAGGCAAACACACACACTCCGGTCTTGAATTTAGATGAAAGGCCAGATGGCCATTGAAATTATAAGCCAATTACCAATTACCAATTACCAGATGGCCCTGTCAAAGCAGGGCGCCGGTGGGGGCAGCGCCACCCACAAGGAGCCAACTTACGATTACGATTACGATTACATCATGGCCCCTCAAAGGGGGCGCCCGTACGGAGCCAACCTAGGCTCCATGGGCAGAAATACTGGAACCTGGTCCATCAACTTAGGCTCCAACGGCATACTCAAGTTCCTGTCCAAGCTCAAACAATGGCTGCCACCAGCCCACCCTAAATCCCTTGCTAGCCAATGTATGTCAGGCCAGCCCATTTCGACTTGCCATGCGCTGACCAGTTGACCCAGTCAACAGCAAGCCAAGCAGTTTTAAGCTGTCTCCAGCTGTCCTAAAGTAGGGTTTATGTTGAAGTTCTTGTTGTTAAGGTCATGTGTGTGTGTGAATCTTACATTGGCAAACCCATCGGCACGCGTGCGGTGCCACAGTTCACCACAGGGGTGGCAAAGCCACTAACACAAATAGAACCAGGAAAAACTGAACACCATCCACCACTTTGAACTCCATGATCATGCATGTCCAAGCAGATACAATGATGCAGAATACTGGCCCTGGAAAAGTGCACACACAATTTTATTTTTTATGTAAGCAGAAGCACTGGTAGATGCTCATGTTGACCCCTAGTCAGACGGCTGGTATTGCGTTGAATCAGCATCAACTAAGAACTGACGGGTATCAGTTCAAATGTGGGCTGCAGTTTCGTACTGTTTGCATGGATGGAGGTTAGGAGGGGCATGCAAGATTACAAGATGTACAAGTAAGCAGGTGCCCTGCAGATCTCGCTCCCTATGGCATAGCTGATAAATGACAGCTATAGGCCCCATTGGGGCAGTAGATGGGTGCTTTTGACCTCACTAGCTGCTGCGCCTCATGTTTAGGCATGCATATATTGTCATACATGTCGAAGTTTACCCGTATTCTGTTCCACCTCGCTGCTCTTTGTGACAGCTTGAGGTGCGGGGCCTATGGCACTTATTGCTATGGCATATCATGAAATGTAATAGCTGCTGCGCCTCAAGTCTAGATTACGATTACATCATTGCCCCTCGAAGGGGGGGCCCGTACGGAGCCAACTCTAGACTCCATGGGCGGCAGAAATACTGGAACCTTAGTCCATCACTAGAAGTGACTGTCTCAGCAATATCACCTAATCTTGGTCCACTGCCCTAGGCATATGTTGAAATGCATGCCTAAGACAACCCGTTTTCTGTTCCACCTCGCTGTACCGCTTTGTGACAGCTTGATTGAGGTGAGGGGCCTATGGTCTTTTTTGCCATGGAAATGAAATGCAATAATAACACTGTAACTATGAGCATCTGCAAATCATCTATGGACAGCAGAGCTTGGGGAGGAATTACCCCCTTTCTTGCATCTCCCTCTCTCTGAAATTCGTGATACTGCGCCAGTGTGAGTCCATGTTGACAAAATTGCCATATTAACAGGCCCCATGCATCAAGTGGCAGAGCCGCGGGGCAGGGCCACCCACCAGGAGCCACTCAGGCTCCAACGGCATACTCAAAGTTGACAAGTTTGAATGACTGCAGATGCTCCAAAGCAGCAGGTGCAGCCAACATTCACAGATACAACAACAACAACATCTGCAGGTAATAGTCTCTCATACATACTGGTAGGTTGAAGTCATGTGGCAGGTGCTGCACGATCCGAGGGCTGTGTAGTGGTCTCCCTATTACCTCCAACCTTAATACCATATAATAGCCTCATCCCAAAATGCTGTGGCACCAATCTGGCAACAAATCCAATCAAAAGCACTTTGTCTTGAAAGCCGGCCACAGGGCTCAGCCGGAAATGCCTGTCACATTGGCAGCCAATCAACTGCATGTAGATAAATCAAACATGTACCCCAACTGTCGCAGACAGTTTTGAGTTGAGCAAACCACAAATAAACTCAGGATTTCACAGGGTGCTACCGCCTCAAGAACACGGAGGATGAGCAGATCACCACCAAAAACACAGTCACATAACCCTCTACATACCTCGCTGGTTTTGTGAGGGCTGGTGCAGAGCCTATGGCACTTTGTGCTGTGGCAATCATGACAAGTTGTCCTAGAACCCTCTCCATACGTCAGAGCTGGTCACAGCAACTTAGGGAATGTTAAGGGTGCACATGAACACTCAACTTCTCTCTGACAAGTAACCACAGGAAGCCCCAACATTGTACCATACATGCAACCCACACTCCAATCACTACACTCTGCCAGATGCAAAGCGAGGCACATCTACCGAAACTAGTCACCAGGCGCTGACTCAGCAGCCCTTGTGTGCAGCTCATAGCCCTGGCAGCAATAGTTCTCATGGTGGGCCTAAGCCTAAGCGACCGGCCTATGCACTCCATAATCAGACCTGCTAATTCATCTGCTAATGCATGCAGAAAGCATGCTGGGCCATCTCCTAACCAAGTAATGGCCCAGAATCTGCATGCTTTCTCTTCTGCTCTTGTGTAAATGCCAGATCTTTCAGCAATTCATAATCTCTGCTCTTGCTCTTTACTTGGTGTGGGGATGCTGTCAAAGAGACTAGCACCAAAAGCAAACTCATCGCAACCAAATGACAGCAGGCCGGTGGTGATTTCTGGGGCCATGAAGCCCTCAGTGGACCTCACACCATGTCCAAAAGGGACGCCTTCAGGACCACCAACCTCTCCTAAAAAGTGGGAATGCCCCAAGTCTGATATGACCACTATGCTGCCACTACGTCCTCTGCTACTGCTGTTCCTGCTGTGATGCCCCCTTTGCTGCTGCTTTTGCATGTGGAACCAGGTGGGAATGAGCAGAGCTTGGTGGCAGCTGCATCATGTTGTCAGGTAGGATCACCATGCAGACAACCGCAAGCATGTACCTCGCAGAGGCCTTCAGCTGCATGCATAACACAAAAAAACAAGGATCAGGCTTTGGGAAACCAGTGCAATGAAAGCCATACCCCTGCTGTGGCCTGCCTTTGCTGGCTAGCAACATGCATTTGAAGCTGACTGCCATGTGATGAGCACTTCTGCCCACTCTTCAGGCACTAGCTATGCTGCAAGTAAGGAACAGCACCCCCAGAATACCTACCTGCTCATACACCACTGAAGTAGGATCTCCAGCTTCTGAGATGGGGCAAACGACCGCCCAGCTGCATGATGCTGTAGACAGTTCCCTGTGGCGTGATGCACACCCCGAGCAAGGGCATGACGTGCCGAGCCTTGCAGGCAGTGTAAGTGCGCAGCTCCCACCTCCACCCAAGCACTGCACATGTGCCGAGCATCTGCTACGTTGCTTATCTCCACTGCGACTGTTCCTTCGCTGCATGCCTTCTAGCTGGGCCTTTCTGACGGTACCCATGCCACCCTTTCCAACACTGTCGAGCAAGCGTATGGACGAGAAAGGAATGTGCCTAACATCAGAGCTGACCACGCCGGTAGGGCCTTGTTCCAACTGGACAGCTTGAGTAGAAACATCGGCAAACGGCTTTGGGGGGCATGGGGTGGGGTTGGTTCAAGTGCAAGCAGAGTAAGCATGAGGTATCAATTCATCGGCAAGATCAGTCAGAGCTACACCTTTTGCTTGAGCAAGGACCTGGAGAGCAAGGATCATGTGCTCGCTGGCTAAGATACACCCTGTAGCGGGGTCTCTTTGCCAACGACATGGTAAAGTTGGTTATAACGCAAAATGCACGTGTCGCAGTTGCATACACTTCACGGGTACTCCTTTGCACCCTCTACAGGGACATATTGCACAGGTAGATGGCTCCTAGAGGGTTGAGCTGCTGCTGACGTCCAATATATTTTTGTGAAACCGGCTCCTTTGGACCTGAACCCCGATCTAGTTCAAACTTGCCTAGCTTGCCTAGCTTGCCTATTAGACTCATGAGCGCACCGTTCCCAAAGCTGAGGAGGTCACCGCCTACCTGTATCATCCTTGCATGTGTGCATGCCCCAATCATGGATGTTGGGTTCTTCCGCAGGCATGCACTTGCCAACGGTTGCTTCGTGAGACCGACGAATAGCACGCATACGGCACGAGATTCGCATCGATGGCCCAGGGCGTCATCTGAGACAGTGTCACGAGCTCTTGCCATGAAGTATATGCAACTCTCTGGAGAACCCCGGGGCGGGCAGCATCGTGAACGCCCTGCTGGAGCCCGTTGTGCTTCAAGGACCGCACGGGATCAGTTCACGGCCAACAGGTAATGATAACCAGACATAGAGGCGTGCTAGGACTACTAGAATGCATGCAGCAGTCATGGAGACCGACCCGGCCCTCCATGCCACTCGGAGGAAAAGGGATGCAGTGCTCTAGTTAGCAAGTTGGCAATAAATATCTTCGGCGACTGTGTCTGTTTGATGGAATGCGCCTGGCTGCAAGCAAAACGCATTGCCTTCCCAGTGCGCCTGCCGGTGCTCGGCTGGGTTACGACCTCCTCCCGTGGCTGCACCCACATTCATTAGATGGCGAGATGGTAACTTCATGTTTCATTATGATGAACTGCTGACGTTTGCGTTGCTGGCAGCAATCGCTCCTATGAATGACATAGCCATGTATTGCCTCATCGGGTCTTGCACCCAAGCCTGCAGACAAACTGTGTTCTTTCCTAACCTTTTATTCTTGTCCGTGTTGCAATTTGAAAAGGAACAATTGCCCAGTCTTCAAGAACTCCCTTGAAAAGCTGATCTGAGCCGTGCACCTGCCTGCTGCTATTGAAGGCGTTCCCAGACCTGGTTGGCGGCGATGAAATGGATAGCAAGCATATGTGGACCCCCAGTGTGACAAGTCAGCCTCACTGTGGCATTAGCAGGTGAGCTGATCAGCTGTGAATGAACTATTGGATGTTTTGGAGAAGCTATGCCAGAGCGGCGGAAGGTAGATAGCAGGTACAGGGCATTATATGCTATAGCCCAGATTTTATGCACCCACAGCAGCTGCCTGCTGAATTGTGACCATGTCCTGCCTTTATTCTGCCAAGCATACAATATCATGCTGCATCACACTTATGATGTGACATAGACGGGGGATGTGCAATGTTCTGGTATAGCAGCTGCTGCTACATCCTGATTGCATAGACCCCAATGCCTTCTGCAGTTCGACATGCTTGACCAGTGCGATGTCAGTGGTAAGTGTCCACACCTTGTCAAGCTGCGGTTCAGCCAATTGCTCCATTTGTCCATGTTGCTGCAGAACTTGCTCTTGTTGTCATGTTCAAGGCTCTCCTTGGACTCTTCAGAACTGTGGGCATGTTGTTGGTTGTAGTCGGTGCTGCTTTGCTGTTCTCCAGAAGCAGTGGACACACTCTTAAGTGCTGCTTGAAACATCTGCACACTGCTCTCTGCACGGCTCCAATGAAACTGTTGTTGTGCACACCAAGAGTTCACCATTCCGTGATTGGCACCATCCATTGGCTTCAGCTGCTCCACCTGCGATCAGCAAGGCTGCTGGACTTGTGAGCTAGTCGTGGATCACTGCTCCTGCCACATTCACACTCACAGTTTCAAGCTCAGTGTGCCAGGTAGGGTGTGCGCTGCCACTGGGTTAGTGTTTATTGACATCTTCAACGTTTTCATCTGGCATTCTGCTTACAGCCATAGTCATGTTGCTGTGCTACCTGTGTGCTAATGCATTGTTCTTGCTGCCGCTGCTGCGCTTAGCATACGCAAGCAAGCCTGATCATGTGATGCTGCATTGTTGCAGCCTCTTGCTGGTTGTGGTGCTAGAAGAAAAAGGGGCAACCTGGACTCTCAGGTGAGGGTGGTGGGTTTGAGGGGCTGGCAGGGGATCCTGTCAACAAACACAGATTGTATACAGGGCAGGATAGGAGAATTGAAGAGCAAACCATTGATAGAGCTGAATAAGGCTGTGGGAGCAGCAACAGTTAGCTATTCATCTGAGAAACTAGCTTGCTCTGCAGTGGCACCATTGGGTAGCGAGTCTTAGGGAGGGCAGCATGAATATTGCAGCTGCAGTGAGCCTAAATACAAAATCCCTCCTGCACGGTCCAGTGCTGTCATTGGTAAGGGGAAAAGCCGTTTATATGTTCCATGTGCTGGCTGCTTGGCAGGGCTCTATGCAGGCACTCTTATGGTATTTGGCTTCTTAGGACTGCGGCAGCCAGAAGGCCACTTACAGCCACTTCTAGCCTCAATAGAACCTCCTTTTACAGCCGCTAGGACAATTCAGGCGGCTTCATATGCCTGCTGATAAAATATTTGGGGTATGCAATCCATGTGGGCTGAAATGCACCCACAAGCCACTTCTAGCCACCTCGCCTCAATAGAACTTCCTTTCACAGCCGCTAGGACAATTTAGGCGGCTTCATATGGACTGCTGATAAGAAAAAATTGGGGTATGCAATCCATGTGGGCTGAAATGCACCCACAAGCCACTTCTAGCCACCTCGCCTCAATAGAACTTCCTTTTACAGCCGCTAGGACAATTCAGGCGGCTTCATATGGACTGCTGATAAAAAATTTGGGGTATGCAATCCATGTGGGCTGAAATGCACCCACAAGCCACTTCTAGCCACCTCGCCTCAATAGAACTTCCTTTCACAGCCGCTAGGACAATTTAGGCGGCTTCATATGGACTGCTGATAAGAGAAAATTGGGGTATGCAATCCATGTGGGCTGAAATGCACCCACAAGCCACTTCTAGCCACTTCTAGCCTCAATAGAACTTCCTTTTACAGCCGCTAGGACAATTCAGGCGGCTTCATATGGACTGCTGATAAAAAATTTGGGGTATGGAATCCATGTGGGCTGAAATGCACCCACAAGCCACTTCTAGCCACCTCGCCTCAATAGAACTTCCTTTCACAGCCGCTAGGACAGTTTAGGCGGCTTCATATGGACTGCTGATAAGAAAAAATTGGGGTATGCAATCCATGTGGGCTGAAATGCACCCACAAGCCACTTCTAGCCACCTCGCCTCAATAGAACTTCCTTTTACAGCCGCTAGGACAATTCAGGCGGCTTCATATGGACTGCTGATAAAAAAATTTGGGGTATGCAATCCATGTGGGCTGAAATGCACCCACAAGCCACTTCTAGCCACCTCGCCTCAATAGAACTTCCTTTCACAGCCGCTAGGACAATTTTGGCGGCTTCATATGGACTGCTGATAAGAAAAAATTGGGGTATGCAATCCATGTGGGCTGAAATGCACCCACAAGCCACTTCTAGCCACCTCGCCTCAATAGAACTTCCTTTTACAGCCGCTAGGACAATTCAGGCGCTTCATATGGACTGCTGATAAAAATTTTGGGGTACGCAATCCATGTGGGCTGAAATGCACCCACAAGCGAGAGTGTTTCTCTTTTTGGAAGCTGTCTTAGCACATATGGTTGCAGCATGTCAGTCCTCTTCATTTATACTACACCTTCCCAATCGCCACAATTTGCGATCTGATTCAGGCCCTGTCTGTTGTTTGCTGCTGCTCCATTTCACTTGCAGGCAGACTGTATGAGCTATGTAGCAGCTGCACATTTAATGCAGGTGGAAACCGAGACTTGCTGGTGTAAGGTTTGATGAGCAGGTGAGGGGTGGCAAGAGGGAAAGAATGTTGTGCTTCCTTCTGGGTCAGACATCAGATATTCCGGACTGAGACCATCTGTGGCGACATCCTGCAACCTCAAACAGGAGCCAGATATTTGACTGCTGTAGCTAGGACCACCTGGGCAGGGGCGCAACATGAAGCGGTCCAGTCACTTCTGGCGCCTCTACTTTGGCAATTTTTAGGCAGTTCTGCCCTTCTGCAATCTGCACATGCACATGTGTGTATAGGCATATGCTGATATGCTGATGGTTGGCTTGCAGGGGGCATATCGCAAGTGCATCTGCTGAATACAGCCGTAGCGCGCAGGCAGCCTGGTGTGTGCCGTGTTGCAGTAGAGTACTTGCTGTCCGCTTGCATAGTGTGGATCCATTGGGATACTGGGCGCTTGCGGCACACTTCCTGCTTGTTGGCTAACCCTTGGTGCTGCTACTGCCATGAGCATCTGCATGGCATAGATATTTTCGCTGTTTGTTGCTTCATATGCGGACAACCTAATGGGTTCAGCACACCAATATGACATGAGATCAGGTTGAAGGTCTCCAATTGAGGGTTCTGCTTCCTGCCTCTTCTGCTGTTCCTCACAGGGCGCTGCATGGAACTGCATGGACTCAACAAGTATGTTGGAGCTAGACATATGGCATGGCAGGATTATGCTCCAAGAGCTGCTCAGCAGCAATGAATGTTCCCCATGTCCAGCATCAGGCATGGCTTGGTGGGCCTATTGGTTGGCGCAGCGCATAGAAAGGCAGCAGTCTTTCAGCCCTGAGCAGGGACTTGTGATGTGGCCCTGGCAGCGGTATGCAAATGCAGTGCAGACCTGCTGCATGGAATCGCATGTGCAATCTGTGTGCATGTTTGCAGATACGATATTGCACTCCTGTCTGAGATAGTGCAGCTTT
The DNA here is from genome assembly GCA_963556185.1 of Pseudopediastrum boryanum. Lineage (NCBI taxonomy): Eukaryota > Viridiplantae > Chlorophyta > Chlorophyceae > Sphaeropleales > Hydrodictyaceae > Pseudopediastrum > Pseudopediastrum boryanum. The sequence goes on from OY744495.1 coordinate 4,341,533, forward strand.
GCGCAAAGGAAGAGAGCAGCCAGGACTTACATGGTGTTATGATTTCCTGTGGTCATGAGACATGTGCATTTCTCTTGTCTTCATTCACCATTCATGTTAGATATATCAAGCATGTGCATACAAGCAGTCTCTGCTGGAAATGCTAGTTCCATTTGGTCCTCGTAGGGTGTGCAGAGCTGTTTTGCTCATTACTTCGGCACTTCTGCATGTGGCTTGTTTTTTCGTATATCTTGGCGATAGGATTCTATTGTCTAATAAGAAGATTGGGGACATCTGCAGCAGCGGTTTTGCATGTGTGTGTTTTGCAACTGCATCGACGATGGGCTCGATGGCAGTAGGGTTGACTTGCTGTATGTGGGTTTGCTGGTGGGAGCAATGGCATTTAAAGAAGTCAACAGTATGTCTGCACGCTTGCATGTATGCTCTGTAATTTTCTATGAGCTACCCGTCTGCACGTCAGGTGCATCGCCAGTGAGGTGCACCGGCCTGGATCAGTGCACCCTGAACGTAGCATACTGCAGCCCATCATTACGGTCTGTTACGCGATGTTACAGGGTAATGCAACCGTAACGCGCTACGGTAGGCTACGCTGAGTGTTACGGTGGGCTGAAGTTACGCCGTAACTGTGGACGTTACGCCCCAGGCTGAGCGTAAAAGCTTTACGGTGAGCTGTTACAGTCATGTTCCGCTAGAGTGATGCCATTACGTCCACTTTACACTGAGGTACGCGCGTGCTACGCCCATCTTACACTGTAATCCAAAGTTACGCTGGCTCACCGTAACCTGTTACGCCGTAGCAGCCCCAGCTTACACCGTCGCAAGCACGTTACAGTGTAACAGCTTGTAAAGAGTTTACGGTCAGGAAGCCAGTGTCAAGCAGATTACACTGAACATTACAGTTGTAATAACCCCCTGCTGCTCCTAGTGACCAGCAAGGAAGAACTCACGGCAACTTGGGCTGTGCTAAGCAAGCTATGCAAACTCCAGTTCAGGTGCCCTGCCCACCTGCTGCCTCAGCTTGCATACAGCTGCCAGCAGGTGCTCCTGTGTGGCCTCATCTAACCCTTGCACCTCAAGCACATCCAGCTGCGACATTCCAAAAGCCAGTGTCATAGCCTCACCCTCTGCCAACCGCTGGTCTCTGCAAAGTTTAAGCTTCAGGACAGACAAGCGACGCATGGGCAGCAGGGTAGCAATGTCTGACAGAGTGATGACCGTGGAGAACCTCAGCTCAAAAAGAGTAACACGAGTCAGGCTTGCGACAGCCGCCAAGAAGTATGGGTGGTAGGCAAGGAGTGAGGCATGCAGCTGCCGAAGTACTGGCAAGCGTGAGAGACTGCGGATTGCTGCAGGCCCACTCTCATGACTCAGGAAAATCCAGCCAATATCCAAGCACGCAAGCTGCTTACAGTGCTGGACCAGGCTACTCAAAGGGCCTGCTGCCAGGGAACGTGTGCAGAGACTTGTCAAGTTTGGAAAAAGGTAGAAGGGCCATTCCGGATGGTCCACATCCATTTTGATAGTTAACACTCTCAAATGTGGCAGCAGTGGCAAACGCTGCTGCTGCGGTGGCTCAACCAGCGTCTCAGCCCATGCCGTGCATGTGAGGTTGGTGAGCGTGCTAATATGAGCAGCAGCCGTGATGACGTCTCCAGTCAGCTCGTACAGGTCCAGAATCTGCAGCTTTGAAAGCTTTCGCAGAGCAGGCGCAAAAGTAGGTGCAGGTCGATACACCGAACAGACATCCTTGATTATGAGCCGGGTCAAGCCGGTGAACTCAGACAGAATCGGACCCAGTGCTGCTGCATCCCCCGCTCCACTAAATGCTACATCGAAGTCTTGCAGGTTGCTGCAGCTGCTTAAGGCCTTTAGATCATTGTCATCCGTAATAAGGTGCAATGAGGTAAGTTGCGGTAGATTGGACAGCTGCGGGAAACTGCCTGATGGTGATGGAACCGTGTCAGGAGATATCACCAGCGCAAGCTGCTTCAGCGCAGTCAGACCAGAGAGCGGGCTGATATAATGATAGTCGAAGGAGTCCGAGTGGGTGCTCAGCTGCAGCTGTGCTAAGTGGGGGAATTTGCTGATTGCCTCAAAAGTGCTTGCTGGGTACTCCCAGCACTGAACGCTGAGCTGCTGCAGAGATGGGAGGTGAACTGCAGCTGCGAACAGCGGGAGGGCCATGCTGTGCTCAATGGCACCTGCTTCTGTCTCCAGAACAAGAGCTGTAAGCTGATCACCATAACACGCAGCAGCACAGAGAACTTCTGGGAGCTGCTTGCTGGCCTCTGCCAAGCTCCCCAGCTTCACCACCAGCTTTCTGCAGTTCGGGAACTGCTGCTGCAAGCGTTCCGCCCTGCCTGCAAGACCGGTATCCCCGGCAGCGCAATTAATCGTGAGGGCTTCCACCTCTGACCGGACGGCATTGCAAGCAGCTTGGCAGACCAAGGACAGCTGGACTTTGCTACGCTTGCCAAGCTGCTGCAGGAGGCTCTGATTTATGAGCTCCACTTGGAGAAGGTCCTGGAGCGTCGGCTGCTGCATACTTGTTCACTTGCAAGGGTTGCTCCGCGACACGGATCAATACGTGCCTGCACGAGCAGATGGCAAGAGATCCGTTACATCACGCACATCACTTACAACCAGGAAGCTTGCTAACCGCTACCAGTATTGCGTTGAGCAGCATTTCCCACAAGGTATAAGTTGACAAGATGTGGCTTCTATGAGTTAATTGCCCTCTTGCCAGTTTGAGGGCAACCTGCTCTAGTTCCTGACAGCGTTCACGCTTATATCGTACCTACGGGAACGGTGCCTCGCACAGTGCTTGATGAAACCAGTATGATGCTGTGAGTAACAAGAAAGCCTGCACAGTAAGTCCCAGCGGAGGCCCTAAGGACCTGTGGCTTGAGGATCACTCTTGTTGGTCTCAGCGCTAGAGCCCTTCATCACTTGACTGATTGGAGCTTCGTGAACAACCCCCCGGCCCCTTGATGTGTGGGCTCTAAGAACCCAGTCGTGCTATAACACTGGCCAAACGTCAAGCTTGAGTTGGGATGTGTAACGGCAACAGCAAGGGTCACCACACACTCACATACACAGGGAACAGATTTCCTGGAACCAGCAGAGACTATGTAAGAGAGAGAGAGAGAGAGAGCTACGCAAAGAGGGGCGTGAGGTGCCCTCCCGCGTAAGATTAAGGGAGGGGCCCATTGGTGTAAGGATTACACTGGGCCAGCCTACCATAGGATAGTTACATCCGTGGGCGGGCTTCCGCCCACCCGCCTTTGTTAGCTTACTTTGTTGTAGTTCCTCCTGTGCCATTGAGGCTCTTTGGGCTTTTCCAGTTTTCTTTTTGTTGTGTATATGCTGTGTAAGGATTTAACTGCTGCAGTATGTACTTCTGAAATGCATTGTTTTAGAGCTTGGCCTTTGATACCGAGGGCTTGAAGATTCATGGTGGTACTGTTGTATATGGTGCCTGCAACTCCGACAAGCAAAGGATAGTACCATACTTTGGCAGTGGGGTCTATGTCTTTGATTTTGTCAATGAGTACTTGGTGTTGATAATCAGCTTTGCTTTGCTGGCCTGTTGGGTCTGAATCCCTGCAGATCTTGACCTCTATTATCCAGTACTCTGCTGGGTTGTTTCCATTCTTGGGTTTGTAGAGCATACCATCAGGGCGCTTATCGGTGGTGCCTTGTGCTTGTTGCACTGCCTCCTTTAGTCCCCTTGGAAGGAGCTCCCACGGGATGCTTCTAGACTGGTGGGCCATGATGCCGTCTTCTGCACAGTTTTCAGTTGATCCAAGGTCCATTTGAATGACAAATGCTCCTTTGCGTCCCCTTAACACTCTTGTCATGATTAGTCGGCCGACCTTGTTATGCCTGTTGATGTACATTCTTTTCAAAGCTGGGCATCCTGAGGCTGTATGTGTGGTGTCCGCCATCCTCGTCACCGCACAGGAGACATTTGCTACTAGGTGCATGTCCACACCTATAGGCCATCTTCCTTGTCCACATGGTCCCGTACCGGTAGTAACGTCCTGAAGCCGGTTCCACAACATCCTTTGGAACCAGAACTGGACTTCAAAAGAGGCCTCTGGAACCGATATTTTCCAGGGGGCCATGCCATGTCGATGCGCAGCATCGACCCAGGCAGGAGGCGGGGGTCCAGGGGGGAGGAACAGCCCCCCTGGTGGGGTCTGGGGCGAAGCCCCAGGAGCCAGCAATAATTTCCACTTATAACCATCAATTGTACAATGGAATTTGCTATTCTTCCACTCAGAGGGTTATCATACATTTAGTAAGAAACTTGCTGGAACCAGCATGTGACATGTTGGCCAAAGGGTGGCCCAGGGCTGGAACCAGGAACTGACATGTTTGGCATCGCTGGAACCGTGGAACTGGGCACAATTTGCCCTGGAACCGGAACCTGGAACCGGCTTCAGGACGGTACGGTAGCGCAAAGCCGTTTTTCGTTCTGCATACTTGATCTTTCCCGAGGTCATGTACTCGTTGCTAGCAGGCAGGTCCAGTCTTTCCTCAATCCTTATAAAAGCCTGGAAATAACAGGTAGCTCTGTTTGCCATCCCAAAGCGACTCTTTTGGTGGCAGTAATGACGTACCGAGTCGTAAAGGTCTGTCAAAGGGTTCACCCGCTTGAAACGGTCAATCAACGTGCGCTGCCCATTGGTCCGTGACCAACAATTGTTCCATTGGGTCTTGTGCGGCCAATATTGGGTCAACCTGTTGTTACTAGGACTCTCGTACTTCTCACATTCCTCATAGTCGGAGGTGTCCCCTGTCGCAGCCGCCTTAGCGATTGCGTCCGCTTTTTCATTACCGATTATGGAAGCATGGCCCTTGACCTTGTGAAGGGTTGTCCTCAGTCCCCTGTTGACGATCTCGGTTACTATCTCTTTAATTAGCTCACAGTGCTGGTGATTTAGGAGATCTTGTGGGCGTCTCAGCATCTTTTTGATTTGGTACATTGAGCTGAGACTGTCGGTGGCTATCATGTGGGCTCCATGCCTCAGCGCAGCAAGGATACCAACCAGTTCTGCTCTGTTTATGGTGTTCTGGGGATGGCTGTCGCCTGCAGGGACAATTGGTACCCCACGTTCATCGTCCTCATTGGCTGCTTGTGGGGGAAAGTACACTCCTGCCCCTATGCCTGGGGCATCACACTCTGCATCTATTGGTGATGCTTTGTGGCTTGTTTGCTTGTAGCTACCATCTGTGTAGACATAGTTTTTCCAATTGTACCGGAGGGGTGGGGCTGTTGGTAGGGCAGTGGCTAATTGCGTTTCCAGGTCCTCCAGTGTAGTGCTGGCGTCAACCATGGCTGGAGGGTCTTGACTGGTGGCAGAATCGTCCCGGAGGGACTCAGAGCCGTTTGTTTGTTTGGGGTAACCCATTTTGCTGAGCTGTTTTGGCGTCAGCACTGTTGGCTGATGAGATGTGCTGGGCGGGGCATTGCTGCTTGGGGGGTTGTAGTACATGCTGATGTCTTGTATCTCTTTGTCGTCCGGCAGGGACTGATTAATGGCATCCTGCAGCGTTTGCAGGAACCTGGTCATGTAGCCGCTCTCCCAGTAAGGGAGGTGGGCCTCAAAACCCTTTGCGTTGCCTGTGACAATGATATTTACGTCCCATCTAGGGTTTCCTGAGAGAGAGAGAGAGAGAGAGAGAGAGAGAGAGAGAGAGAGAGAGAGAGAGAGAGAGATCTACGCGAGGAGACCGTGTATTGTTCTCCAGCGTGGGATTGTGGGAAGGGTTCCTTGGTGTAAAGGGTTTCCTGCATACATGTCGCCCCGTTCCCAAGTTGTGGGTTTCTGGAACCTGAAGTGTTTTCGGGGTATTTGTAGGAGATGCATGCAGTTTTCTGGGAAGTGTTGTAGCCATGCAATGTTGGCAGTTCTGTTTGCATCGGACCAGGCAGGCAGGATATGTATGCCAAAGACAGGGGCTGTTGTGTTACGGGCCGCTGCTATGGCAGTAGCCATGGAGACTATGTAAATGGTGTGGGGCCAACTCGTATTATGTCATCTAAAAGCCATGCACTCAACACCAGTCTTATTTATGAGGGTCTATAGACAACCAGACCCAAGCAAATTCCCAGCAGCACACGCGGCTACGTACTCCATCCCAGCAGAACTAGCAGTCCATGGTCTCCAAGCGTCCCTGCTAATCACAATCACTCCCACAGCAGCACTGAGCAGATGCTGAAGGCAACTAGGAGTCCAAAAATCCAGACACAAAACCAAGATACCCCCTGCAACCATTGTCTTTAACTTATGAGCACAGCGTGCCCTGCAGAGATTCAGAACCGCTTGAAGTGCACCTGGTCTTAAAACTATGCTTGATACATCTTGTAAGCTGTATAACTCCCCTGCCAATGACCAAATGCCTGCCGAATGTCATACATATTAAGCTAATGGCCAATGCACAGCGATCAACAAAGCACAAGCATAAAAATGCAAGAAGAGGCATCACAGCGTCACAACCTGTAGCCGCTTGACAAAAGCTATGCCCTGAGCGTAAGTAGCCTGCAGCTGCAGGGCTCATGCATTCAATGCCCTTGCCAGTCCTCCCCAACTTCTCCATAGTTTTGGCATGTCTGTCCAACCCTCTGCAACACAAGCACTTGCAATGTTCTCCATGCAGGCAAAGGACTCGGATGCGTGTCCTTTGCCTGCCTCAAAACAGGACCCAACACAAAAGGTGCCACGCATGTTCCATGCCATCCATTTTCCTCCTACCGGACGGCCACTCACTACAAAGTACAAATCATACGATGCTCCGTGGTGAAGGCCACCAGTCCCTTGTGCCATAGTAATTCATTGTTTTGGCATGCGTGCTCCGTGGCACAGGCACCTAAAAAATGCGCCGGAGCCAACAGCTCTCACCCCAGAGCCAACAATAACGCACGCACATCCAGGTGCGGTCCGGCTGCGTCTGCTCTTGCAGCTCCATTACTGCTCCCACCAGGTGCTGCTCTGTGCTTAAACACAACTCGAAGCAACTCATCATGATGCAGCAACTCCTGTTGCCATGCGCACATTCCATCCACCCTCTGCACATAATACTCAACAGACTAGCATGTGACTCCTGTGCTGTGGGCTTCACAACTTGGCACGTGTTCGGGGATTTACCACCAAGAGCACATGCACTGCAACCAAAGCTTGGCGTCGGAAGGCCAGTAGAAATAAAGCCTTGCTGGAGCCCAAACAATACCGCTGCCATGCCAAGGAGAACACAAAGGTATGCCTGTGAGATCAGAAAACCTCCTGTTTGTGATATCCTGGTCAACCCATCGAAGCTCAACCGACACATGATCCAACAGCACACTCACCAGCAGCACCACATAAACTGCCAAATACCAGCAGAGACACTTCAACCACTCTAGGCGCAACAGTCCTTAAAAGTGGAGTGGATCAGTGGAATAGCAAAGCCTATCAGATCCCAGTAAAATACCAATCTTCTGCTCAGGCAAGCAAATAACACCCAAGGAACATCTATCGCAATGGCTATGTGAACTTGAGCTCAGGTGCCCTGCCCAGCTGCTGCCTCAGCTCACTTGCAGCTGCCAACAGCAGCTGCTTCTGTGTGATAGACCGCACTTTTCCTAAATGAAGCACATCCAGTTGCGGCAACCCAAAGACTAAGGCCATTGCTTCCCCCTCTGTGAACGAAGGATCATCGCCATTACAAACTATCACAAGAACAAAGAGCTGCTTCATTGCCAGCAGCTTAGCAACCCATGACATGGCCACATCACAGAAACAACTGAGCTCTAAGTGTGTGAGACGGGTGAGGCTTGCTACGGCTGGCAGGGAGTATGTGTGGCACATGGTCGCATGGAGCTGACGCAGCTCAGGCAAGCCTCTGAGAGATCTGATCGCTGCACACATGGGCTCTCTCAACCCTCTGCTATCCTCAATCCAGCCCAAATCCAAGCATTGGAGCTTCTTGCAGTGCAGGACGACAGTATCAAGAGTACCTGCTCCCACCTGAAGGATCTGCAGGTTTGTCAGGTGCGGAAAGGAATGGCAGGAGCACAGCTGGTCTCGCCTGTCTGGATGTATAGTTAGCACCTTCAAATTTGACAAAACAGGCAAAGCTTGCTGCTCTTGGTGTCCCGCTTGCACCCCTCTCTCAGCCCAGTCACCTCCCAGTTCAGTGAGAGTGTTGATGGGAGCAAGAGTCCTGATAACATCTCCAGTCAGCTGGGGCACATTGAGGCTGTGCAGCTGGGTCAGTTTCTTCAAAGTCGGCAGAAACTTTTCTGTCAAGAACTCCTCCCTACTTAGGCGATCATCACTGATCTCAAGCCGTGTCAAGCCAGTGAAGCCGGAAATGATCGAAGTTAACTGTGCCGCGTCTTCATCTTCACCAAGAAGGACCTGGAAGTCCTGGAGGCTGCTGCAGCTGGTCAAAGCCTGAATGTCATTGCCGTTCACTAACAGACGCAGCGAGGTCAACTGTGGTAGGTTCGACAGTGGTGGGAAGCTGCCTGATGGTAACGGGAGGTCATATGAGGTCGTCTCCAACTCCAGCTGCTTCAGCGCACTCAGAGCTGCTAGGGGGCGGATATGGTCGTAATCGAACTCACATCTATGGGTGCACAGCTGCAGCTGGGACAAATGGCTGAAACAGGCAAGCACCTTGCATGTGCTCTCTGGATAAGTCCAGGCATGCAGACTGAGAGACTGCAGGGATGGAAGCTGGGGTGCAGCTGCTAGCAACATGCAGGAGAGGCTGTATGGTGTAATACCTGGTTCTGTCTCCATGACAACAGCGTTTAGCTGAGTACCGTAAGCAGCAGCTGCTAAAAGAACGTCTGGTAGCTGCTCGGTTGCCTGCGCTAGGCTGCCTAGCTTAATGACCAGCTTTGTACAGTTTGGAAACTGCTGCTGCAAGCGATCCGTTCTCCCTGCAAGCCCGAGGTCTCCGGCTGCACAGTCTATGGTGAGGAGTTTCACCTCAGATCGGACAGCATTGCAAGCAGCTTTGCAGACCAAGGACAGCTGGACCTTGCTCCCTTTGCCAAGCTGCTGCAGGAGGCCCTGGGCTATGAGCTCCACCTGGAAGAGGCCCTGAAGCGTCGGCTGCTGCATAGTTGTAGGCTCTCAAGGAATGCTCCTTTAAACGGCCAATGGTCGCCTGCAGCCGCAGACCGGAAGATCATGCAAAATCACCATGTGAACTCTGAAGTAGTTAATTCTGGCTACGCACTAAAGAGGACATTTGAGACGCTTGCACTCCTAGATATGCGCTGCCCAAGAATAGGGGGTAATAACATGAGTGCCCTGAGTGTTCGCTAGCTCACAGGTTCAAAAGGCATCAGCTACGTGACAGGACTGCGCGAACATGTCCCACCTTGACAACGAAGCCCCGTCAATTGCTAATGGGAGACGTCCTAGTTGGTGTCGTGAGGAAGAAGCACTGCAAACTTCAAAGACTCAGAATTGCAGCATTAAACAACACTCCTTTACGACGATCACCGGCGGCTCCTGTATGGGTCTCGGCTGTGTGACTTACGAGATTCAGTGCCCATCCCTTCACTAGGACCTGCTCTATTGCTGCATGATCCCGGCGTGCTCGAGGCTGCTTAAATAACTAATCAGGTTCGCTTGAGTGGGTGGTGTAACCACAAAAGAAGTGAGAGCACCCGGTACATCTGAAGTGTGACTTTACGAAACGACACCAGGTACATCTGAACCCTGCAGCCTTAAATCGACACACATCCTTGAAAGCACCCAGCAACAAGATGCGTCTGGAGGAGGACAGAGAGGTAACCAGTTCAGCATCCTGCACATGGTCCACTGACAACAAACTAGCAGCAGGCGGAGCAAATCCTCATGTCTACGGTTGCAAAGACAGAGGTGGTTGTTTTCCGGTACCCTCAGTTTCCTGCTGCGGGTGAGGCATGGCAGTGGCAGATTGATGGGCAACCTGTTGCCAGAGCAAGAGAGTTTAGGTACCTAGGGGTGATTTGCATGAAACTGAGGGTGTCTCTGCAGCCATCAGCTCCCTTGCAACTGCAGCTACGCGTGCCACCTGGGCCATGATCTCACGTTTCCGAGTCCGTAAAGTAAGGGACATAGCTGTGAAGCTTCAGATGTTTAGAGCTCTTGTCTTGCCTATTTTGGAGTATTGTGGTGCCATCTGGGGCCCTGACATGCTTGCCTCAAGCAAGCATCTCAGCCAAGTTCTTGATAACCCTCTGCAAGCGGTTCAGACAACTTTTTTGCGAGGCCTGGGTCAGCTGCGCAAGTCTGTATCCAAGACAGTCCTGCACAAGGAAATGTGCATGGAGCCAGTGGCCAAGGGATGGTTACGATCTTCAATCGCATTGTGGGAAAGGTTGCAAGCAGCACCCAGCAACAGTATCTTGGGTATTACTGTTAGGGAGTCCATTAAAAGAGCGCAAGCCGCTCCAAAGAGGAACACATCGTGGGCCGGAAGGTTTCTGTCTATGATGCATATGACATAACATAACAAACATTTAAGGTGTGGCAACCGCCAAGGGCTGCTAGGTCGAACCGACCAAACACACATGATCACATATATGATCACTGGCCAGGGCTCCAGGGATGATGCTGCCACTGTGCAGGATTTTGTCAAACAGTTTGGCTTTGACTCCACAGCTGACCGCATTTTACCTGTTCCCAGTGGGGTAGTGTGGGCTGCATGGGAGAAATTTGTTCAGGTAGAACCTTGGGAGAATTTGGAGTCAAACCCCAGGACAGCACCCACGGCGCGTATAAGATTAGTTACGTACAACAATTGGTTTGCTGTTCCCCATGGGACTGGTGGGACACAGGAGAAAGGCTACCCTCCGGGTATGCCCAACTACATTAAGCATTCTGGTGGGATCCCGTTTTCTCAAATTAAGCAGTTGATACGGTTTAGGACTGGTGCACATCATTTAAGAGTGGAAACTGAAAGGTGGGTGCCGGCCCCCGCTCGGTTGCCGAGATCTGAGAGGGTCTGTCAGAAGTGTACTTTGGGCTCAGTTATCGAGGATGAGTATCATGTCCTGTTTGAATGCCCCACATATCACCACATTCGGTTGAAGTATGAGGAAGCATTGTTCTCAAATTTTGGAGGAGTGTCCCGGGCTGTTCGGTCTATGCGGCCCTCTGGGAAGGTCAGTGCTTTCATGAACCAGAATCCCAGGAAGGTTGCTGCCTTTGTATCAGAATGCCTAGACTATAGGCGCTTTAAAGCATCAGACCTTCTACCTTATGCAACTAGGGAGACACTAGAGGAGCTAGGTCTGGTTGGTTATCAAATTGATACGTTTTCGTCTGACTATGATGATTATTGGCTGGCCCCGGTAGGGGCAAGCTATAGCGTCGCATACGTAGTTACTTCGGCAGTTCTGGCGTTTTTTACTAAGGCCGAATCTCGAAATTAAATTCTGTTTGGAGCATGGCTTGAAGCTGCCAAAAACGTCATACGATCCTAGTCTGGATGGGGGTGCTTAGCGGGCGATGGCCATTGGCTGACCTCGACATCAGCAAGTTGAAACGTTGCGTCTACAAACAGCCCGGCAGTCGTGGCGTCGGATGACTGAAGATTTAGTAACCAAGTGACATTCAACCTCCCCCGCACAAAGTTTGGCAAGACCTAGCGCCTCTCCCTTGCCCTTGTATACCCAAGCACGCCTTAGACGGCATAGTCGGGCTCTCCTTCCATGTCACAGAGAAGTTCGCAGCACACGAAACTGTTCCGTGTGTTCTTGTTTGTTGTTTGAGCAACTCATTGCTGTCGGACGCTTGGGAGGTCCCAAGGAAGTACACAGCCACGGACATTACCATGCACTGTCATGGTTCTAGCATGCAATTTGCGTAGATGCCTGCCTGCTTGCCACTCAAAGCTCGTACAAGCAAGCTGCGATCTCCGTTCCTGACCAGAGCAGGAAAGTCCCCGCTTGCTGGAACCTCTGCACACGTTTGCCTGGGGAGCATGGAAGGTGTTGAAACAATCATCGGACGACCAGCATGGGGCTTGGCAGAGGCCCATGCTCGCTGTACCGTGCCGGGTCTGGGGGGGTTCGATGCTGCATGAGCGAGCAGGGCACCCCGCTTATTCCGCGGCAGCAGAGGAAGGCTACTCCACATGTAAGCCTTGGCAATGTTGCGTGTAAGAGGCCTGCATGACAGCAAGCATCGCTTTGCTGCATATTCCACTTTTTCTGGGTCCTCTGACACCATCAACACGTGAGAGGGCTCTGACATTTCCCACTCCACTTTGATGGGGCTACGCTCAAAAAAGGATTTTAGCATTATGCTGTTAATTGGATACCTCACTTACAGTCGACATTTCAAGCTTTAGCAATCGCGGATGGGCTGCAACCATTGCTAGGAAAGTGGATGCATTGCTTTGCATGCTCAGGAAATTCCACCTGGCACTGCTTCTCCTTCACAACTTGGCCTGGTAGTGCTAAATGCATGTTTTCAAGGGAACGTACGTAGCACACTATGTAGTATCCATCACCCACATGTAATTCAGCAGCAAGTCCAAGAGCAGCAGTCGCTAGTGGGGAGTCCATTTGAAAATTGTTTGTTTTGTTTGTTTGATTGCATGCTCGATGCCTTCAGGCCACTGCCACAACTACACGTAGCAGCACCTATTCTGGATTGAGTAAGACATACCTGTGCACCTGATACTATTGACAAAACTCCCAACACGCCTACTGACACTGTGTTGTTTCCTTGTAATATGTTTTATCCCTTGATCATCAGCAGCTTTGCACTTAGAAGGCTACACACAAATTATGGCATGGGGCGCAAAACCAACACCATAACCGGGGCCAGCCATTTTGGGGCGAAGCCCTTTATATTGATGAGTCTGGCATGGTGTATGATGCCCATGGAGCCTAGTTTGGCTCCGTTACGGGCGCCCCCTTTGTGGGGCCACTTTGTAATCTGTAATCTGAATCCCTGGGCATACCGTGCTGCAGCAACCACTTAGGTCTCTGTAAGTGACCGCTAATGAACAGCACCCAACAGACTTCATATCCAATCTTAGTTGTCAGACCAAACCATCAACCAGCACAATTGAAGCCCAAGCTGCCAATCATGCCAGCCAGCAACACTCCTCAAAGGGGCAAGAGCCGAATTGTCATGCCAAATTTTCAATACAATACAATACATTTTATGGGACTGAAACCCACCCCAGGCACTAGCCCTGCGACCCTTACGGAGTCATGGGGGATTTCAGCACCACCATTATCCACAATACTATGTATCTATCATCACCCAAACGTCTGGCAATGATACAGGACTTGCTCCACCGACCTTGGTTTGCGTGCAAGACACGGCCACCCACCGACCTTCCCATGGACAACCGTGCAATTATAGCTCGTTGCGTCCTTCCAGCTACTCGTTAGTCTGAAAAGGGGCTTGCTGCGAATGTATGCTGCATGGTATACCATAAATGCCAGATGCATTAAATCGTTGTTGTCCCATACCCCATGTAGATTCCTCCCTGTGGCAAGATTCCTACTGCACAGGGGTCACAAAGGCAGTAAGCGAGTCATACAGTTCCCCTCAGCACCAACGGTGAATAAAGCATGCTTCCTGCCCTAAAAACAGCCAGAAAACAGTTTCCTGCAATGAGGACCAGCTGCAGCTAGGGTAGGCGACCCACCAAGCAGTCAAGCCTACCCCAGCAAGAGGTGCATCTTCAATGTCACATCAGAACCACCACAGTATAATCCACTTAGACCGAGACTCTCCATTAGCTGCAGGTTAGAAAGCAGATGCCACTGGCTTTGCTTACACTGCTGGCAGTCAGCCTGTGCTTCATAAGTTGTAAATGAAGGTGTGTAGCACCCTCAATTTATTCCTCTGAAATATGAGTCAGCTCATTTATCCAGCTCCTCTCTGTCCTGAATCAGCTGCTATAACCAAGGATGCTAAAGAGCCCATCCACTGCCCCGAAACTAAAACCAGCACCAGCCGAATGTGCGTGGTAATGTTAAGTGGCCAGTTGCTGTTGCCAGCTGCTACCATCTTAAAGTGCCACCTCACACCCTTGAGTCCCGCATGCTGAGTCAACTGATCGCTCGCTTGATTAGTACAAGCCACATAGCCAGCTACAGCCACGCCCAACAAATTCCACCCAAGGTGGACCACAACTACCAGACCCCTCTTTCACATTCAAAGACCAGTGCCTGACCAATGCCATAATCATACCGGTACAAGCCTTCATGGCCTTTGCATCACTGAACTCAGCCCCTCACATGGCGGACCAACAGAACGAGCCAAAAGATATGGCTGACCACGTAATCCACCCCACAGCTCGGTAAAGACATAGGATGGAAGAGAGGATGTTGGCCACCCTCACTGCACTATGAGAGCTGAAGCTCAGGCGCCTTGCCAACTTGCTCCCTCAGCTTGCCCACAGCTGTTATTAGACACTGCTGCGTACCATCCCCCACCCCTTCCAATTCAAGCACTTTCAGCTGCATCATCCCAAACACAAATGCCATAACTTCACCCCCTGTCAGATGCAGCCTCTCAACTGCAAACCTGAGTACAAGGGAAGAGAGACGCCGCATGGGCAGCAGGCTAGCAAGCTCTACAATGCTCACTGTGCAGTGAAACTCAACCTCCAAATGTGTCAACTGACTCAGGCTTCCTATAGCACCAAAGCCCTCCATGCGCCGAAGCGTCACCTGGAACCTAGAAAGACACGGTAAGCGTGCCAGATCTCGGATGAAGCACAAGCTTCCAGTGTAAGAACCCAAGCCCAAACTCAAGCGTTGGAGCTGCGTGCAGTGCTGGATCACACTACCAATAGGCGGTGCAGCGTGTAGGTTGTTCATCTCCAGCTTAGTCAGGTGTGGAACTGCAGAGAACGGGAACAGGTCCTCCCCATAACCCGGGAAGACATCTAGCACCTTCAGACTTGAGAGCACTGGAAGCCTTCCCTGCTGCTGCTCGCCCACCTCTTCATCCATCCCCACCCACCAGACGCCCTTGAGCTCAGTGAGACCACTCAGGCCAGCAATGGTCCTGAGAACTTCTCCACTAAGTTCAGGGAAATTAAGTATCTGCAACTTGTCCAGCCTCCTCAAACCAGGAAGCACATTGGCTCTAGCAAACTGCTCCTCCCTGGACTCATCAAGCAGTACAAGCTGGGTCAAGCCAGTAAGCTCCGACAAAATCAATGCCAATGCGTCCGCATCATAGTTTGCACCGAGTTGAACCTGGAGCTCTTGCAGGCTGAGGCAGCTGGTTAGAGCGCTGATATCATTGCCTCTGGTGCCAAGATGCAGCGAGGTCAATTGCGGGAGGTTGGACAGGTGCGGAAAGCTGCCTGCCGGTGGTGCAGGCAGGTACGCTGGCATCTCCAACTTGAGCTGCTTTAGCGCTGTCAAACCGGATATTGGGCCCATGAGTCTGTAATCGAAGCCGGGATAAGGTGACGAAAGCTGCAGCTGTGATAACTGACTAAAGCGGCTGAGTGCCTCGAAAGTGCTTGCAGGATACTCCCAGCAGCAAACCTTGAGGGTCTGCAGTGACGGGAGAAAAACTGCAGCTGCCAGCACGAAGCACGATATATTGTATATTGCTGCATCGCTATCCTTCTCCAAAGTGAGGGCTGTGAGCTGATTACCATAACGAGCAGCAGCAAGGAGGATGTCTGGGAGCTGCTTGCTGGCCTCTGCCAAGTCCCCTAGCTGCACCACCAGCTTTGTGCAGTTCGGGAACCGCTGCTGCAAGCGTTCTGCCCTGCCTGCAAGACCAGTAACCCCGGCATCGCAGTGAATCTTTAGGCTTTTTACCTCTGATCGGACAGCACTGCAAGCAGCTTGGCAGACCAAGGAGAGCTGGACTTTGCTGACCTTGCCAAGCTGCTGCAGGAGGCTCTGGGCTATGAGCTCCACCTGGAGAAGGCCCTGAAGATTTGGCTGCTGCATAGCTGTCTGAACTGCAAGAGATGCTCTGCAACACGGCTTATAGATAGCCTGCACCAGCAGATGAGAAAGAAGACACACCAAGAGGTGTGATGCAGATCATTGAGATTGGATTCCTCTTATAGACGTGGTAGGTGTGGCTGCAAGTCGGAAGGTTGTCACCCCCCCATTAAGAAACGATGATGCGCTTGCTACTCTAGCTGTGAGTTGCCCCAAGAATGAGCTTAATGGTGTGAATGCCAGGCCAGTTTGCTAGGTCACTTCGGGCACAGGGCCTTCAGGCACGTTTTTCCTTCACATGACCTGGCAAACACGGCTACGTCTCACCGATTTGAGCAAGCTCGTGATTGCTGTGGAAACAAGCTACTGCTTGATGCCGTGAACTAGAAGCGCTGCAAGGATCGACTGGGGATGTATCACTGCCACTCCTGTTTTGTTCAGGGCTATGCCTCATACACTACGGTTCAATTCAGCATGGAACTGCACTGTCTTTTCAGGATGCTAATGTACTGTTTGAGAGCATGGCTGCAGCCTCAGCCCTTGAACTGGGGTGTTTGACGCATTCAACCCGGCCAGACACGAACTTGTCACAAAGCCCTGAGGATCCATACTACAACCCCCTTTGTGCGTCTATACGGTACGACTTAACGCGGAAGCCCGGAAACTTCATCCATGAACCTGTAGTGCAGACCAGGAAGGTAGGCAGTCACTCAGCAGGACGTCTGACGAGGCCTTCAACGTTTGGCTGATCTGCTATCTGCACAAAGGCCATTTTTGCTTGAGAGAGTACCAAGGGCATCACCTAACATTGCAGCAATGCAGGACTCTGCGCATGGACTTACAGTCTCCAATTTGACGGCAGACCATTGCCTCCCAGAATAGCTAGCACCGCCTAGCCACGCTGTTCTCCTTCCGTTGGTCTGTCGTTGTTGCCGACCGGCTGTCTTGTCTTAACCGATCTGGGACTCGCAAGCGGTGCTTGTGTGTCGGCCTCTGCCTGAGGCTCAGTGGAGGCATCCCGGCCGTCCCAACCGGCCACCGCCGCAGCAGATCCACACGCTACTTGCGCTGGCAGCTCAGCAGGGCTATTAGCAGAGTACACGATAGTACGTATAATTTGGTCTGGCACACAACCCTCCGTGGCCAAGCATAGAAGGGGCAGTAGAAGCAGATGGGGCAGGACTATACCGCCCGTAAGCTAGCCAAGAAGGAGCGAAAGCGACTCAATCATGATGGGGCTGCGGCTGGAAGTGGCAGACAACGCAAAAAGAAGAACCAACCGCGAAGGCTATGCCAGTAAGTTGGGCATGAGTGGAACAGGACACTGGCAGGCCACTCAGTGCAACCTCTTGCGTCCATCAAAGTCTGTAGTGCCCTGCATTTGGCCCCAAAACAAGCGGATACCCCAGTTCTGCGCCAAATACACAGGAGGAGCTCTCGTGTTCATTCAGAGTCTGCGGCGGAGACACATTATATCTGATTGCAGCTAGAGTTACTGTTGGGAGCCTGCATCAATCTGCCTCAATCCTCAAGCAACACAACGATAACCTCTTACAAAGAGGCTAATGAAGCCTGCTGCTTTGTTCATTACCAACAGGGGAATGTGCTACCAGGAGCCCGAGCTGACGGAAGAAGACAAGGCCTGGAATGGTGGGGAAGGTGGTAGTGGTGATGAAGGAGGGCCAGGGGTAAGTAGGATAAAAGCGAGCCTGAGTTTGTAGACACCTCAGCCTGCTATCCTGCTAGAAGAGCTACATGGTTCCAGTATGTATAGATTGCCCCAAGATGTCATGTTGGAAGCGCTTGTTATGGTCATGCTTTGGGCCATAGGATCGGTAGTTGCCTAGAGAGTGGCAAAAGCGCGTTTGAAGTCAACATGAATGCACATTTACATTGAAGGTTTTATAATGGATACATTGCAGTTGCTGGCAACCGGCGGCCAATTGAGCACAGGCGATGGATCCGGGAGGTATATTATGATGTCCTCCTCGGCGGGACTTTAGATTGCCTAGTTGCTCTATACTCTGTACTGTCTGTCATGCATGCTGTGAGAGAAGCCATCATCACTCCATCTATTGCCTAGGTGCTATGCGCACCTGTGCTGCTGCAAAGCCAACACATAGCTCTGTTAGACCACACACTTCAATCCCAGGAAGTGTGAGCTTGAATATTTCCAGGGACTCATAGCAAACCAGTATTGCATCATATCTTGATGATAAAACTCAGCAACAGCTGCCTTGCTGATGCACACAAGTACTCCAGGTCTCATGTGGTGCTTGCCTGCTTGTGGTGGTTAAACAGGCTGCAGCAGGTTATGACAGCGACGTGGAGGAAGCCATGGGGGCAGGCGCAGCAACTGATGCCAAGGCAGTACCAGACGCCAAGTCAGCAAAGAGCAAGAGGCAGCAGCAGCAGCAGCAGCCAGACCTCCTGAATGGAGACAATTCAGCAGCAGCAGCAGCATTCGGAGCTGCTAAGCTATCAACTGCCGTCCACTTGCTCACTACAGAACAGCTCAACAGCAGCTCAGCACCAAAGCCCAAACGCCAGAAAACCCAAACCGCAGCAGCAGCAGCCCAAGGGACAGCCGTCCCCACTGCCCCAGCAGCCCAAAAAGACCCCGCCGTGCTTCTTTCAGAGCTAGCTTCAACAGATACCCCTTTGCCCCCTGAAGCAGCAGCTGCCTTGGGAGGTTTCCACCCTATAATCCAGAGGGCCATGGTGGGCCTAGGATTCAGCGAGCCGACACCAGTACAGGCCCAGTGCTGGCCGATGTGTAGTGCTGAGAGAGATGTACAGGCTGTAGCTGAGCCGGGCAGCGGTAAAACCCTAGGGTATCTGCTGCCAGCGTTAGTGAGGCTTCATGGGGCTTTGTCTGGAGGGCAAACAGCAGCAGCAGTGGGAGCGGCAGCAGGGGAAAAACAAAGACTCGCAGCAGCAGCAGCAGCAGGAGCAGCAACAGAGGCAGTTGTGCAGCCGTTAGTGCTTGTCTTGGCTCCTTCTCGTGAGCTTGCTCAGCAGGTAGCAGTGCAGTGTAAGGGGCTATGGGGCATCACGGGTGTGAGCTGTGGCTGCGTGTATGGTGGGGTGGACAAGGGGCAGCAGGTGGCTGGGCTTGCTGCTCGTAAGCCGCAGCTGCTTGTGGCTACTCCTGGTAGGCTGCTGGATTTAGTGGATGATGGGGTTGTGGGTTTAGGTGGGGTGCAGCTGTTGGTGTTAGATGAGGCAGATAAGATGCTGTCTGTGGGGTTTAGGCCGCAGCTGGAGAGGTTGGGGGGCATGATGGGGTTGGTGGGGGTGAGGAGGAAGGAGGAGGGGGAGGCGGGCAAGAAGAAAGAGAAGAAAAAGAGGAAGGAGGAGGAAGTGGAAGCAGGGAAGAGGCCCCAGGTGAGAGAAAGGCGGGGTTGAAGCGTGTGTGCGGATGGGACAGGGTAGTGTTATGGGTGCATGATCTGCCATAGCAACAGTGCCATGGCTCCACGCCTCAAGCCGTCTCTAAACCAGTGAGGAGGGGGGTGTAAAGGGAGTACTGAAATAGCAGAGTGGTATCCCAAGTGATGTGTATGTCAGAAAAATGTGTGTATATGGAAGATGGGAGCTCAACAAGTCACCATGTCATGGTTACTGGGCTGGGTACAGGATGGCGGCTAATGTGCAGCTGCAACAGTGTGTCGACGCTAAGGGCTAGTCGTTGTGGCAGTGAACACGTGCGCATAAGTTGTAGATGCAGTGTCTTCTTTATAGGGTCAGCTTGTTCCACCCGCTGCTTTCGTGTTTACAGGCTTTACCTCCGTTTGTACGAGCTGATTTGAATCTTCATAGGCTCAGCTGCTTTCACCAACAGCTTGAGGTGGCGGGGCCATGGCATATCATGATGGATGGTGAAATAGGCTCGGCGTTGGGGTGCACATGCTTATTAGTTTGTGGGGTTGCTGGTGGTGCGAGGGAGTTTGTTGTCGACATCTGTAAATGTATTACTGCTGTATCTGCTGCTTGTGCTTCTTCTGCCCCGTTGGGCAACTTTCCTACCTTAACCCCAGTTTACACAGGGTGGCAAGTTCATAAACCAAATGGCTTGCTCCTGCTCTTGCTTCTACTGCTGTCCTTCAGGTCTTGCTGTTCACTGCCACCCTACCAGAGGAAGTGAAGGAGGTGGCTGCACGGTGGTTGCAACAGCCTGAATGTGTCACTGCTAACATAGGGGCAGACGTTATAAGCAAGACTATCACACAGGTGCGGGGCAATGGCGGAGGCGACTGATAGAGAGGGGGAAACAGGATGGAGTGGGCACGTGAGAGAGGAGCAGGCGAGGCACAAGGGGGAAGGAGGGGCAATGGAGAATGCAGGGGGTTTAGGAGGGAGCAGTGAGGATGAGGAAGGAAGGAATCAGCGAGGATAAGAAGGGAGTTGACAAGAAGTGCAAGGAGGCATGTGGAGTGAGAAGATAATGTGGAAGCAGGCATGTCATGTGAGGGTTTTTGGAGCGGATGGTTTTAGCAAGCCCACTAGACAGGCAAGCTCTGCAGGACTTGTTGGATTGCAAGCTGGTGGATTTGCTTATTGCCTGGGAAGCTCAGCGCGCAGGGGCACTTGCTTTCTTTGCTCGGCAAACAGTCTCGCAGCCTATATGCCATTGTACCACTGCCCACTGTCCCTGCCTGTTGCTCACGCTCGCTGTTGCTGCTGCTCTTGGGTTTTTTCTCTCACAGGTGGTGCATGTGTGTGCTGAGCATAAGAAGCCGGCTAAACTGCTGAAGCACCTGGCGGCTATCAAGGCAGCTGCAACTAACAAGAGGAACCCACCACGGGTGCTGGTGTTTGCCAATAAGATCAAGGTAAGGGGCGGCCCAGGCTTGGCTGTAGTGGTCGGCAGGGGCAGCCGCAAGGGCTGTGCACCTGGGGTGCAGTATTTACCGGTTGAACTAGCTCAAGGCAGTTGGGGTGGTCTTGAGTGGATTGGGCTGGGGGGAGAGACATTATGTAACTGACAATAAGGGATGAAAACATGTTTTGGTTATGTTTCTGGCCAAGGATGTGATCAATATGTGATTAAAATCAGGTCAGTAGTTTCAAAAATTTGTCTTAATCGGTCCTGTGCGGTAGTCTAGTGGGCACGTTGCTGTCTGTGCTCCTGTTGCAATGCAGTTATATGTCCGCTGCGTTGGGTGGGAGAGGGGGGGGGGGGCGGTAGGGGCAGACCCCCCATTTGACCCCTTATTCCCCAGCAACCCCCGCGACCCACCCGCCCATCCCATCCCCCCCACCTCTCGCGGGTTGCTATTGCTCTACATCTGCTAATTATAGTGCTGTGTGCTGCTGCTGTGCCTGTTGTTGCAGACCACCCGCTTCCTCCAGAACACCATCTTTGAAGCAGGCTACAGGTGTGTGCTGCTTCATGGTCAACGCAGTCAAAGTGAGAGGTCAGCAGCTGTAGCTGACTTCAAGGCAGGGAAAGCTCAGGTGGGTGAATACCTTGCTTTCAGAAGTTAGGACAGTAAGACAGGTAGTTGGCACTTAGATGTAAGTGACCTGCTCGTGGCAACAGTTTGCTTCATGCCAAATAGCTTGAATATAATTGTGCTGGTACACCAGGGGCTCTTGCTTCTCTGCAACAGCCAGGCGTGTTGCAACAGGTATGGTGCTTGATATGGAGATTAATGAGAAACAGATGCGTGACTCATTCTGCTATTATTGCAACGGTAGCAACTGTGGAGAGGAGAGGGAAATAGAGGGTGAGGACAACATCAATTAATTGCCTTCATGCACGGCTCCCTGTGTACACCTTTTGCAGGGTGGACCAGAGTCATATCCTTAATGTAGGGTCTGCAAGCATGTGGTGTGGCTCTAGTTGACCATTGTATTGCTGCTGTCTAACATGCATCCAGCCACTAAGTATCAGCATGTAGTCAAATTACAACCCGACACACTCCTCTTGCTAGCTCGTTGTGACCTCTCCTTCAGCTGCTCCTGCTCCATATACCTGGCAAGTTCCCTTTTCAGGGAGCCCAGCCACTTGGGAATATCCCCCACCATTGACTCGTCCCAGTGGTGCTCCACGGTGTAGTAGTGGCTTTTGACCTGGTTGTTGATCATGGTTGTCAAGCTTAGCATGTACCTTGCCTGTGCTATACGTGTGCAGCAGGTTTTAGTGATGCATCTGTCGGCCCTGCACCACCCACTCAATCTGTGCATTTGGGCCTGATGTTCTGTTCTGCTAAACACAGGCACTTCATCTTCAGGGTAAGCTGCTGAAGCACCTTGGACACAACACCAGTATCAGGGTGTAACCTCCATGCACCATGGTATAGTGCTCCCATTATGTTGTTTGTAAGCCACTGGGAATTTACAAGATAAGGGCTTTTGGATCACTTGTACGCTAGCTAGGGTTCAAAAGCTGACCTGATGCTGAACCCTGTAAGTCTTTCTTGGTTATGTGTTCAGGTGTTGGTGGCATCAGATGTAGCTGCACGTGGGTTGGACATCCGGGGTCTACCTTATGTGGTCAACTATGATTTCCCAAGCAGCTTGGAGGCCTACATACACAGGGTGGGTAGGACTGGGCGGCTGGCGGCACATGGACATGCTTACAGCTTCTTCACACGGAACCTGGTGGGTGGAGGTGGGGGAAGAGGTGGGGAGGGGGAAAAGGGAAGGACGGGGCAAGATATGGTGGGTGAAGGTTGCGAAAGGGGTGGGAAGGGGAATTGGTGGGTGACGAGGGGGGTAAAGGGGGCAGATGAGGAAAGGGAGGGGAAGGGGAGTTGGGGACAAAGGGACACAAAGCGAGGGCTTTGGGAATGGGGCGGCAGGTTGCTTTCTTGCTGCAACGTCTCCTTTGTTGCCGTAGGAGATGGCATAGGCATATATGAGCACAGGAAGGTTGCAGCTGCAGAATAGGAGGATGGGTGCAAGAAGAGATTTATGTGTCCAAGGGGAGGAGACAGGGGAAGAGACGGGGGAGGCACCCAGGCTGGAAATCAGGGGGAATCCCCAGGTGTGATGTGATGTAATGTACTGCAGCTGTTTTTCATCTTTGCTGCTGTTGTACATGTTGCTGTCGTCCTGCTCCTTTCCTGCTTATACCTTATTGCTTACATACCACAACCCTTTTCTTTCCCGCGCTACCATAAGCCAAACTGGCAACTCCCTTTCTGGCTTTGCTTCTCCTTTACAATGTGTCCAGGCAGTTTGTTTTCCTTTATCGTTGTGGACAGGCACTGGACCCATTGTTATTACATCTGACTTTATTCCTTGTGTCCAGTTAATGCTGTGCCTGTTGTTGTAACTCATTGTCCCCTAAGCACACCACAAATACATTTCAATCCATCTCATACAACTGTAAACCTAAGTTTTTCTTTTTCTCTTGCTGCCACAGGCCAAGCTGGCTCCCCCATTGGTAGCTCTACTCCAGCACCATGGCCAGGCCCTAGACCCAAACCTGCTACAGCTTGCTGAGTCCTGGACCCAGGTACAAGCAGTACTGGCAGCTCAGGGGGCAGCTGGCAGTAGCAAAGGAGGAGAACCTGTGGCGGCTGTTGAGGGAGAGGAGGAAGAGGATGGGGAGGAGGAGGAGGAAGAGGGGGTTGAAGGCTTGGGGGATGATGTGGTGGGCCAACCAGAAGATTTGCATGTGAGTGGGGTGTACTTGGGGTGTGGAGGGTTTGGAGGGCAGGGTGGGAGGGGAGGGGCACGGTGGGAGGGCGGGGGGGGGGGGGGCGTAGGGAGAGGAGGGGAGGGGCAGGGTGAGGATGGCGGGGAGGGAGGGAGGGCGCAGAGCTATTTACAGCCTCTGTGTCATTGCTTCGCCTGGTAGGTTTTTTGCAACCCCCTGGCCTTGTCTAGCAGTACAATGCTGCACAGATCCTTTCCTGGATGAGGCAACTCAGACACCTGGTATTGCCTGGATAATGCTTATTGAGATAAAGGCGGGCCAAGCATGCGTTGTACTGCCATAACCAGTCAGGAGTTTTGTAAGGCACATGTGTGGGGGTTGTGCTATTGCATTGTAGTGCCGCATGTCCTGGGCTAGGGGGGGAGGGTGGGAAGGGGAGGGGGGGGAGGGAAGGGGAGGGAGGACAGGTATTTGGTTTTGTGTTGACTGCATGCGTTGGTTTTTGGCAGACTGGGCAAATATCGCAAAGCAGTGGCCTTCTTGCTTTGGTGATCGCCATTGTAATGCGCCATTTAGACCTTGACGGCCAGCCTATTATTTCTTTCTTGTATGACATCTACCTGTCATGCAGACTACTGCAGTGTCTTTTTCATTGTTGGCTAAAGGCCTATGGACAGTCCGTAAGCGTTTGTCATTGATGTGTGTCATATTCGTGTTTTTGTTCCTGCTCCAGGAGGGCATTGGCGCCATACACGCCACAACAGTGGCACCAGCAGCACCAGCGGCAGCTAAGAAGTCCAAGACAAACCAAGCAGCTGATGAGCTCATAGCACAGGTATCCAAGAAACAGAAAAAGCAGGAGCAGCAGGAGCAGTCTTTGAAAAAGCAGAAAAAGGACAAGCAGCAGCAGCAGCAGGATGAGGTGCACCTAGAGCAGCTCACAGCAGAGGGTTTTGAGGCAGCTTTCCAGCAGCTGTTAGCTGCTCAGAATGGGGAGGGAAATGTGGAGCAGGAGGAAGCAGCAGCAGAAGAGGGTGGAAAGGAAGATGAGGATAGTGAGCCAGAGGACCTGGCAGGGGAGGAGGAAGAGGGAGAGGAGGAGGAGGAGGAGGAGGAGGAGCTGAAAGGGGGGAAGGTACGGGTCAGCGGGGTGGAGCTTGGGATAAGAAAAGCATTCAATGAGTTGATGGGCTTGAAGAAGCATGCAAAGCCTGCTGCTGCTGCTGTGCGTGGGGTGCAGGGGCAAATGTCAGCTGGGGTTCAAGAGATCAAGGGAGGGGAAGCCAAGGGGAGGGGCAAAGGCCGTGAGAAAGAGCAGTTGCTGGTGCCTAAGGTGCCTGGGGCGATGGGAGGCAGCAAGGGGGTTGGGGATAGGGATTTCAGACCAGCAAAGAAGTTTGGAGGGGCTGTTGCTGGATTTGTGTTTAAGAAGGGGAGTCGGGGTTTGGGGTACTACAGAGACCATGGGCCGCATGGAGGGGAGCTGAAGGGGTATGCAGGGCAGCTGAAGGAGAAGAGGGTACAGCAGCAGCAACAGCAGCAAAGTCCAGGCAAGCAGGAGCAGCCGCAACAGCAGCAGCGGAAGGAAAAGCTTGCCAAGCAGCAAAAGCAGCAGCAGCAGCAGGTGAAGCAGAAGCAGGGGTCGAGACAGCAGGAAAGTGACAGTGACGATAGCAGTGGAGATGAAGGGGGCAGGGGGGCTGGGGGCAAGAAGCGGTACAAAGCCTTGCCTGGGAGGCTTAGGAAGAAGTTGGCAAAGGCCAAGGGAGGAGGGCAACAGCAGCAGCAGAAGAAGAAGATAGGGGTTGCTGGTGGTGTAGTGAAGAAGGTTGGCGGCAAGAAGCAGATGGCATCGCGGAGGTGATGCGCAGTGACTGGGGGGTGACTGGGGTGTGTGGTGTCACAGCACCAGATGGCTGAAGGACAGGTGCGGCATCACATGGCTGGCGTGGTTGGTGCAGGGAGGGATCTAGGGAGAGTGGAAGAGCTATGGAGAGTGTTGCGACAGTCCTTTGGGACTGCTTTAGACCAGGGACGTCCATCATAACCAACTGGAGAAGGGCCTCCGCCGCTAGCACCACCCTCTAGGCAGTAGAAGGCCAGTGTATTTAGTCACCAGGGACTCACGGTTGCCGCCACCTGCAAGGATGGTCCATATTTCCTCAACGTCCATCCCAATGGGATGTCGAAGAGATATGGACCATCCCTACAGGTTGCAACGACCCTGGGTGGATGGGTACCACCCTGCAGTTGATTTTACTTAAGGGCGGGCAAGGGCTCTTACGAGTGTTATGCTCACGGACACTTAGGCCCTCAAGAAACACACGTCAGATTGGTGGCTGACACATGGAACATGGTGTGCCGTGCTTCTTTGATGTTTGTAGCTGGTGCATCTATACTTATGATGTTCTTTATGATCCATGTGATCTATGGATCTATGTTACGAGAGACCACTGCACTGCCCTCTGGGCCGTGCAGCACCCAAGCATGACTCCAACCGGGTTTGTTAGTGTGGTGTGTTGAGTAAGAGCGAGTAATAGAGTAAAAGAATATATGGATCTATGTGATTATGTTCGATCTCATTTGATCTATGAGGGGATTATTTGGTGACACGTCATCTGCATGAGCAAGGCATTACACTGCATGGCTTGCTGTTGACTGGGTCAGCTGCCCCACCGGCGCCCCACTTTGATGGGGTCATTTGGTAACTTATGATCTATGATCTGTATCCATTAGTAGTGCTCTTCTTCATACTTGGGAGGACTGTCACTGTACGTACTGGAGGTTGCTGCTATGAGTAGTCATTGCTGCCATCTAAAGCAGTGCTGGTCAGGGCCATTGGATGCATGGTTGGCGCGTACGGTAATCTTGGTGGGTGGAAGGCTCAATGGGCTGATTGGGCCTCAATACGAGACACCCGGCTACCAAGCGCCTTACTTCTGAGGTTGGGGTCTAGTTTGGTGCTGACTAGTTTCGGCTGGGACGTAAGTGCGGGTTTTGATGATCTGGGGACCTTTGCCAAGAAATATCTGCTCTCTCTCTGTCTTCAAGATCGGATAGTACCCGAGTCCCGGTCCCTCGCCGGCCTTACTTGCGTGTACAGGAGTTTTTGAGCTCGTGGAGGTGCAGTTTCGTCGAGAGCCGGGATCGGTGGGTGGGATTTCTCCTGACGTTGTGGGGGCCTCTCAAGAAATAGGTTACAGGTATCCGCGTTGTCTTGAGAATGGATTCGTCTGCTGTTCAATGGGCTAACGGTCTGATCAACTGGGCAACACCGTCGCCACAAGGCGGTCCGATGAGTCAGTCTGACTTCCGGTCTTGGACCCGGACGTTAAAGATCGTTTGTTTGTTTCTACATACTTTTGGGGCCCCGTGGTTGTTCTGGCTCTGGGGCCGGTGGCAACCCGGTGTGGTGTGTGCGAGAGATGGCCTAGTCAAGTTTAGAGCTGCAGTCCAGGCCATCGCTATTGCATCTACACGATAGAGAAATGTTGGCGAACGCCAAGGGGTCACCAGCGTTGCAACGCGGAACGTTTTCTGCATTTGACTGTCGTGGTCTCAGCTTGATAGGGGCCGAATTTACATTGAGCTGACGGCCACGCAAGGCCTGGCGGTGAAATAGTTTCTCATTATATGTACCTTAACCTGGCGTGTGAGTTACATGCGTCTGCCATTGCGTTCGGGCGGAGATGTAGCCGTGTCACTTCAATGTCACTTCCGCAGCAGCATGTCCACCTTCATCCGATCGATTTACCGTATTGCAGACAGGCTGTACCGATCAATACCGTAGCATCTTTTGCGTGCTTCACCGTATGGATGATTGCGGCCGCCCTCACCGCAAGTGCCGTTTTAAATGAACTCACACCAGACTCGCTCCTGGATGGCTTTCAACTCTTGAACCACACCTCCCACCGCCGACACCCCCGCAAGTAAGTAGCAAGCCCGAACTTATGAAAATACAGACTTCCATTGGTCATCAGGCCTCTATGCAAGATTATCGCGCAATGATAGGATGTATGCCAATTCTCAGCATAGGCACGCATGCCATTGGCTCCACCCACCTGCCGCACCTACCAAGCATGCAATAGTATCCAGCACAACAGCTCCTGAATCGTACTGCAGGCTGCCGACAATTAAACAGTGTCCAGGGCCACAGTAAACACATACTGAGATCCAGAGCTCCCAAGCATGAATCAAGCATGTGTAGGCCCTTACCGGCAGCCGCTACAGGTTTGTTAAGAGATACCACTGCACTGCAGCCGCTACAGGTTTGACACTTTTCATCTCCAGTCTCCCAGGCTCATCGCATATCATACAAATACAGTGAAAGAACCATAGGGGCTTGTATGTCTCCCCGCCTCGCTGCCGAATCCTTGACAGTATAATTCCAGACATGCCATGCTGGAGCATGCAGGAGCCCAAAACTGAGTCCAGCCCAGCCAACTCTGCTCGGCATACATACTTAAATGATTTTTGATTATATCGTCATCTGCCAACTCAGCTCTGATGTGACAACAGCATGCAGTAATGGCTCTGCTTGCATACCGGTGCATCATGGTGCATCCTGCAAGACTGTGCAATGTGATATCGTGTAATTGCTTGATCACTCCACTTGGGCTGACCCTTTATGATTACCTTGGGCCTCCACCGCAGCCTTTTGTGCAGGTCTTCTTAGAGCTTTTGGGAGGGTCTTTTTTTTGTATTTTTTTCTTATCCTGGCCCCCTGCAGCCAATGTTGCTACGTCATTGTAAGCCACCGTCTGAGCAGGGGCCATGCCAGCATCTGTGGCCTGCATACGCAGCCACAAACAGCATCAGGAGGTCTGAACATGCTGAACGGGGCCACTTGCTTATTAGACCGGCACAGTCTGTGTAGGTGGGATAGTGTACGTTGTGTAACCCACCCTAGAAATAACGTATGCCAGCGAGGGTCAGTGTGAGGACAACAAGAGCAATAGCGAACGGAGCTATGAAAGAGAGAACCACGTCAGATAGAAGGGCTTGGATTGCCCTTCCGGGTGGGGTTGAGGGAGGGGTCGTTTTGTAAAGTACGTAGTGTAAGGAGATATGAAGCTGATAGGCGCCAACGATCTGTGAAAAGGGCCCTTGCAATTGACTAAGGCTCATTAGCACAGGATTTGTTATGCGGCTTCCCATCAGTTCTAGTGTGGTACTAGCCTTGTGTGTGGTCCACTATTGGGAGGAAGAACACTGCCGTCAACACGAGTCGGTGCCGTTGCAGCACAATCCTGCAGCTCCATGTTATACACTCACACTGGGCATTCCACGTGGAGTGCTAGTAAGACACCAAGGGAAACACGGCCACAAATCTCGTCTACATGAAGATTCCAACTGAAACTTGACAGATGCGAAGGGACTATCGTATTAGTACAGGACATACACCAGAGCTTCTGCACGGGCATTTTCTTTACCATGCTGTACAGTGAGATAGAGTCCGTCTGCAAAGCTTGTGAGTGCTATCCTTGAGTACGTAGCATAGTACCATACTTCGGCCGCAGGTCGCAGAGTACTGTACACCAGCCATGCCTGCCTGAACAGTACATGACTCTTGTTCATGATTATTGGGTGGGTCACAGCATTCTCCTGGCCCTTCTTAGTCGTGCTAGCTCATGACACACTCATGTGCACTCAAGGCACCCAGTACCAAAGAAAGAAGCCAAAGAGGGTTCCCTCACCTGTTCCATAGCTGATTGAGGGCATGAAAAGGTTGTGCCTGCCATTTCTACCATTCCCAGGTGAACAGCAGTGTCTTCAGAGGGACTAAATGGTTCCAGCAGGACAGAGAACCCAGTGGCCAATGCCAGCACCGACAGCACAGCAGGTTCAGCACGTCCAACCAACCTGATGGCATCCTGCAAAAGCAACAAGCAGCAACATACCAAATGCATCGCCGCTTGATCAGAGCGGAATTAGCTACGCTGGCATGTTATTAATGGCATGATTGTGAAGGAATTAAAAACCCACTGCTGCCTTTCAGCAAGCCAGCATAGCAGGGGGTTCAATAATGGTAGCTGTACAAACGGGACATGACTTGGAACAGGGTGTGAGGCGGGCACTGATGAAAAGGCCAAGCAAGCCCTGCTGCTAGCAGCCGAGTTGCTACCGTCCTGAAGCCGGTTCCAGGTTCCGGTTCCAGGGCAAAATGTGCTCAGTTCCGCGGTTCCAGCGATGCCAAACATGTCAGTTCCTGGTTCCAGCCCTGGGCCACCCTCTGGCCAACATGTCACATGCTGGTTCCAGCAAGTTTATTACAAAGTGTAAAGTGCTCAACTGAGTGCAAGAATAGCATTTTCCATTGTACAATTGGTTGTAATAAGTACAAATCATCGCTGGCTTCTGGGGCTTCGCCCCAGACCCCACCAGGGGGGCTGTTCCTCCCCCCTGGACCCCCGCCTCATGCTTGGGTCCATGCTGCGCATCGACATGGCATGGTCTCCCCCAGGAAAGTTTGGTTCCAGAGGCCTTGTTCAAGTCTAGTTCTGGTTCCAGAGGAGGTTGTGGAACCGGCTTCAGGACGTTAAGTTGCGCGCGCCAGTTGATTGGGGATTGGCGGGTCCAGCTAGTGCATACGGTTGACAGTCGAGCAACTAGTGACCAGCACGACGGGAACCAAGAGGTACTTAACAAAGCTGAGCAAACCTTGGGGGGCTCACCTTTCCCGCCCGGCAACGAACAGGCCCAGCTTGCTGGCGGGCCCTAGGGGTGGTCCCATGTCGGGCTAAGATGCGCTGCTGAGCGCATCTTGCCGCGCTGGGACGTGCACAGAACTTGCTGAGCATTACAGCAGCCTTGAGCTCGGGCTCGAAATAAGGTATGTGCGCAGTGATAGCTTCTTGGACCGTCCTGACCCTGAGCAGAGCAGCGGTTGTTAATTGACTCCTGACGGGAAGGTGTGAAGCTGCAAGAGCGGCCTCCGGGATACCACCATTTGTCTGATGTCCCCCGTTTATAGGGCATCCAAACCTGTGGCATGGACGCGCAAGCTTCCACCCAGCATCCCCGTCAGGAGATCAAATACACGCGATATACACTCATGACACAGTCACTTTGGAAGGATTTAGTTTATACCGAGCTCGCCGGAGTCGGACGCGAGAGAGAACCTGCGGCCTTGCAACAGGGAGCTTACCTTGCAGCAGAGGTGCAGCCTGGGATTAGGTGACGAGTATCAAAATGAGCTGCTATTGAGTGGGCTACCACTTACGCTTTAGTCAATGCCGTATGATATGGACGCCATTGAGTAACTGGAGCAAACCCTACGTTCTTGCCTGCCTCTTAGAACCCGACATCTGAAGTGTTGCAGATTTACACAGGCTCCCAGATGAAGGCCTTGCTCCTGGCACAGTTATGCCTAGCTTTAGCCACAGCCTTAGCCTGGGTTGATAATCCATGTCAAGCTCTGCCCCTATGCGTGCTGACCATCGGTAGACCTAGAGGCGTTAGCCGATCCTCACATTTCAGCTGCACCGGAGGAAGTATTATCGCACACATCCATCAAGAGCTTCTGAATGTGGTACCCGTTAAGGGCGGTGTCGTGCTCAAGCAGAGCTGTGCAAGCAGGGGCTGCCTAATAACAATTTGCGGTCAAAGCAACGCCGTGCTTGATGCCAATGTTACTGGATTGAAGAAAGGCGGACACGGTACTGAGTCAATTCTCTGCCTCAGAGGAAGATCAAACATCACATTCAGGACACCAATCTTTAGAGATAACTTTGGGACTGGAATCCACACCTCACAAGAGTCCACCGCCATTATACAAGGTGCTTTGTTCCTGAACAATACAGCACCTGGAGGGGCTGGTGTTTTTGCAGCAGGAATGTCTTCTGTGCTTATTGACAATTCCACTTTTGCCAACAATACGGTTGATAGCGGGTACTCTGGAGGTGCCATTTCCATGGATGATGAGGCGTCTGTGTTCGTCAACAATACATTGTTCAAGCGGAACAATGCATTGTTGGTGAATAGTGGTGGTGCCATCTGCTTGTTCGGGAACACTACTGCTCACCTGGAGAACAGCATTCTCATAGAGAACACCGCCGAAGGAGCCGGCGGGGCTGTAGCTGCATTTGATAACTCCCATCTTGTCATATCACGGGGGAGCATGGTTGGCCTTAATGTGGGTAGCTTGAATGGATGCGGTGCAGGTATCCGTTTGACTGGTGAAAGCACCCTGTTCGCCGAGAATGCTTCTTTTGTAAGCAATCACAATGACGGTGGCAATGGTGGAAACCTATGTTTGCAAGATAACTCCTCTGCTGTTATCCATGGCTGCATGCTCAGCCATGGGTGGGCCAGCTTTGGAGGAGGTGGGATGTTTTTGGAGGGCACAGCTTCTGCGTCTATTTATGGCTCGACCTTTCTCAACAACAGTGTGAGAGCCTTGGAAAATGCTTCATTGGTTGTGGAAGAAAGCAAGGTGCTAAATGGCACAAGCGATCTGACCTACAGCAGCTGTGGCCTTGAGGTTTATGATAGCAGTCGTGCAATTGTCAAGAGGACTGCAGTTTCTGGCATCATATCTCCAAAAGGAGGCCAGGGGTGTGCTTTGGTAGCATCTGACAGTTCCGTCCTTGTCCTCCAGGACGTGACGGTGCGCAATAATCATGCTACTATTGGGGGAGGGCTTTATGCAAGAGGTGATTCAAATGTGTCTATCCTTGGCAAAACCATGTTTGAAGGCAATCAAGCAAGCACAGGCAGTGACATGTACATAGGCTCAATTGTGAACTTAACTGTCTCGCCAGAAAGCAACATTGACGTGTACAACAATTCCAGTGTGAATTGGATAAGGAGTGTTTGCATCTCGGGAGAAATGATGGACGTCAATGGCTACTGCCAAAAGTGCCAGCCATCCACGTATAGCTTCGATCCCACAGGTGCGAAGCCCTGTCAAGGGTGCCCTGAACATGCCAAGTGCCCTGGAGGGGATCAGATCAATCCTGTTTCATCCTACTGGCACTCAAGCAGATACAGCAGCCAGCTCCACAGGTGTCCCCATGTGGATCTGGTGTGTGGTTACAATGGCACATGTGCAGCTGGTTACACTGGTAACCTGTGTGGTGTGTGTGAGGCAGGGTATGGCTCAGATGGGAGTTTTGCATGTGGGAAGTGTATGTCTGTATGGGCACAATGGGCAGCATATGCATGTGCTGTGGTTGTGGCAGTCTTGCTGGTTGCGTATACTGTGCATGCCACTTGGCAAGACAACCAGCATGGGGACCAGACTGTGCGGCCCTCTGACATGCTGAAGCTAGTCATCCTGTTTCTGCAGTATCTAGTCATCATTAGCAGCCTGTCAGTGCCTTGGCCAGAATCTCTCCCATACTTCTTCAAGTTTGCAAAGTTCATCTTTGGTGCATTTAGTGGCCAGATAGTCTCCCTTGACTGTCTGCTGTCTGGAATGTCTCATGGCACCCTTACTCCAGCAGCAGTGCAGGGCCAGTTGTTCTTCCTTATAGCACCTCTGGGTCTCCTAGCAGCGGTGCTTCTCTTGTCAGTGGTGAAGCATCTGGTGGCCAAGTGCAAATGCTGCAGCAGGAGCAGTAGGAATGTCAGGAATGTCTGGCAAGATGCTTCCGTGTTACTAGTTGGCAAGCTGCCTGTTATGTGCATAGTGGTGCTGTTCTTTGCATATCCATCTCTGGTGCGAGTCTCCTTAGGCTTCTTTGCATGCTTACCGCTAGACAGTGCAGATGCAGCTTCAGACCCTTACCCAGAGTATGCCCTTGCCAATGCCAGCCAGGGTTATTGGGTGCATGCGATGCAGCAGGCCTGTTGGGAGGGGTGGCACCGTAACTGGGCGGCTGGGCTTGGGATACCTTGCACCCTGCTGTTCTGCTTAGCTGTGCCATGTGCTCTGATAGGCAGCATGGTGTGGAACAAGACAAGGCTGAACCAACGCAGCTTCCGCTCCCGCTTTGGCTTCCTTTATAGGAACTTTAGGGAGAGTAGATGCTGGTGGGAAGGGGTGTTAGCTGTTCAAACCATGCTGTTGGTGTCTGTGGCAGTGTTCAGGTACACCTTGGGAGGTTACTTCTCCATGCTGCTTGTTAATGTGATGTTTGGCACAAGTGCAGCCCTTCAGCTTCTGTTTAAGCCATATGCATCTCCTAAGCTCCATCGCCTGCAGCTATCAGCAACAGGCTGTTTGTACGTTACCTCCTACTTTGCTCTGTCGATGTTCACGGTGGATATTGATAGCCCCTCCATGTATAAGGAGGTCATTGGTTGGGTGGTTCTGCTTGTCAATGCTTGTTTCTTGGGCTGGTGCTGCTTTCTGATCCTAAGAGAGTCTCAACCAATAGTAGCTCGTTGGGCAGCTGCTGTCCGGCTTTGGCTCTGCAACCGGGCCCCTAGAGCTCTCAGGCGGTTTATGCCAAGCAGCAGCTCTAGTCAGTTGCCACAGGGGCAGTCGTGTGATGGAGACCAGGACCACGAAGCAGCATATGCAGAAGCAGTAGCCAATGGCCTGATATTAGATGGAGATGGTGATGACTCCCAGGGTAATAAAGTAATAGCTAACCCTCCAATAGATGTCAGCCTGCTGCCTAATGTTTGAGCTTTGCTAGCTGGCCCTTTGTTCGTTGTTGGGGAGGCAGCTATCAGAAAAGACCCATGTTGTGGTTTCAGTTCTGGCTTTGGCAAGGGATATTTGGATGTGCATAAAGCCCTGGGTTTGAGGCCTTTCGGATGGAACCATGAGCTTGCAGCACAAATCTGGAAGAGGAGGGTACCACCTGGCCCTGCAAGCGGCCAGAACATTCCCAAAGTCATACTGTCCTCAGTCCTCTAATCAGTGCAAAGGAGGGATGTGACATTGCGATGGGTGGCAGTTAAGCGCCAAAGTTTCTGAGTAGTATCAGGTTGGAAAAGCCTATCTGCACAGTGGCAGTGCCCTTCTCAGCTCATAATTACCCTATGCATGGATTGAGCTTGCATGACGGTACGGGTTGCTGCTTCCTTTTTCATGCACCTCATGTCAAAGCCTACCGCAATGGCTTAATGTGTCCAACCCTTGCCAGCTGGCCTTCCTCTTTGGTGGTTGGGACATTCAAGAGCTTCTGGTCCTAACAATTCTGCATTGGTCATCAGTGATAAGTGTGCGCTGGGTTTTGGGGTGTGCATAAAGCCCCTGCCTTTTTGGGCTTTGATACCTTCTGGATGGTAGGTGTTGAGCTGGCAGCACGCATGTAGGGTTTGTCTTGAAGTCCTGCAGGCCACCATGAGATCCCAGGGCATACAGCTATCAGTTGCTTTCTGCAATGTATGTGAGGGGTGTGACAGAGATGGGAAACAATGTATGCCAGAGTTTGTGGACATTATCGTGCGCAGGGAGATAGGAGCTGTGCCACTTTGCATGGCTGGCACTGGTGAATTTGACTTCAGAGACAAAAAAAACACATGGGAGTGAGTTTGCCTGAGCCCTTTTTAGTTAATGTTTGCTATGTCGATACGATGGTCTTGCATCACAGCATGTCATGCACCGTTGGGGGATCCTTAGTGGCAGCTGGTGCTCGCGGCAAAGTGGCCACTCTGCAAGAGTTGACTTGGAGCTTGCGGCTTGGGGCAGAGCCAGTTTTGCAAGAGTTAAGTTGGGGCAATGCATGGGGCAACGCATGGCCATTTGATTGCTCATCTGCAGATTTGACTGCATGCACCTTACATGCATCCTATTTGAACACCCTCTGAATCATGTGTTGCATTTAATTGAGAAGCTGCTCCAGCCATACGTATTTGGCCAGATATCGTTGGTCTATGCATTGGCCATATATCATTGGTCATTGGTAAGCCCCCCCCTCCTATCGATGATCACATTTCCTTAGCATGTGCAAGGTATGTACACATGCAGGCCCACCTACCTGGGCCCTGTTTTCACCCAAAGTATGTTCCTGGAGTGTTGCATGGTCAGTGTGGTATGATGGGCAGCTGCTGCTGAAGAAATTGCTTGCAAGTAGCTGAGCTCATCTGCATGCTAGTGGAAACTCATGGCACACCAATGTTTCCGTCCTTGTGTGTGTATCTCCGGAGGCTGGCCATTTCAGTGCACTTGCATACTAGCTGGAAGTATGTGCTGTCAGTCATCTTATGGGCACCCTCGGCCGGCTGACAGTTGTGAATGAGCTATGGGGATAATGAACTGATAGGGTACGTAAGGGCTCCTTTGACAACGGCTGACAGACAGCGCAATACCTTGTAGGGTCATTTGAGGTGCAGTGCTATGTGTGATGAGGTGTGACGTGTTGATTGCCTGTTGTTTGCAAGATGCTGCATGGAAGGATAGCATTGATCGTTGGATAGGTGCACGCAGCCAATTGATTGATTGGCTAGCATTTTTAGTACTGCTGCGTTGGTCATGTGTTTCACGGCCTTGGGTGGCCTTTCGGCCGGAGGTGGTTTATGACTTTTTTATTGGGGTCTAAATGTTTGGTTGAGTCTTGCATGGGCAGGAGGTGGGTCTGGATGGTTGCAGGTAGGGTTCTGACATTGCCGACCAGTTTGGGACTCAGGGTCTCGCACGTGCAGTGTCCATGGGTAGAGAGATGGTTAGAATGGGCTTGGTGACATTAGCTGACAGCAACGATTCCCAATACATACGAGATCAATTCTTGCACAGCGAGTTCCCAATACATGTAGAGACTATGGAGGATGCTATCCAGCCTGTCAAAGGATCCTATCCAGCCTCTCAAAGGACTTGTGCCTGGCACAACATTGTCGGATGGATTCCGGTGGCATAAGTAGTGGCCAACTTAGGCTGACGTTGATCTCTCTCTCTCTCTCTAGGCTGACGTTTCGGTGCTTTGGGCAGCTGTCGTTGTCCAGGTCGATGCACTGGCAGGGTCAACCGATACAGGGCTGCCAACAAGGTTGTGCCGATGGGCATGTGGTAAAACGCGCATGCTTGCTCAACCATCGCCCCATATATAGCTCCATCTATCTGCACTCATGCCGACGATGTTGGCAGTGCCACCGGAGTGACATCAGTGAGTCATGCCACGGAATCATACTACCTCGCTGATGGCTCACGCGAACGGGACACGGGAACCTGAGCAAACGACATGTTGCATCAGCAACTTCTCCTTGATACTGGCTCGTCAACCTGCTGTTCTTCCTTTCAAAACAGGTGTATGTAGCCCATGGATCGAGAAGGTGTCTAATCCTTAACAAGTGTGTGCAGCACTGCAGTCATATTTGGCGGCATACACCAAAACACAGCAGAAATGCAGACCCGCTTAAAAACGGCCACAGACGCGAGATGGACGGAGCCTGCTTATGCACAAAATGCGGGCACCACATGAAGTCTCTACAAACACACAGTAAAGACATTCATGACTCT
Source organism: Pseudopediastrum boryanum (assembly GCA_963556185.1). Lineage (NCBI taxonomy): Eukaryota > Viridiplantae > Chlorophyta > Chlorophyceae > Sphaeropleales > Hydrodictyaceae > Pseudopediastrum > Pseudopediastrum boryanum. Next base: position 4,378,433 of record OY744495.1, read on the forward strand.
GCCCCTCTATCCCTTTTGGCAAAGCTGCAGCAATCTTGCACCAAAACCCAAAGAGCTTTCTTCCTGAGCACTATACCATGTACTGCACCCAATCGCCACCATGCAAACCTCTGACGTGCTCCTGAAGACAGGAGCCAACAAAAGTGCACATCCCCTTCAAGTGGCCACAATGCTTTGGAGCCTGCGCTGCGTGCCCCCAGGATGCATGCTTGTCCCCACACGAGAGGGTCAGGCCTCAACTTCCCCAGGTATTAGTTTCAGGCACCTCAACCCCTCAACGGTCCCAACGGCACCAACAACCCCTCAACGGTCCATCTCCCACCCCGAGCATGCTCAGTGATCGGCATCAATTCCCATGTGATGATAATCGATTCACAGTCAGTTTAACTTTGTATTCCATCCGTGTAAAAGCCTTTTGAAGGGAGCCACTACTCAGGACGCCATCCATACTCAGTCACTACTAGGGGCATCCGAATTTCTGGTCCACCGTAAGAAGGCCCGATGCGATCTTCTTTATCAGCCGTATGCTGCATTCCCAAAACACAATCGTGAACTGTTGGTTGCATACACTCAATTACTCACTGTCCGGTGTGCGTACCTCCGCCTGCGGAAAGTACGATCTGCGAGAGTTCTTCCCTTGGCACGAGTCGCGGCCGCGGCCGCTGCCGTAGTACTGAGAACTTCAGGGTGGTGGAATCATTGCTCTTGCACTCTGCCATACGTATGGGCTACGATTAAAAGGACCACAAACAACAGGACCACCGGCATGCGAATGGCATCCACCGCTGATGAACATGAGATGGTGTACTGCACTCACCTGGCAGCAGCGTGGGAGTCCACCTGGTATCCGGGTCGGACTGAGCAGCATGCTGACTACTCGAGTAATCACTTCAATTCACTTACCTACAGGCTGCCACACATGTATGTTGGGGGCTGTTACATACATATATCTTACATTGGCAAACCCATTGGCAGGCGTCGGTGCAGTGCCACATATAAACATTCAATCCACAGACGCCCTCTCAGGCCACTCAGTCTGCATCTGAGCCTTCACGGCAATTTAGTGACACTTACACAAACATATTGTGCTGCATTTACACTCTGCTGTGAGACCATTTGCTTATCTCGCTGACAAGTGATACACTATAACACCACTGACACGCGATACAATTCAAAGGCATCACGGTAAGCCTATAGCGTCAATTAATACTGAATCTCTGGTCACGAGTTTGGCGGCACCTCACCACCCAATATGTCAAAGCCCCACCCTCATGAAGCCTAGATGACATAAACACACCGACATGCGCATGCTGAACCCAACTTAATACGACATATCATGATATGCCATAGCAAAAAGTGCCATAGGCCCCGCACCTCAACTTCTGAACAGTTTGCATTCAAGCACGACACCTTCATTCAGGTTAACAACAACAAACATTTAAGGTGTGGCAACCGCAAAGGGCTGCTAGGTCGAAACGACCAAACACACCATCGGATGGATCCAAACACAATGGCTTCCAGACCACCAACCAAGCAGTACTGATACCGAAACATGTATCCAGGCAAGACAGAGCCCATGATCAAGAACACCACCCACTCCTCCATCGGTTGCAATGGCATGGCAAACAATGACGATTACCACGGGCTGGAGATGTACAACCCGGTTAAGTAGTGCACATCGCACTTATTGCCTCTGTCGCCTATATTCAAACCGAGGGGGGGGGGGCAAAAAAAAGTGTACGACCCCATCCTAAAAATCTGAAATTGCCCTCCAGACCATCCCCCCCCCGAGAGACTGTCTCAGAGGCCCCCCTGCTGTGTCTTTGGAGCTGTTCTAGGAGTCAGCATATGCTTCCACACTATAAATGACTTGGGTGGCATGAATATGTGGTTGTAACCACGCTATTGAGCCAAGCCTGGCACTGAGGGTTTAGGGGTCTCTAAACCCTAAGTCCCACCATGTGCACCTACTCCTGCTGTTTTTTTCCTGCAACACCTCCTGCATGACCATAGCGACGTCTGTGCATGGTTGCCATTCTCATACCAAGAATTTAGGTTGGACATCCATGGTTCCGAAGCCAAACTGAGGCCTTCAACCCAGTCTAAGGGACTCTGCAGAAGCTGCGGGGCATCTAACTGGCATGACATCAGCAAGCTAGGGTTGCCAGAGGGTCCCTAGGTCCCTTTTCATGGTGTGAAGGGCCATAGCTGTCACAAATAGGGTCAAATAAGAAAAAGAAAGTTGCTCAAAAAATCTGAAACTGACCTCCGAGGCCCATCGACCCCCCCTCCCCCCCCCCAATTTCTTTTCTTCAGAATTTTTTTGGGGGGTGTCAGGGGTATAGAGGAACCCTTCCCTGACACCTGTGCCAAGTTTTGACCAAAAAGAGAGGATTGGGTCCGAAATTTTTTTCCTTGCCCCCCCCTCGTTCAAACGCAAACTAATAGCAGTATGCAGCCCTGGGTGAGGCCAGGTCCCATTCATCATGTTATTGGCTACCTGCAGCTGCCGGCTGGTGTCAACTACGGTAACCTCAACCCAGTAGAAACAACTTGCAACGAATTTCCACATGCACCTCATCTGATCCTTGCTATGCTCAATTCTAGTGCCTGAGGTGTTTTACAGGAGTCTCAGACAAGTTCCTTGACATGGGTCTACTTGCCCCTAGGCCACAAGCGGTATCACAAACAAGCATCTAAGGGTATACTGCCAACAAGCAGCTGCTTCCACATCTTGTGGGGTGTCACAGTTGTTGAGTATGGAAATCGGGTAATGTCATAACATCAGTAGGAGCCAGAATCACAGAAATGCCCTTTGCAACTTGTGTCAGCTAGGACTGAATTCAGATTACCAGATTACCAACTAGCCCAAAAGGGCATCCCATGGGAGCCAATGAAGGCTCATAGGGCCAAAAAGACCAACACATAACCATTAACAATCCAGACGTAAATCATGATGCATATACCGTAGTAATGTCAAAAATCCAGCAAAACACACATACAAGGTTGAGCTGCAAGGACGGAGCCAACCTTCCATTCACTCCAAATGGGTTAGTACTGCCCCCAGCCTTTCTGTAGCAAGGCAGAGCTAATGCAGAACTTCTGTCCCATTATTACATTTCATGATATGCCATAGCAATAAGTGCCATAGGCCCCGCACCTCAAGCTGTCACAAAGAACAACGAGGTGGAACAACGAGGTGTCACTTTATTTCCCATCAGAGTCAGACACCATCATCAGCAGCAGCCAGGTCTGCATGGGCACCTTGCTCAGGCTGCCTGATCTCATCCCTCACTTGCATTAGCAGCTGCCCCAGGACATTGCAACCTCCTTTTTTGGTGGCACCCCAGAAGGTGTCCCGCCCAGTATTCTCAATGAGAACCTTGGAACCCGTTCCCAGCAGCTTCTCCCGCAGCTCAGGATCCTGGAACTTGAGCTGCAAACCCTTTTTCATCACTGTAACCCGCCTGCCACTGTTCCAAGCCTTGACCTCCTGCTCTGTCATGGGCTCACCCCTTTTCCCCCCTCTGGACTTGGCCTGTCCAGGGGTCACACCTCGTCCCGTGAATTTCTGCAGAATTGACGCATCTCCTCTCCTGGCATACTTTGCAGCTTGAAAGTAGGCTTCTAGGCTGTAGTACTGATGCCCTTGCTCGTCCTTCAAGAGGATGGGGTGATGGAAGTTCGATAACCAGCCGTGCTGAGTGCTCTTGCTGGAAAAGACAATTGCATCAGGGTGATTCCCATGCCAGTCTTGCTTGGTAGTACTGACCTGTGCAGCTGAGGCGTTGGTGTTTTTTGACTGGGAGCCTGGTCGACACTTAGTGGGCTGTGTATATGGGGTGCTGCGAGGCGCTGCCGATCCTGTGCGGCGTTCAACTGGCATATTCGCTCAATTAGACCGGTTTGCACACTGTGGAATAGGATTGGTACCGAATACTCTGCAGATCCTTATCTAACTCTTTCACGTTTGTGCCCACTTTCCAACCGAGTGCACGAGGTGGTTGAGTGTCTTCGGACAAGGAGCTATCGCCGCAACGCGCACTGTACCTCCTTCCCACAGTTTCACACTGCCTGCTGAACACGGTGACGGACTTGGTGACGGATGGAAGCAGTGTGACGGGTGACGTCGGCTTGGCCCAAAATGACAGAAGCAACGCACGAGCACCTGAACGAGGTGAGCCCAGCTCAGACCACAAGCAACCATTTGCTCCCTTTGATCGCTAACCATCTTAGGCAATGGCCCACCAACCAGCCGTGTCCGCACTGGGAATTGAGTGCCTCTAGCTTCGTCCAGATCGACCACTGCGGCTTTCCGCCAAACCACAACATCACCAGAATTTGACAGAGACGACGACTGAAAGTATAAGGTTGTATGAGGAACCTCATGCTGTAAGAGCCAGCCAGCCCCTGCATTAGCCAAAAGCAGTCCAGCTAGCCCCGGCATTAGCCAAAAGCAGTCCAGCTAGCTGCGCATACCACCAAAACCACAAACCACTGACTGATAGCCACACATTGCAGCAGAGCAATTGAAAGGCCCGCAAGCTCCGTGCCTGCAAATGGAATATGCGTACTAGGTTTAAACGTATCCCCAACACCAGCTTGCAACCCCTGCATCTGGATACCCAAGTGACACACACAAAATGGCCACACTCAGCACAGCCCCTTTTCCCTTGATCGTCAACCTTTGAACATGAAGCTGCACATGGAGAATCATATGTGTCCAGGTAAAAAAGACCTTAAGTAGCCAGCTTTAAGTTTCAGTTAACATACTGTATGCGTTGCAACTTTTAGAAGGTTGGAACATCGACACCATGTGCAACCATGCAGTAAAGTACAGCAACCCAAGTGAATTTCCAAACTCTGCCGCCGCATAAAACAAACAAATGGGATCTACCCCCAGCTTATCAGTCGGCTTGGGAGCGCTGCAGCAATCATGCCCTGTGCTCACTTCCATATCAATGCTTATTCTTCTTCCCCTTCAACTTCTTTTTCCTCTTGCTCTTCTTATGCACCTTTTTAGAATCCTTACCCTTCTTCCGCCGCCGCCTCCTGTCTCGGCTGCTGGCACTGCTACTGCTGCTGCTGCGACTGCTGTCGCTCTCTGTCCTGGTGCCCTCCAAACCACTTTCACCCATGCTTGCACTCTTGCCTTTGCCAGCCTCCCCTTCTCGCTTCCTACTCCTCTTGGCAGATACTGCTCCGCTACTGTCTTCCCTCCCCTCCTCCCCGCGCTTCCTGTCTCCTTTCAACCCCAGCAACCCCTTCAGCGCCTCTACATTTGGCACCAGCTTATACTTCTGCCCTCCAGCAGCCGCTCCTGCGCATTCACCTTCCACATCCCGCCTAACCATCCACGCAGGCTTCTCTGGCCCCCTCACCCTATCCTTCCCTACATCATCTGCATCCCCTTGCTTTTCCTGCCGCAACCCCCCTGGCAGATAAGGACCTGCCATTGCTGCTGCCGACCCCACACTTCCCCTCCCCCGCACCCTCGTCCCAGGCTGCTGCTGCTGCTCCTCAGCAGATGTCCATGACCCTGAGCTCCAGCCACTGCTATCACTGTCAGCTGGATCCTCATTAACACCTTCAGCTCCATCACCTCCTTCTCTATCCGACCCCCTACCCTGCCTTTGACGTTTCCACCGGGTGCGGCTACGACTGCGACTGCGGCTGCGACTTTGACTTCGGCTCCTAGCACGCTTATCTGCCCTCCCTCTGCCCCCGCCGCCACCACCATCCCCCTTCCCATCCTCCGAGCCACGCTCACCCCTCTTTGACCCCTCTCTTCCCCTTTCGTGCCTCCCCCATGCCTCCCGGCCCCTACCTCTGTCAAGCTCCTGCTGTCTGTCCCGTGCTTTCCACATGACCCTCTCCTGCACCCTCCTGTTGCTGCTAGCAACATTTTTCAGGGTGTTCTGCAAAAACCTCTCATTGGGTTTGCCCCTGAAGCTCGGCTTCCCACACAAGGCAGTCACCCCCACATCCACAGCACGATCCTGCAACTGCTGTGCTTGCGCAATCAGCAAAGCTGCTATCCGCGCCTCTTCTTCTGGTGTCATAGCAACCCACCCATACACTCAGCAGCAGCAGCAGTCGCTGTAAGAAAAGGAGCTTACAAATTGCTGAAAGTAGAGCAGTTTGAGGTCAATGTCCTTCCACCTCCTCTGCAAGCAATTGCATGCTCAACAGGCCAGGTAGGTGAATGGTGTGTATAGGCACTGCTGCTGTGCGGGCTGCTGCTGCTACTGTTGCTGCTGCAGCTGTCGGCGGGACAGGTAAACCAACTGCTGCTGCTGCTGCTACAGCGGGGGCGGCTGAAGTAGATGGCAGGATCCCTGCTGCTGCCGTTCCTAGTGCTGCTCCACTTCCTGTCCCTGCTGCTGCTGTTGTGTCAGCTGGGTGAGTTTGTGGTCTTCTGCCTAGCAACAGCAGCTGACGGCTCTCTTCAACCAGCAGCTGGACGGGCAGACGAGTAGTGGTCACAAAGACAAGCTCCCAATTGCAGCCTGCAGCACCCAACATTGCAGCATCGTTCAGGAGCACAGCCGTAAGCTGTAAGCTGAGTTGCAACGCACATGCTTGACCGGCAGAGGAAGCTGTATGTAGCATAAGAATCTCCATCTGCATGAAAGGATGCAGTTAAATCGGGATTTCTCAGGAGTACATTCGCAGGAACCATGCTTAGCATACTAGGTACAAAAGCTGGGAGCAGCACCAGCAGCATTTCCAGTTGACTATTGCATTACATTCCAACGTAGCTTCGCATGAGAATGGGTTTCTACTGCACTCTTTGCTGGCATCACCGTACCTGCTGGAAGGGGCTGCAACACGTTATCCAGAAACTGGAGTTTAAGCAGAGAGGATGCAAAGGCCTGTTCCAGGGACAGTACTGCTTCAAGGCTTGCTGATGTGCCGATGCCCTGCAGCACAGCAATGAAACATGAGTTAGCAATACAAGATAGGCTAGAAGACGTGCTCATGTCCCAGAGATCAAATTGCGAGCACATTTTGTAGGCATCCTGCTGATGGCAAGTATTCAGAGGGCACCCTCCCACTATACATGTGCATACACCTGGGGAAAATGCTTGTGGTTAAAACATTCAGGTCCGAGATGGTGCAGGTAGCTAAAAAAGCATCCTTGCAGTGCATGGAACAGCGGCATGGAGGTTGGCTCTATTGGCCAGCCCTTGCTTACCTGCAGTATCAGGGCAACCTTGGATAGAGACGTTCCTTGGCTGTCCGAAAACAAGATATCAACTTCTTGCAGCTCGCCTCGCTGTAGGGATGGCTGCAATGATATACGCATTCATATCGACGCTCTGTTGCGGTAATGGCAGGTGGCACCTGGTTGCTGGGCTACCTTGACTTGCTCCAAAGCTGTGCCGACGTAATTGGTGATCTCAGGATGCCGAGCCCGGGTAACAGCTATACCGTACAACTTTCTCCTTTGAAAGACGTCCGAAGGATACACGTTGCGAGCTTGAAGCGTGGTGTAAACGGCAGCCTCGAAGAACTCCAAGAGGGCATCAACCAAGACAGTCGGTGCGTCGGGCATGGACTAAGCACCAGTAACGGCAACAGCATACCATTGCTATGGTGTTAATGAGCACATTGGGATACATGCGCCCCTGCACATCCGTTTAAAGCAACACGACGGGCACGCCCAGCATGCATGCGAATTCAACCTGACATGATATGTCGATGCCACAACCATCTCAGCACTTGAGATGTGAGCATGCTGAATTGTAAAGCATTCTGGAAAAGGTCGGGCCTCAGAGACATCTGTCAGACTGTGGACCGACCGACCTACGAGTCACTTCGAGTCACCCAACTCCAAGAAGCCCACGCGAGCAAGCGAACTTCTCAGCTAAGTGCCCATGTATTCTCCTTGGTCATTATCTTGTGGAGCAGTAAGTAGTATTGCGTTCTCTTGCCGTCGGAAACCTTCCTGCAGTTACTCTGGCAGCATTGCTGCGCCTTGAAGTGCTGCCAGCAAGCCTCATCCAGACCTGCGAGGTCGGTTGCTGCGAGCTAGAGAGCAGAATTGACTCTATTTGCCACCCATCTTCCGGCCTGGGGTACTTGCCTGTTTTTCTACCCGGAAGGCCTCCAGCTCAGTGGGTGACGCGCTTGCTTCATAATCGAGAGGACTGCTCTGATGTTGCGCCTGATAGTAGTAGTATTGTTGTTTGGACATGGCGTACTAGGCGCGCGGATGCCATGGGGTAGTCAGGAACCTTGCTCAGGCAATCTGCAGAAAGGCGCTGTACTTGGTAGCGTGCTGAATGCAGAAGGCGGCTTCCGGTTTGCACCTGGTGTGCATGAAGGTAAGTCAGCGCCGTAGGGGGACGATGAGTACCTGCAATGACATGTCTGCCTCAACTCACCTGGATCCTTCCTGCAGATGCTGTTGCCCAGGGAGTCTATGTTGACTCAGCATACACAGCCAGCAATTTTGGAAAGCTGCGGATTGTAACCAATGGGAACTTCACAGACTTGCAGCAAATGCAAGCAGCAGGATGGATAGAGGGTTATCTGACAGCAGGTAGGAGGAGAGCATTGCCTGCACATGCATGCAGCACCAGAAGCCCTTTAAGAAGATGCACGCATGGATGGTGATGCCAGACATAAGAGGCTGTGTTACATGGCACAGACAGACACCATCCTGGTAGCAACAATCACGGCAGGCTCGGGATAACTGCAGCAAGCACAATACTGTGCTGTTGCTGTTCCTTTGACCAGCCAAGGGAGCAGGTATATCACAGTCTATGGGGCTTTGTACAGCAACAGCCTCTCCTGTGGTACATTTCAAAACGTATTGGGAAGGTCTCTCCGGAAGCTGATACTAGTGCGGTCATAGTTAGGCTGATTCAGCATGTTTTCTGCTATCTGGATGCAACCTATCTGCACAAATTGACTGAGGATGTCTGTTTTGTCCTGCCTCTGCAGCTCGGGTCTACGACCACCATTACAACCTGAAGCACTACTTCAAGCAGCAGCTGAACGCCAGCCTGGACCGACCCATGGCCTGGTGAGTTTGATCTGTGACATGTGCACAGATGGGCTTGTAAACTCAATGTGCTACACAATAAGACGCTTCATATGGGTTCATTGGCAGTCAGATGATCCCATTTGTCACAATGAACATAGTCAGGCATCGAAGCAATTGAACTTAATCATATTCAATCATAATTGATCACGTCAGTTTCTGCTCCGACTGGCGAGCCTCACAGGTGTGGGCCTGGCACTCACCAGATGCGTGACACCGTTGGGCCCTTGTGCCTTTCCGGCATCTTCATTTGCCTGTCTGATTGTTACTGCAAGCCTGCTTGGTGGTCAAGTTTTAGAAGCCAAAAGTAAAGTGTTGCGATAGTTGTTGTTCAGTTCTGGTGGTGCTACACTTTGTTGCAAGTGTTGCAAAAGGGGTTTATGTGCCTAGGTAAGTGACAGTGCTCTCCACTGCTGATCATTCTTCTGGACCCTGGTGCTTTCGGCCCAGCCCCTGGCACATATTCTCACCCTCTGACCATGTTTCCTGGTGCTTTCAGGCTCCACCAACAGGAGGCGTGGGTCACTGCTGAGGTGTCCAAGCACCCAAAGGACCCTTACTGGCAGGCAATAGGGCTGCTGTTAGCTCAAAATGAGGGCTTGGCGCAGGGCTACAAGGCACGAGCGGCTGAAGAACCTGAGGGCTCTGATGTTGTTGGGCATCTATCCGAGGATGACCTGCTGTTCCTGAGCTCGAATGGTGGGCAGGGGTTGGGAGGGACTAAAATTGTCATTTATGAATGAGAACGGGGAATGTAGGTGTATTCGCAAAGAAATGCCATGGTTCACGCGGCATAGGATGAATCAGGTGTTGCAAGCAGCCCATTGTACGTTACTGCAATCTAGCTTGCTTCCCCTGTCTGCTGCAGTACTTTTCAGCCAGAGACAAGGACATGCTCCTCTTCTTCATGCTCGTCATTTGTGGCTGTATGCCTGCCCTTCTTCACCCCTGCCCTGCACTGCTCACCATGCATGATGTGCGTCTATGACCATAAACCTCCTGACCCCCAACTCATAGAACACAGGGTGTGGTCAGTACTGCCAACTCATAGAACACAGGGTGTGGTCAGTACCGGCAAAACAGTCTGCTATGAAATGTAGACGTAGTGAGGTTTGGGCGAAATACAGATGGTTTCACCTGCTGCTTGCCCTGAGGTGAGGCTGTAGAAGCCATTGTACATTGACCCCTACTGAGTATCTGGCTTTCACCTATTGCAGGTGACTTGTATGACATCATGGACATGTATGAGGCACAGGATGCTGAGGTGACTGGGCTGGACAAGTACAGCAAGATGTCTCCTGCAGAGCTGTACCAGGAGCTGGGGCTGCAAGGTGGGCGGGGGAGAGGGGGGGCGGGTGGGTGGGCGGGAGGGAGGGAGGGAGGGGTGGGCAGGCAAGAGGGACAGACACTGCTGCTGGCATCTTCCGTTGGTGGTGCAGCAGGGTACTTTGTGATTATGTTGCTCCTTTCAGGCTGCCCTCATGGTTGGAGTCGGTACTGGCTTAAGTGGTGCTTCGTTTCTGGTGGGTGTTTTTGTCTCGGGATATCCGGGGTAGCTGCTCCTGCTGAATGGCACATTGCAGCACTCCCAGCCTAGAGGTCTCTTGCATGGTGCTTTGACATGCAATGCAGCAGCTAGTAGGTGTACAGTATGCACCTAGCTTTTTGTAGTGGTACCTTGCTTGCCGCTCCTTTTCCTTTGGTCTGGCCATGAAAAAACTTATTGGTGTCAAGCATCAAAGGGTGCCACATAAGATGTATCCCCCTGCCCACTTGCTGCAAGCGTGGGCAATTTATAATCCACAGCACATCTAGTGGTAGCACTTACCTCCTTCTCCCTGTGTCTCATGCAGGCAAGTGCAGTGCCTTGATCAAGGTGACTGCTGACCTGTCAGACCTGCTGTTTGGCCACAGCACCTTCGACAGCTTCACTGCCATGACACGCATCTTCAAGCACTACCAGTTCTCTCTGAAGCACCCAGGAGTGAAGGCCCAGGCCCTGTCCTTCAGCTCGTACCCAGGGGAGCTTTTCAGTGATGATGACTTGTACATGACCGGTGCAAAGCTGGTGGTGCTGGAAACTACAAACCACATCTACAACCCAAAGCTGTTCAAGGTGAGGGAAGGTCGTGTTGCTGAATTGAATCTTAAAAGTGCTGATGTCAATGTTATAGGTGCATGGGGTTAGTTATGCAGAGTGTAGGAAGCTGTTGGTATGACATCTGACTGGGCCCTGTGCTGGTATTGGTTCAGGCACCGTACTGCTCGCACTAGTAGTCCGGCATTGGCGGTGGCCTTGCAGATGTGAGGTACAACCATGAATTTGTGGGCACTGCTAGGCATCTAATTGCGGGTGTACTTCTGGGACGCTGCTGTTCTTGACTATGGCAGAGTTGCCTCATGCACAGTTTGCTCTTTCTGCATGGGTCCTGCAGGTGGGCTGTGGATCTTTCTGCTTGTTATTTAGCTCTTGTTCTTGGTTATCTTCCTGGCAGCTTCTGCTGCGCTGTCTGATCCCCTCCTTCCACCTCTGCTGCTGCCCCCTTGCTGCTGGGTACACAGGCACTGACTCCTCACAGTGTGTTGAGCTGGCAACGAGTGCGGCTGGCCAACCTGCTGGCTGACAGTGGTGAGGGATGGGTGCAGCTGTTCAAGGTCCACAACAGCGGCACCTACAACAATCAGTACATGATCACTGATCTGAAGAAGTTCAAGCCCCGGGTGGCTCTACAGCCGGGGTTGCTGTGGGTGGTGGAGCAGATCCCAGGCAAGGTGGTGGCAGCAGATATGACGTCGGTGAGCATGGGGAGGGGGTGGGGTGGGATCTTAGTCTCTTGGTATCAGTAGAGGGGGAAGGGGCTTACGTGGGTGGGGGCTGGAATGGTGGTTATGCCATCTGTAATTGTGTGCTGAGCAGAAGGCTCTTTGATGTTGCTATATGAGGATATGTATGCTGATCATGGACACCGTTGAGGTGGTTGTGGGTTGTGCACAAAATAGTGGGGTGGGTTGTGCACAAAATAGTGGGACGAGGCAGGGGAAGCAATGGCTGAGTGGCAGGAGATGAAGGGCATGGAGAGGGTGGGGCTGGACTGGCATTGCTGGGTCTGCTTGTATTGATGTCAGGGGATTGGGCTGGGGGGACGCGAGGTTTGGGAAGTGCGTTGGAGGGTGGCAAGCACAGATGAGGGGTGCGTGTGGAGGGGCCCCTTGGCCTGTTTACATGCAGGAATGAAGGCTCGTTGTCAGGCACATTTGCTCTTGTAAGACCTGTTGTGTCTATTTTCTTTGATGCACCTCAATAAGTGCGGCCTTTGACGGGTCAGGTTTACCATGCAGCACCCTAATGATCCCATGCGTTGTGATTCTTGTACAGGTGCTTGTGAGCGGCTACTGGCCATCCTACAATGTTGCCTTCTTCCCTGAGATCTATGAAGCTTGCGGCTACCCCAACTTCATTGATAAGCAGCAGAAGAGGGGCCACGAGTATGAGGTGCCAACAAAGTGGCTGATGTATCAGGTAAGGTGTGGCAATAGCAACCTTACTGTGGGGCAGGCAGCTTGCAAGGGATGCGACAGTATTGCATTTGAAACGGCAAATGTCCTGCAGACTTGAGGTAGAATGTTTGGGATGTAGGATGCGGGACATGGTGGCGGGGTGGGCAGTACTCCTATGCTCGTAATGCTGCTCGATGCGGAATGGCTTGTAATGTACGGAACTCAGACGCATGAAAGAGTTGCATATATGTTGGTGATCATACCAGTAGTGGAGGTGGACAGAAGCTTGGGTAGTGAATTGACAGTGGAGATTCCCAGGTATCCCAGTTGCTCCTTTGTATCCTTATGCATTGGTTCTTGGAGGAGTATGAGATATCATTTGCGGTGGTCTTGGAGTGTTTTTTTAGAGCGATTTCTGCATGTGGTCGGTTCCATTATTACAGCACAACAAATTTTTTGGCATAGTTGTGGTACACCAAATGCTTTTAGCTAAACCTGGATGTGTTAATTGCATTGACTCATGGTGCTTGCTTCCCTGTTGCGGTTGACACAGGTGTCCCCACGTGCTAATATCTTCCGCCGCAGCCAATCCAATGTCACAAGCCTTGCTGGCATGCGCCATATGATGCGGTACAATGATTACAAGCATGATCCCCTGAGCCACCACCACCCCACTGCAGCAGTTTGCGCCAGAGGGGACTTGGCAAAAGAAGGTGCCATTCCCAAGGGCTGTTATGATACGAAGGTGAGCTCTCACAGTTTGTGGGGACAAGTATATGCAGATGCGTAGATGCAGGTCTATCTGGTGCCCTCTGACTTCAATCTGCATTGGTTGTTGATAAGGGCCTGTCTGGGGGCAGTATGTTGGTGAGGGATTCCTTGCAATGAACTGGGAGAAACCACAGAGCTAACTTCTGCAATTTGAGGTAATTTGATCAGGCAGGAGGCATGGTTGTGCGGGTGAGGGGGCATTAGTATGCAGGCAGCAGAGGAGAACACGGGTGCTTCGTACCAAAGCGCACTAGGTAAGAACTGGCCAGTCCAAAATTGGGAGAGAACACTGCACAGCCCTCCGGATAGATTCAAACTTCTTTCAGTGTGGTTCAGCTACATTGTGTCCTTGCGGGGTTTCACTAGCACATACCTGCGGTGACAGGAGCTTTGTGGCACGAGTTAACTGTAGGCTTAGTGTCCTCTTGTCCTGAGTGGTGCTCTCCCGCATCATTGCGCAGTAATGTGTCCATCCAGCTTGGACGTGCAAGCCGCTGCCCTGTTTTTGAGGTATAGCTCTGTTGGGCTAATGCTTTGCTGCTGCCACCGCTCATGTTGTCCACCTAGGTCACCAGCTACAGCATGGCTTGGGACTTGGAGGCTGAGGTGGTGGGGGGACCTACTGCCCAGGAGCAACCTGCATTCCAATGGGAGCCAAAGTTTGGAGAGTTTGCACACAGAGGAATGCCCAACAGGTGAGCTGCCTGGTTGCTTGCCATATGTGCTGGCCGAGTGATTGGTCTCAGCACATTCCCAATCCAGAAACACAGTTTATGGTGAATTGCAGGTGCCAGCAGCTTTTTCGTGGGATGCAGCATAATTGGGCTCTTCTGCCTAGTTCATGTTTCTTTTTGTGGACACTGTCGGCCGTTTCCATGACCTTGCCCGCTGCCTGCGGAAGAACAGCTCTCCATGCCTCGCTGTGTTGTGATAATGTCCGAGAGCCTTGGGGTGTAGCTCGACATCAAGTCTTTGGGGTATCATGACAGGCACTACATGCCCAGGAGATTTGTGCTGGGATGATTATCACGCACATATCCTATTGTTACGCTAATGATCGTGCTGATGGCGCACATATCAGATCATTATGTTAATCACGCTGCTGTTGGTGCTGCTGTGTCCTGTTGCAGGTTTGATTTCACCTTTGAGCGCATGTCCGCAGCCGAGCTGCCCCTGCAGCAGGGCTGCAGTACTTACTAAAACATGATGTTTTGCATCACACGAGTGACTGCATTGCGATTGGCTCGCCAGAAGATGGTAATGGTTATAGGTGCCACATGAGCCTCTTCTGGAGAACTACTGAAGGCTTAACAGTCTTTATATTAATTAATGACAGACTTAATGGTGATACAAGAACAGATTGTTGGTTCTGAGCAAGCAACAATCGCCCATAAGTGGGGCTCTGACATGAATCAGGGGGACCTACTTCGACCAAGGTATTTCCAGTTGAGAGAAGGCACAGGTGCACTTGTTGTCTGTTGGGGAACTTAATTAGGATCATGGTCCCTTGCTTTTGCTTGTCAGAAAAGTGGATTGTTTAGTGCCCAGTCGGTTTTTTTCTTTGAGCAGTGACCTTTAGTTGTTGTGTTCCTAGCACTGTGGCTCGGAGCGAATACAGTTTGTGCGGCTGGCAAGGCAGGTCAGAATGAAGGAGGGAGCCAGCCTGTACTGATAGATTGAAATGGCTGTAGCTATAGCTGTTGATGAGTAGTTCCTAGTTTGTGTGGCTTGGTGCGTTTGGCGCAATGTTGCACCGCAGCTCAGTTTTCTTTAGTCTCGTACTGCATGTTGTGCATCAAAATAATTGACTTCAGCCTGCAGCTGATTGTGATGATTGTTGCTGGGGCCTGGGGACCTGTCGTGGGGGGCTGGGGAGAGTGTCTGTATCGTGGGTCGCGCATGCTGCTTGTGCTTGACAATTGTATCAGTACCAGCAGGACTTACCAGCTTTATTACAGGGTGAACTGCAACCGTGGTCCTGTGTGAAGTGGGATCAATCAATCAATCAAAACGCAAGACCAGCAATGCCAATGGCCAAACAAACCTAGGCCACAAACACAAGGCTCCTGATCACAATCACGAAGCCACACAACCGATGGTGGATTTGCCACACACAAGCTGAGGCTAGATGCAACGGCGTGCACACCAAGGGGAAGCAAACACCACCACTAAAACCCAAAACCTGCTCCACTTCCATCACACATGGGTGGCGGGGAGGCAGCAGGATCAAGCACCACCCTAGTAGGGGCTGGAGGTGGCTCCCACCACCAAGGTACTGGTGAACCACCATCCTCCCAGCCACTGAAAGGCACCACATAGCGCTCCACATGCTTATCAATAGCTTGCTTAGTGCGCCTTCTACACCTCACTAACCGTTGGCTTTCCCAAGGGTGCGTAAGATCCCACAACCTCTTCCTCCAAGCACTCTTAATCTGACATGAAGCCTCCCAGCTCCCCTCATCTTGACCAAGCACCTTCAGATCTGCACACACGCATTTCTCCCAGGTATGGCGAGGCCTACCCACTGGCCTCGTCATGTCACCATGTAATGAAGAGAACAACGCAATATGCGGCAACCTGCCCTCCTCCATGCGGCCCACATGCCCCAGCCACCTCAGCCTATTTGCTGTGATGTATGCTGACAAGGTGGCTACCCCACATGATTTCCTGATATGCTCATTGGTGTGCCGATCTGACAGCCTGACCCCCAGGATGCTCCTAAGGAAGTGGGATACTTTAGGCAAACCTGCTCGAAGGAGGGCAAGGACGGGGGAGGATGGGATGTGTACGGGGAAGGCATCTGGTTCACAGGAGAAGGGGTGTGGGTGATACTGCATATCAGTGCAATACTTACAAGGAGATTGGCACCATAAGGTTGTAGGCCAATGCAAAGTGTGGATCAATAACAGGCTGAATGTTGGAGATCTGCTTGACAGGGAACAAAGTTTGCATGCTGGGGCACACTATGCAAAGCTGCACTTCAGCCGTTTCATCATCAAGGTTCCATATAGCTCTTACAAGCAGAGGTGTCTTGCAAGTGCAGGCTGGTGCTTGCGTGAGACCTTTGGCATGTGAGTATCTGAGGCAGAGTCTGCATCATAAGTCCCCTTTTCAGGGTGGGCTTTGTTCATAGGGCTGGACAGATAATTGTGCTTGTTGATGTCTTTTGTTGTAGCTGTCAAGGAAGAATGGGCACATCTTTGGCATATGCGAGTTTTTCATGTTTGGGATGGGGTTTTTAGATGGGATCTGCATTTAGTAGGTTGTACATGGGATCTCATCACCGTCACCTGTCAAGAGCATTCACAGAGGCAATCCTGTCAAGTGCATGTCCTCTAATGGGAAAGGGAGACTTGGCTGTAAGCCATCTCCAGGAGTGTTGTGCACCGTTGGAGAAGGATGGAGAAGGTTGCATGGGTAATCGCAGGAGGGGAAATACTGGACTCTTCAATGTCCTAGCACATGCAATGTTTAGTCAATTGACAGGTTTGCTACAGTGGTGCAAGCTAGTTGCTTTCATTGATGCAGATGTTCACCATTTGTTGTGTAGGATGCTTGCCTCTTGTACAGGATGGACAGCCTCATCGACATGTGAACTCCGTGTTGCACAGCGGGTGGTCACATTCGTTCTAGTGGTTGGCACTGAACTCATTGATTACTGCTTGGACATGCATGATCATGGACTTCAAACTGGTGGATGATGTTCAGTTTTTCCTGGTTCTATCTGTGTTAGTGGCTTTGCCACCCCTGTGGTGAATGGTGGCACCGCACGAGTGCCGATGGGTTTGCCAATGTAAGATTCACGCACACATGGAAGAACATGTATCCCTGATTGCAGCGCTTGTCATCGCCGTAGCCCGAGAAGAGCGCTCCATGGGTTCTAAGGAGGTCGACATTTGTTGTCGTATCGGCCCAGCTGCCTCTTGTAGACAACTCAACTGCTGTATAGGTTGTGAGGCTGCAACTAGAATGGGGTGTGTTCACTTGACAATGCCTGGAGAAGACTTGTGCCAGTTGCGTTTATGGGGCAGCTGTGCGCTGGAGCTGATTGCTGCATTCACTTTTGCTGGCGGAGAGAAGGACCAGCTCCCGGCTGGTTCAAGCACTATGAGGCGGACCCCGGACATTGGCTGGCTAGAGCCACCGATCGAGAGAAGCAAGTACGTATTTGCAGATACCGCTGCTTTAACTTAATTCCACTTATTATTTTCAAGTCGACGTGTGCAATTGAAGTGTCAAGGGAGCTGCAACGGTTGCATTGACAGACGTAGCCAAAGTATTTGAACTGCGTAGGGTTCTACTATGTTATATCCGCATCCGCCAGGCATTTGGGGTGCAGGCCTCATGCAGGAACGCAGGCCTGTTTTAAGGCGATTGTCAACTTGCAACTGTTATATAATACGGCTTGGGAAACCTCAATCGCCGATTACACCAGGCAGAGCTTGCAACATCAACATTCTCCTTTCGCTCTTAAGGTGTGCCACGGTGTGCCACGGACAGTCATTCGCTGAACGTCATTTGAGAACAGAACATACCTTTACACAAGGTAATGACATGCTGTAGTTCTCTACTCTATAGCTTTCACGATAGTCAGTATCATAAAACCAACCACAGTGCAACGTGCAACCTTTCAGTTGGTTTAATGATGTGGAAGCAGCTCCAAGCAGCAATCGCCTCGGAGCATATAGGACCAGCCTATACTTTACTTTTTGCGTTGTCATCATTCAACAGAAGTTATATGAGGAAGGCAGCATAATCTGACTCTGGGATGCAATGGGTGCAGGTTGCCACCATGAAGTCTTCAATTCTTGCAGTGCTGTCATTGCTCTGCTTCGCAACAGGTAAGACACACTAGATTTGCAACGTATTTTTCGGTCGATGCTCCATGCAACCACACATGGTGTTGTATGCCAAAGTTGGAGCTTTCCGTACAATGGAGGATGCTCTACACCCCGTCAGACTTCATTGCACTGACAAGGCCTTCTTGGATGTTGCAGTCGCAAATGTATACGGCGCTCAATCTTCCAAAAATGCGTTGCCTCCCCTTCCTGGTCCTCTGGGTGTGGTTGGGAACGTGGTAAACGCAGTCGCAAAGGGAGAAATTATTACCCTGCTGCCTAAGCTCCCTGATCTCAGCAAGCTCAACTTACTTACAAATCCCGCGTCCAGCATCATCACGCTCGTCTTCGGCCCTACGTCCGCTGGACTCGACCTCGCGCAGCTCATGCCCACGCAGCTGCTGAAGAACGCAGTCACCCCCTGGGACAAGATTACCAAGGCGCTGGCCACCGTCCTGAACCCTAAGGGATGGTTCCAGGCCAAAACCATCAGCCCTGATGACCTGAAGAGCGCCTTGGTGCTTGCCTGGCTCAAGGAGGCTGGTTACTATGGCCTCAAGGAGCTGTCCACCTCCCTGAATGGCACTGGCCTTTCCGTTACTGAGTTCCTGCAGAAGATCAACATGACCCTTGCAGCCATCCCCGCTGAGCCGGACTTCAAGTTGAAGCTGCCTTTCACCATTGGTCAGCCATCCAAGGTCAACCCCAGCCCAAGCCCTAAAGCATCTGGTGGTGCCAAGACCAGCAGCCCTAAGCCAAGTCCTAAGGTCAGCCCTTCCCCAGCCACCAAGTCCAGTCCCAAGCCCAGCCCTAAGGTCAGTCCTACTCCTGGTGCTAAGTCAAGCCCTAAGCCAAGCACCAAATCAAGCCCTAAGCCAAGCCCCAAGTCACGCCCTAAGCCAAGCCCTAAGCCTGTGGCAAGCACTGGTACAACCAAGGCATAAGAGGTGGGCCTAAAACCAAGCAAAAAGGCATGACTGGGTGTTTGACTGGGCCGTTGGAGCTTTGCAGGACATAGTTCTTATGCGTTACATATCTTAATTTCTGTGTTATGAAAGATGGTTCATTTAATGTTACAGTTCCTCTTGCACCAGGGTGTTGTTTGTGTTGCTGGATGCAGCTGTGTGAGTTTGGGTCCTTTGACAGCAGCCATATGTTGCAGCCATATGTCCCATTGTACTGGGTTTGTTTAGTCTATGTGTTTCAAGAATGCCCTGTACACATTGTCGTGAGGCATCCAACAAAGCACTCAGGCTTGAGTCAGGGTACAAGGACTGGAGCCTTGTCGTGCGAGGTCATCAGGCAGTCATGTGTTGCCACTTGTTCATGTGTTGTCTTATCTGTTGCGTCCGTCAAGACATCTCTTTGTGTGATCCTTATGTGGCTAGATTGTCTTTTTAAGCAATGCTTCCATACCAATTAGGTGTGCTTCTATGGCGCGAGCCTGTATGGACCCCAGCCTGATGCCCATGCCGGCCATCCACCAACCCCATTAATGTCCTAGCCCTGGGGTACGGGTACTACATCTAAGCAGCCAAGTTTCGTTAGAAGGAGCAAATCCCCTTAAGCAGCATGAATAACCGGCCGGTATTTCATCATAGTTATTTGCAGCAGGAATATCAGCAGTAACTTAAGTGGCAGCAGCAGCAGGGTTTTTTATTGGCAGAGGATGAGCAGATGGCCCTACCCTGCAATTCCTGTTGCTACTCTTGCTTTATACTTGATATTTCCACAGATCGGATGCAAAGAATCCTGCTTAGGCGATAGATACTTTTAGTTTTGAGCATAGAATTTGCCCTGCAATTGAGAGCCCGAGCAGGAGAGAACCCAGCACGCTGCAGACATGCATGCAGCCCTACCAAATGGAAAATGGACCAGCCACAAGCCAGTGGGCAGGAGCGAACCTAAGTCTTATGAGCAACAAACACCCATTGCAGCTAGGAGCCATCAGCAATCGATTCAGTCAACAATCCGAAAGCAGAATGAAATATGGATCCATGCATATTTTCTACTCCTAGCAGCAACAACACCTAAAGCATCATTTGTTGGGCAAACCTACTTTTCAATTTCGAGGCGATTCAACTCGAGGAAAGCTCCGGGCGGCGGAGCACGGATAGCTTGAGGAATTAAATGCAGAGCACCACCCTCACCATACAAACAAACATTCAAGGTGTGGCAACCGCAAAGGGCTGCTAGGTCAAAATGACCATATGCCATAGCAAGAGCGCCCACTCTTACACACGTTGGTCAGCAGGTCAACCAGCATAGTATTGGATCAACCACATCCCTCATGACAGCACAACTCTACTTTAAACATGCAACTGTGAACCCCTGCAAAGGGGGTTTGGTCTAGCATCCCTGCTCACCTTCCCTACAGACACCTGGTCGCAGTGCAAACTGCCATTCAGTGCAGTGCAGTGCAGTGCAGTGCAGTGCAGTGCATAATGTGCGAGCTATGTGCGTCGTTCCCCTGCTTTGAGACCGTAGCGTCGTGCAAACTGCTGCCACTCCTGCTCCTGCTGCTCTTCAAGCTCATGCTCTCGCTGCAGCTGCTCTGCTTTCTCCTTCCTCTCTCTTCTCCATTGCCAGCGCCAGTAGAGATACACCACAGCAGTCACCCACATCCACGCCTGAACCAGCAGCAGAAGCAGGCAAAGGAGCAGCAGAGAGGATGTGATGGGGACTGCAGTAGCATCATGCATATATTGATAGCAGCAGCGGTTTGTGCATGGTTTAACAAGCTAGGCAATTAGAGAACAGGCGCATCATTGCATATGGGCTCCATTATCATAGATAAACCAATGGTGCTATGTACCTTACATTCCAGTTCTGCTGATAGTCAGGATGCAAATGGGAGACTGCAACTGTACAGGCACTCTGCTGTAGCAGCACACCTACTTTTAGTGGAAACCGGGCCTCAGCAGCACCCCGCCACCAGAAAATCAACCACCTAGGCCACCACAGGTGGTATCGTCATCATGGCGGCTATGTCGGCAAATGCAAGCCCCAGGGATCATCATTGGTATTGTCCAGCTGCAGAATGATGCACATCCGTACCACCGGAGGTTATCCTTAACGAACATAGAAGTATTCAGCTGGGAACAGGCGTTCTGGCACGCTGCTGAAAGCACCCCCGTTTTCTATTAGCCCCCTTGTGTGTTGCAGCGCTTGACATGTCTGTGGAGGCCACCCACCTGAAACCATTTGGGGTTCTTGCTGCCATCCGGCGGCAAGTTGCCTGAGCCATCCCCTTCCCCGCCACTGCCTCTATTGCCACTGCCGCTGCTGCCACCACTGCCGTTGCCACTGCTGTTACCACTGCCGTTACCACTGCCGTTGCCACTGCTGCCACCGCTATCACTGCTGCTGCTACTGGCACCATCGTCGGCGCCATGGCGAGGACCCTCTCCACTAGTACTGCTGCCGCTACTGCTACCACTGCTGCTGGTGGCAATGGGAGCAGCTGCTCTGCTGATTGGAAGCACTGCACCAAGTCCAATCCTATTCCCGAGGGCCCTAGCAGAGCTGTTGCGGCTTCTCCTGTCACTGCTGACTCTGGAGGGACGCCTATGCTGAAATCTCCATGGTGAAGCAGCAGAACCAGGCAGCACAGCAGCAGCAACATTGAATCTACTAGCAGTAGCTGCACTATGGCAGGAGCTGCTATGTCTGCTGCTGCTGCACCGCATTTTCAAGTAATTGCTAAAACTGTTGCGTGAAGGAGATATGTGCAAACCACTGATGTTGCTGCTGATCGCTGATCTGAGGCATGCTTGCCAGCTTTGGGGTGCTTTGCAACAGCGACAGCAACTTATGGACATTGTATCCCCACTTGTCAGATGCTTCTGCTGGTGCATGTGTAGCTTTAAGCCCTGCCACTGCTGTTGCTGGGACGGCTTTTGCCACTGGTGCTGGCACTTCAAACCTTGCTTCCTGGCTGCCGCTCCCCATTGAAGATCCTTGACAGCCTGTGGGTAGCTGCAGCAGCTGCATGCCAGTTGGGGGGCTGCGGAGCCTGCTGACAAGAGTCTTAGTCTTCTGCAACTAGTGCCTGCAGCTCCGCTTGAGGGGGTTCTATGGCTGGCGCCTGCTGTATGGGTCAGAGCTTGCATGCTGCTTGGGGAATCATCAATGGGGCATGGCTGGGCAATTGCAAGCAGCTGAGCCCTCCGGCATGTAACTTGTCACTGGAACGCAGTGGATGGGCTATCTGCACGGTGCGCTCCTCTGTCTGACGGCCAGGGTCGGTGTCAGAATTGACTGGTGCTTATGTAGGGCTCCGTCAGCAGTCCCAGAGGATAGAACGGGCTCTAACATGGCTAAAGTTCGACCGCGTTACGGATAATGGGTACATACAGCTACTACTAGGAGGCATCAGCAGTATTAAGTCTCGAGAATGCAGGCCAGCTGTTGGCACTCGGCTCGTCCCATTGAGGGCTGGGATAAGGTGCATCTGGCCGGACGAGTATCTTTGCAGCAGTCTTATCTCTAGAGCAAAGGTTGATCTGAAGGTAAACCAGCCTCGCCGCCCGGCTGGATGCCTCTGCACAGATGGCAGGCTGATGTCGGCACCGATTGAAGTACCACGGTCACTCCGGTGACCCAGAGTGACGTTGCCCTTTTCGCCGGCAAGTGTGGCGTCATGTGCAACACAGCACAATCAATCCACTTCATCCAAGCACTGCAGATGGACCCATGTCCACCCTACGACCGGGATCAAGCCTACCGTCAATCTTCAAGATGTTGACGGTCCAATATGGAGATCCTGAAGCACGCACAAAGGCATCTTAGCTCTCCTGCCGTCCGTATCAATGGGCTCCAATACAGGTAGCTAACCGTACTCTCGATAACTGCAGACAATGAGGCCCTTGCCGGATGCTTGCCTCGTTGACCGTCCTGTCCCTGCACTTGCAGTTTCGAATCCCTGCTTCACTTAGCTGATCAGCTGCAGGCAGGTCTCAGCTCCAAGCTCCCCCAGCGGGCATCTGGACAAGATGGACCCAGAGTGGGGATATGGGCAGACCCTGGAGCTCCCTATGTGGCAGGCACTTGGGGCACCTGGTTAGCTGGGGGAGTCTCTGTGCCCTTGGCTGTATCGCACCCACCACCAGAGCTAGCCTATGTGATTCAGGATGCAGGTGTGTCAGTGGTAAGTGCCAGGTTACATGAGTCGCCTAAGAGCCTGTATATGGCTCGGGTCAATGAGAGGCACAGAAGGTCTAGCGTTGTGGTGTATGTAAGACATGTGGTGTCTAGGGTGCTATCGCCTATTCTCTTCATCTGCCAGTAACCACGCATCTGAAGACCCTGAGAGCCACTATGACTGTCAGAAATTTACATATCCTCTCTAGGACAGTCAGTACTTTTAGAACAAATTGGCGGGAACGTTGCTTTGCAGATGCTTCCCTGCCGGCTTCATGGCTGTTCTTTCGCACACTCGTAATGGCTGCATTGACCATGCTATGTACAAAGAGATACTGCCCACAGTAATTGTAACACTTGTTGCACTGTGCACAGGTTTTAGCCTCAGAAGATCAAGCAGCAAAGCTCCAGGAAACAGTGCAAGCAGCAGGTGCTCAGCTTGTGGTGGTGGAATCCAGGGATGTGATGTCAGCAGTACAAACTGACAGTGGCACTACAAGTCCCAATGACACAAGCAAGAGTAGCAGCAGCGGCAGCAGCAGCAGCAGCATCAGGTGGACAGCTAGCCCTAAGCAAGAGGAAGGGGCGCTGGTTATATATACTAGTGGGACTACAGGGAGGCCCAAGGGAGCACTACACACCCATAGGTGAGTGACATCTTCAGTTCATGCCATCCCAGTCAATCTTTATGCGGGTGTCGTTGGTTGATTTTCCTTTTAAAAAGGTGCTGGTTGGCATATAGAAGTGATGCGGTGGTGCAATCTTGCAGCAATGCAGATGGGCATGGTGGTGCCCTATCATGCAGGGTTTTTCCACAGGGGTACACTCTGCAAGCACTGTGGACTTCACACAAGAGGTGCACAGACAGAGGCGTTTCTTCCCCAGCCATGCACAGTCCTTTCTTCCAAACAGCTGTTCATATTGGCTTGAAAAAGCTGTTCAATATTGCAAGACAATAGGAAAACCTGCAGTACCGTAACGGTCACAAATAGTTTCCAGGTGCAATCATCCATCAGCAGCTTTTTCTTGCAGAAGCTTCCCTCCCCAGCTGCCCACCTGCCTGCCGAATCTTGCTGATGTAGTCATGACCCTTGTTTGCTTGGAGAGCTTCCAGTATAGCATGAACACTGGCTTCATATTGATCTCAATGTTTTGCAGTCAGTTCATCCTCAGCAACCTCTTGCAGTTGCCACACCTTAGGTGTCTGTTTGTTTGACGAGAATGCCCCTGAGCTTGCTTTGGCATAGCTCTAGAGTCCCATTGCTGTGTGCTTGATGAGCAGAGCCAGCACACCACAGTCCTATTGAAGTGGCATTATCAGCAGTTACTGTTTTAACGGACACTCTTCTGTTCTGCAGGAGCCTTGCTGCTCAAATACAATGTCTTACAGAAGCATGGAAGTGGCAATCATCCGACACTATCCTGCATGCCCTGCCTTTGCATCACACACATGGTATTGTCAACGCACTTCACTGTGCACATGCTGTGGGAGCCTGTGTGAACTTCTTACCGAAGTTCTCACCTGCCAGAGTGTGGGAAGAACTCACGGTAAGACGACTGAAAACATCTGAGATTTTTAGAGCTTGCAGTAGCAGGAGAGGATAGAGGTATTGGAGCTGATCCAAACTGATCCCAAAGTGGTCAAATGTGTGCTCTGGTGCACAAATGGTGTCCTTTGCAAACCTAGCGATAAGTGGTCTAAAGCAAAAACTTGGGCAGTAGTCACAACCATGTGGACGGAGTCAAACATAGATTGCCGTCTTAACTGGTAGCTACCGAGATCATCCACAATTTTGACATAACTCATTCTGCTCTTTTTTCCCCTCTGGAGTTGGCATCCCAATTACCGCTTTAAGGAATGAGATGCATGAAAGGATCGAAACAAGCAATCACCTGAACCTTGCTACATCACCGAATTTGGCATTCATCGCGTGGGATCATATCCCGCACAGGATCTGCGCGGCCAATAGTATTGAAATATTGTCCCTGGTCTTAAAGGATGCTCATGTGTCTCTGATGTACTGCTTCTCAGGGTGGTGATGTCAGCGTGTTCATGGGGGTCCCCACCATGTACTCTTACCTTCTCCAGCACTACCATGACCACATGACAGCAGAGCAGCAGCAGGCAGCAAGGGCAGCAGCACAGGGGCTGAGACTCACTGTCAGTGGCTCAGCTGCATGCCCTGTGGTGATCATGGACAAGTGGAGGGAGTTGAGTGGGCAGATGCTGTTGGAACGATATGGGATGACAGAGACTGGGATGATCCTCTCTAATCCTTATCAGGTGGGATTGGGGCCAGGCAGGGGGGCTGTTTACACTGTTGCAGCATTCTTGGAGCAGTACATGGCAGTTGATGGGGTGTGGGAAAACCTGGGGCCCTTGTAAACTTAGTTGGAGCTTCAGGAAAAAGGAACAATGCGGAAGTTGGATGGAAGCAGTGTTGTTTAGTAATGTGCTGTATGTTGCTTAGCTATGGCAAATTAAGCCAGGTATGTGGCAGGAGGATACTTATGCTGCTTTGGGGATAGTTATGCTGCTTTGGGGACAGGAGCAGAGGGGCTACAGGGACCAGGAACAAAGAATGAATGGGGGCCACGTCTGCATGTACACTGAATGGGGTGAGGATGTGAGAACGGAGCTTGGGATTGCTGAGCACCTTCAGTTAGTTGCAGGCAGGCTACTTCTGTGGCTGCATGTGCAATTCTCAACACCTGTTGGATGATTCAGCAAGCTTTGCAGGCCCTTGAATTGCTGGTATGTTTGCTATTGTTGTGCTCAGGATTATGCAGGTCAGAGTGATCGCAGGCTGTCCTGCACTGTACGTTAGACTTCCAAGTAATGCGTACTGAGTGAAAGGCAGTCAGGAGGGTTATAACAGCAGTACTTCTTTCCTTGCCTGTCGTCATGGGGTTATCCCGAGCATACTGCCTTCATTCAGCAGGCCATCACAGCACCTTGCTTAACTTTTGTTGCGTTGTTTCAACTGCCGATGCAGGGAGAGAGGCGGCCTGGCACAGTTGGGGTCCCTCTTCCAGGAGTGCAAATCAAAGTCAGCAGTAGTAGCACAGCTGAGAGCAGTACAAACAGCAGTCCAGGTACAACCAATCGCAGCAGTACCGCCTCCACTGGCAGTAGCAGCAATGACACGGATGCTGATGGCAGTAGCAAGCCTGACCCCAGCTGCAGCAGTAGCAGCAGTAGCAGTCAAAGTGTCACTGGTGAGCTGCTGGTGAGAGGTGACATGCTGTTCAGAGAGTACTGGGGCAGGCCAGAGGCAACAGCAGAGGCTTTTGATGATGAAGGATACTTCAAGACTGGAGATGTTGTAGAGCTGCAGGGGGACCCACCTTATTACAGGGTAAGCATTTCATGATGGTAGCTTTGGGGTGCTGGGTTTTAAGAGAACGGCAAGTGTTATGGCAAAGTGGTGTGAACAGATGCAGTGAGTGCACAGCACGCAGTCCTTGCAGGATAGCTGGAGGATGTTGACCCAGGTTTGACCATCCAGTGCCTGCAGGCAAAATTGGGTAACTTCAGCAAAGGAAGGTTGCAAGCATGGACAGATGGGTCAGAAATCCACTGCAGTACATGCAGTGCATGCCTGATGCTGCGTGCTTACTACCTGCTATATTCTAGTCGGTTCTTGGCTGCACTGTCTTGACTGGTTGAGAGTTCCATGTGGGGATGTCTGGCAAAGATCGAAGGAGTGGTTCATGCAGCTGCCTGAGAGATGCAGAGAAGGATGCTAGAAACTGCATTCAAACATGAGCATGGCAGAAGATGCTTAGGCAGAGGAAGCAGGGGCAGCCGGGGAAGGTGTTGTGTAATCATTGGTGCTTTGCTATCATGGTATGCGGGTCACAGCATAAGAACCTTCCTCATCAGCTGATGAGACGTGGCCTTTCTATGGCACTTGCTTGTGATACCTTGGCCATACTGACGGCACACACCATGCTTGCCTGCTCGCAAACTCTGTACTTCCATGTCTGAGGGTCGCTATGCACATGGATCTGCTTAATTATCAACTGCCTGCAGTGCGGTTTTCTGATTCTGACAGCGTGGCTCTACGCATTCTGCCTTTTCTTCCGCCTTCCCGCTTTCATGCAGATACTTGGCAGGTCCAGCGTTGACATCATAAAGTCAGGAGGGTATAAGATCAGTGCTCTGGACATTGAAGAAGTTCTGCTGCAACACCCCAGGGTGTTGGAAGTGGCAGTGCTGGGGTTGCCAGACCAAGACCTGGGCCAAATCATCACTGCCCTGGTGGTACTGAAGCAAGCATCAGCGCAAGGGCAGCAAGAGCGGCGAGGACAGCAGCAGCAACAAGGAGGGGTGGAGCTGCAAGAAGATGGGCAAGGTCGGCCACTAGCACAGCAACAAGAGCAGAGCAGCACAGTGGCTGAGGCAGCTGGAAGAGGTGCAAAAGGTGAACTTGGAGATGAAAGTGGCGGATTGGAGGATGATCTGAGGGCCTGGTGTGCAGGGAGGCTAGCCAGGTATCAGGTCCCGAGGCAATGGGTCCTGCTGCAGGACAGGTTGCCCAGGAACGCCATGGGGAAGGTGAACAAAAAGCAGCTGCAGACGCGTTTCTGCGCTAGTTGATCTGTGCTGCTGGAATCAGGGATCATGTCCACTGAAGGGCCTTGTACGAAGGGCCTCGTAATGCATACCTATGTTTTCTTGTCCAGGTACAACATGGCTGTAGCCCATTGTCTACAGGGATCCATGTATGGTCATAAACTCAAACGGCAGACTTGCTTGCCTACTTAGCCAGTCCTAAGCTGCACGCCATGGCATTTGGCTGTTCCGGATCCAGCAAACGTTGCATGTTGGCGCCTTGCCCAAACATGCCGCCTGGTTTTGCAGCACGTACTCTCCGCTGCATCGGTCCCTGGGCGCACAGTGAATAACATGGCGTACCAGTACACCCTCACTTTAATATTGAGTTGGCATCTCCTTTGGGATACCGTGAGTGTACAGAACGACCAGGACACATTCATACATGAAGGCGGATGACTTGTCGTCCAGACAGGAGTACGGAACCTGCGACTGAAGAGCATAGTTGGCTTTCACAGAGCCGTTCTCCCTTGCACGCTGGACAAGTGCTAAAGGTGGGAAAGGTGTACTGTCCAGTTGAGTGACTGTCCAGCTGCCCTTCGAAAGTGGGAGTCAGGCGTCAATGAGTCAACCTCTCCTTCGAAAGTGGGAGGTATGTTTGGTAGTGCTGCTTGGCCAGGGGCTGGGATACATGCATCACTTCATTTTCTGATACGCAGTTCAGAGGATGTCCTACGCATGGTGGTTGCGGTTGTCGCTCTGGTTCAGCGCGCTTTCATTGCAGCCTGCCACTTTCACCGTTTTCTGTTGTTCTGTTGCCCGTCGAGGCATTTGCCACCATGAGGGATGGTGTTAATTGAGACAGTGATGAGAAGCAGTTGACTCTTTTCAATCAGTCAGGACTGTGACTATAATGATTCTCGAGGCATTATAGAAGAGAGCAAAAACTCTCAGCAACATGTCCGTACCAGCAGACCGTAGTCCAATCAAACTGCTGGAGCTGCCCAGTACCTGGCTAGCACACCTCATCCAGCACGTTGCACCAGGCCCTGGGGGTCTGGCCAGTGCAGCAGCTCTCAGCCAAACCTGCAAGTCATTTTACGTCCTGTCAGAGAGTTCGGCCGTGACCTACCGCAACATCCACGTAGACAAGCCGCTGTTGGGCTTGGACCACCCCTTCTGGCCGTGGCTAGCAAAGAGACACAGTCGGGTTGCTGGTCTCACAGCACAACTTCGGCTAAGTACAGTGGCTATCTCTGAGACAGAACCAGAGCATCTGCAGATGATGTTTGGCATCGCTGGCCTGCATCTAACTCTGTGCTGCAATGATGTGATATCTACTTCAGATGACCCCTTCATGGCCAAGGTGCTGAGGCCACATAGTCACCTCATTGACCACCTTACTTCAGCCATTATCAGCAGTGGGGCCAGGCTAAACCTGCAGGACTTCTGCCAGGCAGCTGCACCCTGCAGGTCCCTCGACCTCACAGTACAAGGGGCTCTTCGTCAAGGGCCACTAAACATGGGTGATTTAGAGCCTGTGGCTGGCTCGCTGGTCCGGCTTCACTTGCAAAGCAACCATTTCTTGCTCCCTGCTATGTTGCCGAACGTGAGCAGCTTGTCCTTACTCTCACAGCTCACTTCCCTCAGCCTCCATCAGTTTAACATCGGAGGTGAGGAGCCATTGGTTCATCTGGCTGGGTTGACAAACCTGAAGCAGCTCTCTTTACGGGTAGCTGCTTCAGGTGACCCCTCCTCCCTGTCCGCACTCACTGGGCTCACTTCCTTAGAAGTAGACAGTTTTGCCTGGGATGGCTTGTTAAGCCCTTGCACATTCAGCAGCATGCAGCCCCTCAGCACACTGGGGCAGCTGAAGGAGCTGACGCTACATGTTAAGGCCTGTAGTGCAACCTCTCTCCATGGCTTGGCTGAGCTGAGCAAGTTGAAAGGAGTCACCCTCAATGCTCCCATGTTGAGGAGCTTAGAAGGAATCTGCACAGGGTTGAAATCTTTGACCATACAGCGTGTCCCACAGCTTGATAGCCTGGCTGGTATTGAGCACTTGCAGAGGCTCCAGTTCCTCACTGTAACTGGCTCTGCTGTTTCCTCCTTGTGGCCATTGGCTGCTTTGGGGAGCCTGGAGCGCCTGTTCATGGGTGGCGTCTTCACCAGCTTAGCAGGCCTGGAGGGCAACCTATGCACGTGTTAACACAGTTTGGTGTTGTGGTCTTGCGGGCATCTAAGGCAGCTATCTGGAATTGAGCGCCTCACTGCTCTGCAGCGGCTCGAGATAAGTGCATCTGGGGTGACTAGCTTGCAGCCTGTCGGTGAGCTCGTGGGAGGGTTGAGGATTTTGAATGTGACAAATTGTGATAAGGTGCAGGAGGAAGTTTTGGAGCTGCCACATGTCCAGCCCAGTGCTCAGGTGTGGTTATATCATAGCAATGTGAAGGAGGTGATGCTGGCAGGGAGGCTGAGGAGGAGGGTAGCTGGGTAGATGCAGCACTTGTTGGTCATCATCGGCGGAGGAAGATGAGGACGGTGGGATTGTTGAGGAGGAGGGAGCATCTTGAGTTTAAGGGAAAGCACTAATTGGCTGCTTGCTGCGAGCCTTCAGTTCACATGTTTTTGGGTTTGCTGCTTGTATAGTGTTTCCCTGGTACGATTGACCTGCATGGGGGTGTATGCTGCTGTGGGTGTGTCTGACTATGCCGCTGTCTGTTCACAGCAGCACAACAAATGCTCATGGGAGTGCTGGATGGGCTTTGAAAAGCCATTGTGCAGTGGCGTATGTTGTGTTTATATACCTAACATGAATGGTGAATGAAGAGATGAAATTGGAACCTAAGCTAAGACAAGATTGCAGCATGCATCAGCAGCACTTCACCTTACTTTAGGTTACGTTCCAGTATCATCTCTTCATTCACCATTCCTGTTAGATATATAAACATGTTGGACAGGCTGATCGACTACTTGCTTAGTGCAACTGAGATTACATTGGGTTCTTACTGGGTGAGTGCATGGAGCGAGGTGCTTTCTTATTTGTCCTGACACCTTCTTTTGCTGCTCTGGGGACTTGGGCAATAGGGTTTGAAAGCGCTGTCTGTGTCACTTAATATGATGTTCTAAGCTGTAGAGCATTCAAGACTGCTGCTGCTGGTTGCTGAGGCTAGCTGTGAAATTCCGCCATCAATGAGAGTATGACGGCGAGCCAGTGAGGCAGGTTCGAGTGCTGGTCAATGGATGGGGGCTCGAACGACTTCATTATAGCATGCAGCACAATGAGCTGCACCAGTGTGACCACAAAGGTGCTTCAACGCTATCTAACTGAATTGACTTTTGACATGCGGTCGCACTCATTCGAATGAATTCATAGCGGCCGCTCGATCCGGTGAGTTGAGTGAAACATATATATTGTGCAGCCAAGCAGACCTTCACAAAACGAATCGTATGTCAGATGCATGAACTGCGTCAGCGCATGCAACCAAATTGAATGTATTGTTGCCTATTAAGGACCACACACCCATTCAGTTGGCTGGATGGAGCATCCCATACTCCGTGCATGCTGCTGCGCAGCAAAGTAGCATGCCTCACATTGATACCCACCAGCAAATGTGGCTACCTTGGTTGTATAATATATTGTTACTCTGTAAATGCACGCAGCCTTGCAGTGTAGAATGTGAACGCAAGGCTGCCATACTCCAGCAGCAAGGGGGTGGACAAAGGCCAAAAGCATAGTCAATTACAACCAATTCTACATTGCATCATGGTCCCTCCATATGCGGCCATGAGCGTCATTGAGAATGCAAAAGATGGAGCACATGCTATACACTCTAGCGGCAAGGTAGCACAGGCACACAGAGAGACAGACACGAACTAAGATCGAGCACCAACAACACCCTTGAAGGCCGCCATTCAAACGGTTCCACGGTCATTCTGTATGATACCGCACAGCCATGGCAGACTGCAGAACAACACATACTGAACAGCATCATCAGACCTAACCACGACACAGGATTTGTAACCTTGGCCACTCCAAACACCATGTCTCAGCATGCAGAAGAAAAAAAAATTAATACTCAGTCAAGCAGCAAGGTTGCACCCAAGACAAGTTCTGTTACAGCCAGCATTCGACAAATTCAGGCCACTTTGGGTTGTACCCGAATCATGCCATATAACATGCAGCCATTTAGACTGCGACAGGAGAATATGCCATACGATATAGAACCTAGCAGCAAGGTTGCAACAGTATCCACTTTGATTCGTACCGTGGTCACTCCTGACCATATGCCATGCAGCCATTCAGACTGCAGTGTCATAGGAAATGCAATATAGTCTAGCAGCAAATCAAGTAGCACACAAGACCTATCAGCAGCACATGTGACTCTGTTGTGCTGTGTCAGAGCAAAATAGCAGGCAAGGCCAGAAGTGTCCATCTGGCCAAAAAGTAGCAGTAATCTGACATGGGGACGATCCAGCAGGACCATAGCAGGCCCCAACATATATCAAACAAACAAACATCAAGCATCAAGCATCATTATGATCCATTTAGCACAACCATGCCATATAGCCAATCAGACTACAATCATGCAAACCATACGTCAGACATACCAACAATATCAGCATATGCAACCAACTTGAATGTACTGTTGCCACCATAAGGACTACACACCCATTCAGACATCCCATACCCCAGCAGCAAAGTAGCATGCCTCACATTGATAGCATCAGCAAATGTGACCACCTTGGTTGGATCATGGGTACTCTGTAGATTGGATAGATTGTGAAAACAAGGCTGCCATACTCGAGCAGCAAGGTTGCAGACCAAGGCCAAAAGCATAGCCTAGTACGAGTTCTACGTTGCATTATGGTCACTCCACATGCGGCCATGAGCGTCATTCAGAATGCATAAGGTGGAGACATGCTATATACACTGTTAACGGCAAGGTAGCACAGGCAAATAGACACATACACCCAAGATTGAGAACCATACACAGCCGTCAAGACCACCCAGTCATTATGTATGACAACACACAGCCATTCAGACCGCAGAACGACACGTAATGAACAGCATCAGCAGACCTGACCACCACACTGAATTCCTACCCTACGCCATGCCTCAGCCATTTAGGCTGCATGCACAATAAGTATTTGATTCAATCTGCATTCAAGCAGCAAGCCTGCACACAAGACATGTTCTGTTTCAGCTAGCATCCAACAAACCAGGCCCTGTTGGGTTGTACCCTAATCACTCCATATACCATGCAGTCATTCAGACTGCAAAAGGAGAATATGCCATACTATGTAGAATCAGACAGCAAGATTTGTAAACAAGACTTCAACAGCATCCAGGAAACAAATGGGACCACTTTGGTTCGTACCCTGGTCACTCCATATGCCTTACAAATGCCATGCAGCCATTCAGACTGTAGTGTAATACAAAATGTGATATAGTCTAGCAGCAAATAAAACAGCACACAAGCCCTAACAGAACCACAAGTGACTGTGTTGTGGTGTATCAGAGCAAATTAGCAGGCGATGCCAGAAGTGTTCACCTGGCAAAAGTAGCAGTAATCTGACATGGGGACGATCCACCAGGACCATAGCAGGGCCCACCATCCATCAAGCATCATCATGATCCATTCAGCACACACATGACAAACAAGGTACCAGCAGAGGTAATGAAGCTTGAGCACTGCCCAGATAAACATGGAATACATAGCCTGGCAGACATCAGAGCACAAAGCAAGCACCATAAGCTTTGCCTGAACACTGCAGGGATACAGGGAGGTGTGCAATCAACCAACAATTTCAGCAACATATGCATTGACTGGCTGAGCGTTGAGTCCAAACTATTTGCCTATTATCTGCCATCAGATATGAGAGCGCACAGCTTTCGACATAGCCCCAATAGCTTAGCTTACCAATACAGCAGCAGTACTGACCCGGCAACCCGGCAAATCTGAACAGCCCATGATGTGATTGCATGCATGAAGGTATGTTGCCTAACTGACAGTGCATTGCCAGGTGCCCTTGTAAGTGCAGCTCCTGTCTATCGCTCTTGTTCTTGCTGGTGTAGTGTGCTTCTGGTTTGCCCAACCGGTTTGGCAATCTACTTGCTATTATGCAACTCTGTGGGGCATCTGCATCTGAAATGACCGACTTCGGGGGAATGCCTCGTCCCTATGCTTCTCCTAATATAAGCTTCTGCCAAGCTTGGAGCCAGGGTCCCAGATCTTGCCTTCTTGTATATATGTTCTCGGGTTTTATCTGCTCGTGGTCAAGTCGTAGCCTGCCCACTGTGGTATTGCTCGCACTTGATAGAGGGGCAACTTGGGCGTATTAGTCAGCAGTGCTTAATTGCAAACTAACTAAGCCACCCGTCCATTGTTACTCCTCTGCACCCACCTGTATCCCTTTTTGCTGATGTAGTAGTAAGTGCCCTGCTGTCTGCCTAGGGGTCCCTGCATCGTGGCAAATGAGTCCTGCATGAGCCATGCTACATTGGTGAGGTGCGTACTGGAGAGTTGCGAGCTGGATAGTTGCCACTTGCTGACTTGATCATTAGCGGCCTTCATGGCTGTGGCAGTGTGTCAAACGATGCAGCCTTGACGCAGACACACCCTTTCTGGTGGATCATTTTTACTTTCGGAGACTAGTTGCCACAATGGGCACACGCATGCACTACTGACTCTAACTATTCCAATCATGATGGTCTCAGAGCATCATGATTATATTAGTGAAGTCAGTAGGATGGCGTGGCTGAGTGGATGATGCAGCAAGTCACAGGAGAAATCACAGGAGCCAACTGCATTGAGGCTGCTGGTGCCTAAAGACGTTGGTCATTACCGCAAATGTCTTAATTGTTTGTCTGAACCCTGTTCAACGGGTTGATGCGACCGCTTGACTTGACAAGCTTGACTGGTCAGCGCAAGTGACCGCTGACTAGGCAAGTGAGCCAAGTAGTGAGTCACGGCACTTATGAATGGAGAGGATGAACGCACCGCGCTCCGTTTCGCCTAGTATTGCACAGTTGCTTACTATGCAGCAAACAATGACAGCGTACTGACAAGATATCTTCCCGGTGAATATCAATATATCCCAGACTCTCAGAGGACATCTGCTTTCCCGCGCCACGCGAAGCATATAGTTGTCAAGCACCATGCAACCAATGTGCGCCGAAATGACAGCCTCAAACTAAAGGCGCCTCACTTGCAAAGGGACTTGCGCTAGCTGGCAACATCTCTCTAGGTATGCCCGCTTTGCTCATCGCGCCAGGACGGTTATACAGCAGAGCTGCCCTAGCTAGCCTCTATGCCACTTCTTGCATTGGCGGTGGTCAATGGCGCTCCGTAAAATTGCTGGGAAGAGCTTGGCTGAGAAGCGCACTGCAACCACTGCAATGCTACCGGTTGCCCTGCCGCCTTTCTTGTCAACCATACCAGCGTTGTATTAGCGTTGTAGTGCACAATCAGTTTCGAAAGGGTTCCTAACTGCGGGTGATCCAGCTTGCTTACTGGAATTCGCAAATTCTTGCAGGACTGGACCTTATTGGTGCCGCCTGCCATATCAGATGAACTACAAGGCAACTCAGACTGTACTCGTGGTGGTGCTCCTGCTGTTAGCGGTACTTCTGGACTGCCCCCCAGCAGCTGCTAGGAGGCTATTAGCCTGTAAGGATGATAAAGACTGCAGCGTAACCTTCAGCTGCATCAAGTCAGCCTGCATTGCACAGCCAGCCACAGATACCTTCAGTGGACCTGCCGTTGACCCCACCAACAACCCCTTCTTCTGCAGCAAGTGCAGGCCCAAGGGGTTCAGGTGCGAGCCTGCACCAGTTGATGTCTGCAAGGAGCCCTTCGTTTGCAGAAATGGGGTATGCCAGGACAGTCCAACAGCCCTGGAGACTTTCGGCAAGTAGGCTTTTCTGAGAAGGAGGAGCGGTCCTTGGAATGTTAACTCCCATGCTGCACAGCACAGTGAAACAACCGAGAAAGTGAGAGCTTGGAGATATGTAGGAAACTTTGTGTTCTTCTGGCCGCCTGAGCTGGCACAAAGAATGGGTTGTTGAGCAGCTGGGCAGGAAGCCCTACTCCTGCTTGCATGGAACCTACAGGGTGTAAAAATGTATCTTGTCTCTACTACAAAGCAGAAGACTAGCATAAGGCTGTTGCTCCCAAGGATCTACTGCTTACCAGGAGCTTGCCTATAGGCTTTGTTTGAGCTGGCCTGGTTGTGTGACGGGTACTTGGCCTTTAACCCTTCTAGGAAGAGTCTACATGTCTGGGCGATCAGCATTTTGCTGTGCTAATGAGGACCATGCTTCTGTCTCACCGGTCTTCAAAACCAGTGGTGACTGGCTCCTTCGGGGATGCCCAAAGCAACGTGCATGTATGGTATATTTCTGCATCACAACACTGCCATTTAGCAGTGCTTGATGTCAAACTGCTCCCGGCCAGTGACCAAGTCAGCCTCGTGAGAGCAATTGCTCACATCCCCACGCTACCATGCCTGTACCAAATATTTAAGAGCCAGCCCGCTCATAAGGGTCACTAAGGGTCTGGGGCAGCACTGTGGTAGAGAGCGACATGCATGGCTGCTTTTCCATTCTGCTATCATAGGGCCTAAAGCAGTTTTGGTTAGTATTTGGTAGGTAGGCCAGTAGTATGTTCATGGAGGATTTTGTTATGCTATGCTATGAACTTCAGGTTCTCACCTTGTTGCTAGTGTGGCACACAAGGCCCAGTTTTGGAAGTGCACATGGCTGGCACTGTTGGCGCTGCAGCAAGTGGGAGTTGCCTCATGGCTCCCGTTGGGAAGCTTTATGGTCCACCATGCTCACAATGTCTTCTCTTATGGAAGGTGCACTTATTCTCAGCTATGTACCCAGGTATGTTTAGGCCCATGCTGCTTGGCCACATGTATTCCCAGCAGCCTTCTTCATTCTCTGTGGTATTTTGTTGGTCACACCCTTTCTGGTGTGCCATGGTTTTGTTGCTGAGTCTAGATACTATCTGTACAGTTCATGTCTGGAGCTTCCATGCCCATTGCTTGGTAGAGTCTAGGGCCCTTACCCTAGATGATATCCACTCATCGTGTTTCATGTGCATAGACAATCACGTTGTAATGTGATGTATGGGAGCGTTGCATGGACCCACACATGGCAAGCCAGCCTGCTGTGCAGTGCTGCTGATTTGCTATTGTCCTCCCCCTGAAGTCGTGTTTGTAATAAAATGTCACCTGGAACACGTGCGTTTTGGTCCATCAGATATAAGCACCTCTGTTCTAGCTGGGATGCATGTATGCCTTAATCAGTTCGTACTGGTCGGCTATCATCAGTCATGGTCGTATCTAGGTGTTGATGTGATCTGGAAAGATGTTGGAACACTGCACATGCCGTGCTATACATACAATTCATTCACACATGATCAGATGTAATCGGTTTGGAGTTGAAATGCATTGGGAGGTAACACGTTGATGGGGATGGCAAGCAAGATAAGGAGGCAGAGATGCTTTGGCTACCAGCAGGTGGCTTAGGAGACGAGGGGAAGCTGCAGGGATGGAGATGTGTTAGGCTGGCAGGATTCTGGCTGTCAGCACTGCGTTTTATGTCCTGATCTGTTTATAACCAGCTGCAGGAGTGCGTGGGCTGGTTTTGCATGGCAAGAGTAGCTGAATTTCTGATGGCATTGTCGCACAACACGCATGTGAGACTAGGTTCTGATTGCTTGACTGAGCCCGGAGTGCTGCTGTGTTGCATGATCTGGGGTAATTAAAGGTTAGGTCCTGGATACTAGAGAGTGCCCAGTGATTATGGCTAAGATGCGGTGGGCATTCAGTACATCTTGGTTGGTGGCGAGCCGGCTTACTTGAGTGCTCTTGCTGTCTGTCGCTCAATCGGCATCCAGGCCGTATCTGGTCAAGGGTTGCTGCCAGTTCTTAGGTGAGCATGGAATCGTAGACACCATGGTGCCAGTAGTACTCTAGACTTCTACATTATGGGCTATGGCCCGGGTGCATGCCTTATCTAGCAGGTTATAGGTACTGGCTCAGGACGTACTGCATAGTGATGGAGACAGTAGTTCAAGGTGTGTGACCATTTGCTGGCTTCTTTTATATGTAGCCCTGAAGAGATGCTTAAGGAGAAACTGATGCATGTGATGGCTGCCCAAGCCAAGCCTTTCTGTGACATGGGAGCGCCTTAATGCAGGAGCAACTATTTTGCACCCCATTGACCAGTAGGATATAGGAATGCGCTTGGGAAGCAGTCAAAAAGCCTTTCATAATCTGGCATCTCTGGGGCCTGTCAGGGACAGAGTTGTAATTTTGGAGCTAGTTTGCTTGGCCTGGATGTTGGGGAGCTGAGTTGCAACTGTAGCCCAGATTATCCCTTTTGTGTTTGAATCACTACTGACGAGATAGATCAGAGCACAGGTGGTGTATCCTGACATATATAGCTCGGTTGGACATGTGTCAGTCAAAACTGCTCCGGCTGATCCAGCTAGCTGTACTCTAGGCAGCTGGTGCAGGCCATGGAAGGTTGCCGACAGGGGGAGGGATCGGCTTCGTAAGGGAAGGTTGACGGCGCATTCAGCCGTTGGTGCCATCTGTTGGGGTCATTACAATTGCCACGGGTTTAGAGACTCTCCCGACTCAATTGCCAGGAGTCACTGCTGCGGTGAGTCACTTGCGGTATTTGATCGGGTGCGCCATCGAAAGACTACATAGGCTACCATATCCGATCCGAGACATCGAAAGAGACCAGCGGAAGACACCGCGATGGCATGCGATTTCGTCATGGAACTTACCGATGCGCCGTTACGATTGTTAGCATGTGTACTGCTCTCAAGTTCCGTAACAGCGTTTGCAGTTGGCTGAGGCTATCTGATCTTAGTAACCAGTATAATAGACCGGTTAAGCATATTATAATTGACGGAGTATGTCAAGCTAAAGTGTAGCTGAATTGGAGGCAGTGGCCAATACTACCGGCAGGAGTCGAGTCTGTCTCGCCGGTTTGGCCACACGCTAACCGGCATATGAACAGGTAATGCGAGCAGAGCTCAAACCTGCCGTATTATTAGGGCTTGCACCAGTGCTCAGCCATGCCGATCCTCTCTTTCACTTCGCAGGTCTTGCATGGCCTTTCTGTGGGCCCTCCTAGGCGCGCTCCTGACAGCAGTCCATGTACGCTCGCAGCCTATCCAAACCGACTTGGACAGGTTTGACCGCACTTGTAACTATACGGCCTACGATATCCCCCCGAAGCTATTTTTCAATGGTAGCGCTTGGGACTACTTGTTCCCCCTGGTAAGTTGACATGCTGGGGTGGTGTTTCCCCTATAATCGAAGGCAGGGTGTGAGCTCCTTGAAGTGCAAAGTGGCTATTTTCAAAGAAATACGGTCACTGAAAGGAGGTTTTGAGAAGGACATGGTTCTCCGCATGGACAGCATGTGATGACATGGTGCAGCACCCATTTGGAGA
Source organism: Pseudopediastrum boryanum (assembly GCA_963556185.1). Lineage (NCBI taxonomy): Eukaryota > Viridiplantae > Chlorophyta > Chlorophyceae > Sphaeropleales > Hydrodictyaceae > Pseudopediastrum > Pseudopediastrum boryanum. The sequence goes on from OY744495.1 coordinate 4,417,774, forward strand.
AATGCTTGAGAGGAGGTGTAATGTCTTTATGAGCTGCATGATGTTTACCACCCTGCAGTGTCTGCCATGTTAAAGATGCTGTGTGAACATTGCCTGGGCTGAAGTGTATTAGGTATTAGATAGCATTGCATACACAGTAATTGAGTGGACACCGGGCATTAGTCCTGCGTAGTCCTAAAGGAGAGGCGGTACTAACACACATGGTGGTGCGTCCCCCTACCCCCTACCCCCCTACCCCCTGCATAGACACAGGATGTTTTTGTTGCTAGTAAGTACCATGCTATGCACATGGTTTGCTGAAAATGTTCTGATAGCTTAACTCCGGCCCACGATCTCACCAGCAGGACCTCAGTCAGTACCCAGTGCTATCCCAGCAATTCAACTTTCAAGCTTCATCAGGCACGTCAGCTGATTGCTCCGCTGCCATGGCCTGACCTGCCTTCACAAACCAGTGCTGTACATGTGAATGACATTTGTTGTCCTTGTTCACAGGATATTTGGCATGTGCCTGCATGGTATGAGAAGCCTGTAGCAGCGTGCTTTGGCCCCGGGGAATCCGTGGACCTCAAAAAGCTTCAAAAAGGAGAGAAGCTGCCCTGCTATTACAGAAGAACCAGCAAAGGGCTTATAGACTACTGGGAGGAACATGCTTGCGACATCCTCTTGAAAAGCAACTGCTACTGCTTTGCCATCAATCGCTACGTTGGAAGCTTCTGTGAACCTGGGCTTGGCGGCACTGGAATGGACCTACCATCGCCTATTGATAGCTGCAGGGACTTGGTAAAAGGGGTTGTAGCGGATGGGGCAGTAAAAGTTGACCGGAAGACTATCTATTCCAAAAAGCCGACAGGGCATTACATAGCAATGGCTATTATGCCAAGCACAGATTCCTACACTGATTCTGGAGACTTCCATTTCTGGCGGTTGGACAAGGATGGTTCATGGGCTTACAAGGGAGGTCAAACCCTTTCACGCAGGACTTTCCGTAACGGGAGAAAGCTCACAGACATAGAAAAGCCAGAGGCTAGGGGTGATTACACACAGTTCTGTGGTTACTTTGAAGTGTGGCCCGATACGCATAAGTTGGGCAACGGCACCAACTACTGGCGCAGTAAAGTACCGCAGCGCTTTCAAGCATGGGGTAAAGCAGGGCTCAAATCAGCTTACAAGCAGCTTCCAAAGATATCCAAGGCCTGGAGTCTTGCTTATAGTGAATTTTGGGATGGAGGCTGGACGGATCTGTCAATGAGCAGCAGCAGGGTTGCTCGCTTCGGCACTTCCAGCAGGATGGACATGTACAAGTTGGACAGGCGCTCTGCAAGGCCCTTGCATGCCATCCAGCAGCCATAGGGCTTTGCTGCCAACCCCGGGTTTAGGCAGCCCCGGGATGCCTGGAGCAAGGTAGGGTGTGGGCAGAAGTTCTGTTGACTTGTTGTAGCTGCTCCCAGATGCTTTGCTTAGAGCTGGTCTCTTTTAGCAAGGGCACAGGGATAGTGAGCATTAACTATGCTAGCGACTGTGCCCCCTGCAGCCCTTGGGCATAAGGATATGCATTCAGTTTGTGTACTGGTGGGACTCTGGTTGGTTCCCAGTGTGTTCTGTACTTTGGCCCAGTCAGGGACAGTTCGAGTGCTATGTTACCCTGATGGCAGAGTGGTGAGGTTCTAGCTTAGGTAGATAGGCATTGTGGCTGCTGTGATTGCTGTTGGCGTTTGGGAGCAGTGCCTTGCAATGTTATCAGCACAGGGCATCGTGTTGGGTGCAAATGCATGTTGGTGAGGGGTGCATCATAAGATTCCAAGATGCATTTATTATAAATGGTACTTGGGTGGTCGCTCAGGGGTTGCAAGTTGGTAGCACTGCAACCCTTGAGCAACCTTTGGCAGCTGCAGATCACTAGATTATTTATTGGTATGGAAAGGTATGCTCAGGTTACGGTCCAGGGTTGTCTCAGTGCACTATGGGCATAACCAACTGTAAGGGATTGTCTACTGCAGTGGATAAAAAAAACCATTGTTAAGCAGCTTACTGCCGCGCACAATATCACAATCATCATGCCAATATTATTTATTAGCTTTGCAAGGCTTGGGACAGGGAGTGCAGCCATGGCTCTGTCTGGTCTGGTTTTTGGAATGCATGGCTCGGTGAGCTTCTTCATGACATAACATAACATAACAAACATTTAAGGTGTGGCAACCGCAAAGGGCTGCTAGGTCGAACCGACCAAACACACCATCGGATGGATCCAAAACAGCATGTTAACATTGTCCTCATGCTCCCTGTGTTGCTGCTTCCTCTTGGTGGGGGCTGAAATCACCATGGAGCGGTACAGCTAGTGTTTCCGAGGGGATGCATCTTGATGAAACTGAGGGTGTCTCTGCAGCCATCAGCTCCCTTGCAACTGCTGCTACGCGTGCCACCTGGGCCATGATCTCACGTTTCCGAGTCCGTAAAGTAAGGGACATAGCTGTGAAGCTTCAGATGTTTAGAGCTCTTGTCTTGCCTATTTTGGAGTATTGTGGTGCCATCTGGGGCCCTGACATGCTTGCCTCAAGCAAGCATCTCAGCCAAGTTCTTGATAACCCTCTGCAAGCGGTTCAGACAACGTTTTTGCGAGGCCTGGGTCAGCTGCGCAAGTCTGTATCCAAGACAGTCCTGCGCAAGGAAATGTGCATGGAGCCAGTGGCCAAGGGATGGTTACGATCTTCAATCGCATTGTGGGAAAGGTTGCAAGCAGCACCCAGCAACAGTATCTTGGGTATTACTGTTAGGGAGTCCATTAAAAGAGCGCAAGCCGCTCCAAAGAGGAACACATCGTGGGCCGGAAGGTTTTTGTCTATGATGCATATGATCACTGGCCAGGGCTCCAGGGATGATGCTGCCACTGTGCAGGATTTTGTCAAACAGTTTGGCTTTGACTCCACAGCTGACCGCATTTTACCTGTTCCCAGTGGGGTAGTGTGGGCTGCATGGGAGAAATTTGTTCAGGTAGAACCTTGGGAGAATTTGGAGTCAAACCCCAGGACAGCACCCACGGCGCGTATAAGATTAGTTACGTACAACAATTGGTTTGCTGTTCCCCATGGGACTGGTGGGACACAGGAGAAAGGCTACCCTCCGGGTATGCCCAACTACATTAAGCATTCTGGTGGGATCCCTTTTTCTCAAATTAAGCAGTTGATACGGTTTAGGACTGGTGCACATCATTTAAGAGTGGAAACTGAAAGGTGGGTGCCGGCCCCCGCTCGGTTGCCGAGATCTGAGAGGGTCTGTCAGAAGTGTACTTTGGGCTCAGTTATGGAGGATGAGTATCATGTCCTGTTTGAATGCCCCACATATCACCACATTCGGTTGAAGTATGAGGAAGCATTGTTCTCAAATTTTGGAGGAGTGTCCCGGGCTGCTCGGTCTATGCGGCCCTCTGGGAAGGTCAGTGCTTTCATGAACCAGAATCCCAGGAAGGTTGCTGCCTTTGTATCAGAATGCCTAGACTATAGGCGCTTTGAAGCATCCGACCTTCTACCTGATGCAACTAGGGAGACACTAGAGGAGCTAGGTCTGGTTGGTTATCAAATTGATACGTTTTCGTCTGACTATGATGATTATATTGATGAGTCTGGCATGGTGTATGATGCCCATGGAGCCTAGTTTGGCTCCGTTACGGGCGCCCCCTTTGTGGGGCCACTTTGTAATCTGTAATCTTGTAATCTGTAATTGATTGTGAGAATGAGGATGTATGTACTGCCACCACTCGCATGACTGGCCAGGCGACATGATCTTGTGCCACCTCACACCGCAGCCCAGGAAAGAGGAATGAAAGGATCAGTTCAATACCTGGCCTCAATAGCCTCACCTGGGCTGCCACTGTCTTGTCTACAGCGCGCGGCAGGACTGTCTGGGCATAGCCGATCTCTAATCTGCTATGTTTGCATAGGTCAGGCGTTAATCATGGGCATCTGCAGTGCGACCATAGGATGGTGGTCTGTTAAGGATGTTGTACCCACTTTTCTCCTGTGATGTCTTCAGGGGTCTGCATGCATGAGCTGTAAGGGGCAGGGTCTTTTGGTCAAAATCCCTGCCTGTAGATGCATGATGTTCAGTGAAGCTGGTCTTGGTTGGCATTCCAGTGTTGCCTGAGCACGGGGGACGAGACTGAAGGGTGATGGAAGGGATTAAGGGTTCACTGTGCCCACATGCAGACCATGTGGAAGTTGGTACAGGTAATCAAAGCAGGGTAGCGTGATGCGACATGCAGTACCATCTGGCAGTCGCTGTTTCATTACTGGGTGATTAGGACTCTGGGATACTTCGCAAAGTTTGCTTAATGAATGTTACACTTTGAAGTAGGCATTCAAACCGGTAACGATGATTAGAATTCATTTACTAATTGCGGCTTTGAGGCATGGAAACGGTCCCTGATCCGAATGAACGGTCTGAAAACACTTCAGTCCTCGCTTGTCTGAATGTATGAAATGATTCCAACCCGGGAAGCTGCTTTCGCAACGTAGACGTACATGACACATGGAGATGGAATGATATGTGATGTTCACGGCAATAAGTGGCTGCCTCAACCGTACTCTCACGGCTGCCTGAACCGGGCGGCGATTGGCAGAACTGGGGTGCAGACAGAGTACCACGATCATGTGGTTCAACTGATGTCATGATGATCAATGTCTCCTAACTCTCTCTGCGTTAGCGGCATTGCAACCCCTTTGATGAACCGACCGCACACGTGGTTTGCCATTATGTGAAGATTCACCAGTCCACACACAAACAAACGCATTCAACTGACACGCCAGCTGTCCTTAGGTTTCGTTAGTCCTTGAAAGTACACCTCAATGGGAAGTTGTCCGCGTGTACGATACAACAAGTAGTGTGACAGCTTGCCTCAGCTTTCTGCTGACATGCATGGCTGCTTCCTACGACTGGGACCAACCCTTCCTCGACACTCACCCAAAAAAAGGCATCCAATCCAGCCCAAGGCCCACATTCCATTTTTTACAACAGGCACAAGGCACGCCTGTCGACCAGATACTCAGACACCCGGACCACAAACCACTGAAAAACGCAGCTCTAGCCAAAAACTCCACCCACGTTCAGTATTACCAGAAAGCAGCAGACTGATATGAGTGCCAGCCCATCACACATGCATCAGTGCAAGCAACTCAGGTTCCTTGTTTGTCCGCCAAACCCATGGCCCTGTCATATCAGCAATCATACCCAGATGTATTCTCAACAAGCAAACACAGCTAAGATTCAATGAACACCCGCAGCATGAAGTACCGAGGCAGTACTGCTGTGTCTAAGGGCTGCAAATAGACAGCCCCACAAACACCAAGGACCAGCTGTGAGCCGTCTCACATCCCCGAACACCCCCCCATACATCCTCCCCAAAAATCAATAGCTGGTCCAGGTGAATGTTTTCAACACAGTCTGACGAGACAGATGAGCTTATAAGCCTCTTCATGTCCACTGCATCTTCATGCAACTTGATACCCAGGTCAGTGAAGCCAGGAAGACCACACATGTAGCATACATATAACTTTCTCCACACAACCTGCAAATGTTACCCAGCAAGTCATGGGGCTTGGCAGCACATCCAAAGGATATTTCTACCCGCCAGACAGAAACATGCTTGGTGGATCTCCTACCAAGCCCCATGACTTAGTGCCGTTTGCTAAACCTGCTACTTGCCAGCCCAGATCATTCCCATGAATGAAAAACCATAGTACAAACCTTTACCTCACCTTTCACAGGATGAGGTCATGCCTAGTGGGCAGGGCCCTAGAGAACAACCCAGTGCCCAAATCCCCCTGCTCATTCCCATGATAACCACCAGCACCAGGGGATCCATACGTCCCCCTGCCACCTCCATAACTATACTGCTGCCTCCCATACCCCTCACCATGCCCCTCCCGCTCTTCATACCTTCCGCCGCGTGTATATCCACCACCTCCCTGTCCACCCCAGCTGCCACCCCCACCACCACCAAAGAACGGATCCCCTCCTGCCCCACCAAACCCAGCATCACTACCCCCATCTCCAAGTCCCCTCTGCTTCCTACCACCCACTGTGTGCCAGTCAGCATCTTCTCCGCTAACCACGCTGCCACTCCTGCTTGAACCCCTCGCCCCAGCCCCATGGCGAGCCAAAGCAGCTTCTGACAGCCTCTGTCCAGCAGCTTCAACTGCCAAGGGGTCCACCCCCCTCTGCTTCAACACCTCCTCCCTCGGCCTAGCAGCACCAAACACACTAGCCGCCTTCGCTGCTGCCGCAGCATCAGCAGCAGCACCAGAGGAGGAGCGGGGCAAGAGGTTCAGCTTAGGACGGCCCCCTGCAGCACCCTTGCTTTTATCCCAGCTCCCTGCCTGATCAGGAGCCGCAGCAGCAGCATCCCCATTAGCTGCTGGCACTGCCACTGCCAGAGGTTGAGTCCTAGGCTGCAGCTGCAGCTTTGGTCGCTGAGGCCCCCCACCTGCTGCTGCCCCAGCCTTCTCTCCCATCTCGCTCCCAAGGTCCACAGATCCCCTTGGAGAGGATGGTCCACTAGCTGCCGCGCTGCCTGCATTGCTCCCCTGATCAACGCCGCTAGACCTAGGCTTAAGCACAAGCCGCGGCCTGCCAAAGGGGTGTGCAGGCTTGACAAACGGCCCCTTGCCCTCTGCTGCTGCTTCGTCTGCCGAGCCGCTGCCACTGCCTGCTAAGCTGCTCACGCTGCCGCTGCTGTGCACACCATTAGGCCCCTCGGCCTGCAGAGTGGGCTTGGTCTTGAATACGTTGGCCATGGCTCTTTGAGCCAAGCGCTCTGCAAAGTCATTTTTTGGGCCTGTAGGGGCTGGAGGGGCAATCTTCTGCAGAGCGAACAGTACAAGAGGCACAGCATAAGTCACTAATCATCAAGAGAGTGTGCAGGAGGGACGAGCAATGTGATGGTGCAAGTGTCAATGCAGCTTTTCTCCAATTCTCCAGAGTCATCCTACTTGCAGTCCTACAAAGCCTCCACACAGTAGGGTCCACAATCTGTAGGGTCCGCAATCTGTGTTTAGCGTCCACACCGTTTGCGTATCACACATCGCAGCGCAATCTGTGTTTAGCATTCACAACATACCCTTCAGCTCTATACTCCCTACTCCCTGCTCTTCTGCCCATAACCTGCACTACTCCACACACCACTACATGCCAGGCAAGCCCTTGCATACCCTGAGAAGCCTTGCTGCAAAGCACCTGCTGCTTCCCAGCTCATCACTGTACAGCCCTGCTGCCCACGATGCTGAGCAAACGCTCAGAAGAACCACCCGTGACATTAAGTTGCAGCAGCAACATGACTCAGGACAGTCTCCAAGTATTGCTGCAGGGTACATGCTTGAACTGCTCACCTTTTCCTCTTCTTGAGCAAAATCTTCCTTTTGCTGCTCCTTAGCCTGCTGGATCTCTGGCACAGGTGCTGCTGCTGTAGCGCTGGTGGTCTCAGTAGACTCCTTGGTGGGGTTTCCTGCCCTGCCAATTGCCACACCGTTTGGCCTGGGCACTGCTGCTGCTGCTGACACTGCTGCTGGGGCTGCTGCTGCCGCTGCATTGTCAGCCGCAAATGCAGCCGACCTCCCATTACCCATTGCTGCAGAAGCTGCTGCCGCCGCTGCTGTGTCCCTTTCCCCAGCCTGCTGCTGCTGCCTTGGGCGGGGAGGGGGTGGGGGAGGGGGTGGTGCAAATCGCGGATCAAACCCGGAGCCTGCTGCATAAGGTGGCGGGCCACCCCTGTAGGCGTCAGTTCCCCTGCTGCTGCTGAAGCCCCTCGTGTCCCCCTGAGGGGGGCTGTAATCACTAGTGCTGCTGAAGCCCCTCTGTGCATCTGCTGCTGCTGCTGGCACTCCCATGAACGGCTGCTGCTGTGGACCATTGTAGGAGGGATAGCTGAAACGCCCTGTGCCATCTGCAACTGGCTCAACAGCAAAGCCCCTGCTGTCTCTGCAGACCTCAGGAGGGGGTGTGGGGCCCATGTTGCGCCTGGGGGGCGCATCTGGCCCGCTTGGGTGTGGCACAGGCCCATATTCCCTGGAGCCGTAGTAGCCAGGGTCCCTAGGAAAATTCTGAGAGGGGTGCAAGCTGCCATTGCTGAAGCCCCTGTCAAAACCCCTGCTGTCAACCCCACGCTCATAGGCACTGTCAAACCCACGGTCAAAACCTCGGTTGGAACCGAAATCGTCGAAGCCTGCTGCAGGGTGGGGGTAGTCGGGACGGGGCGGGCCGTGGGCTTTGGAGGGAGGGGAGTGGGGGTAGCCATTGGCTGCTGCTGTACAAGAAGGCCCGCCAGCATAGCGCGGGCCTGGGCCAATGCCGGGGCCACATGGGTCTCTGGCATCCATAGGACGGAAGCCCCGGTCATTGGGGTAGTAGGGAGTGGCGTGGGAAGAGGAGGGAGGACCAGTTGGCGCACCATAGTCTCCATTCAGAGGGACACCAGCACGGCTCTTTATGTACGGCCCCTGAGGCCCAAAGCTACCATCCTTGGCGCATGCAGCAAATCTAGAGCCATTCTCAATGGCAAGGTCAGCTATCTTAGTTTCGAGGGCATATTGGTCGCCATCCCTGCAATGCAGAAGCACCAACTTGTTAGCAGGTAGATATCCTTGTCCTGACAGTTAAGCAGCAGGTATCAGCCAATGCATTGGCACAGCATTAAGAAACCATTCAGACGGTCACCTCAAGGAAGTTGGCAACTACATGGGCATAACTTGCAGCACACTGTCCTTCTGGCATAGCAGGTTCACGGGGATTTGATACTGAACAATTCACGCATGCATGAGAGCAGTGGTCTATGACAGGCTGCATACGCATGGCCTGCCTTCATGAGATACCAATGATGCTTATCTGCATCAGCTGCCGATCATCCACACCGGGCCGCAAGCTAATTGCTGCTGCATCAAGCTGACACCTATTGCTGGACCTGGGAACCTGACCAGCCTGTGCTGCACTGCTGCTAGCATGCAATGGCTCATGACGGGGCTGGTAGTTCTGCGGAGCCCCACCGTACCGTGGAACATCGCCAGACTTGTTAGGAAGGGTCTCGAGGTGCGTTTTCCCAGGTGCTGAATCATAGAAGTCCTTCAGGCTCATAACATTGGCCTTCTTGGATACCTTCTTCGTCATGACCTTTGGCGAGTCCTAGGTCGTTGCGTTGATTGGACGTGATCAGACCTGCGGGCGAGACGAGGCCACTGCTGGTCAGCAAGGCCCTAAGGCTGCAAGTGCCGGTCAAGCGAAGTGCCTTTCCGACATCCAGGAAGCAGGTCAGCTGCAAGGGGGACTTCGCGCGAGTCCTGAGAGATACATTCAGGGACGATTCCAGGCGGACATGTTCTAAAGTGCATGCAAACGACTCTGCAGAACTACCGAAGCAGAGAAGCACCAAGTGCCCCGCGTAGAATCTCCAACTGCGCGCGATCATACAGACACATTTGCAGGTCGCCTCAAAGTTACACTAGCATATATCTGGGTTGATTTCTGTCCTAGAGCCTTAAGTGGCTGCAGGAGCGAAATGGTTCGCCCGTTGACAGTCCCAACGAAGACGGAGGTGTTCCTGGCAATAAGCCTCACCTTCAGCAGCGCTTGATGCCCTGCCAAGTAGCTGATCTATAGAGCGAGGTACCCCCGTCATTACCCCAGCTTTTCATGAAAGCAAGAGCAGCAGCGAACACACAACTGGGATTGCGCCAAGCCAGTTGGGAAGCTCGAGCGACTCAGGACTAGAGGGGCTCCGATACCAGTCGTCATTGCCTCTCACTGATGCATTTGGTTGCCTCTCGACTGCCTCTCGGCTGTAGAGCTTGAATAGTGTGTTTGCAACAACAATATTGACCGCTCCTGCTGTAACACTAGTGCAGCATCGTTCTGGACCCATGCGGCCGTGCCTAAGGTGCGGAACAATGCAAGTTTGAAGAGAGCCGCTACAAACTCTGGCATCTTCGTTCACAAACCGCACGACGTAGAGCTCTAGTAATAATGATGCCATTGTCAAGATCGGCGCCCAATTGCGCAGCATGCCAAGTAGAGGTCCTGTGGATAAAGACAGATCAAACCAAAGCTGCTCACAGCAACAGTCGACCCAGAACTCGACGAGCATGAGTCTTTGCACTGTTTTAGCCCATTCGGTGCTCCATGTCCAGCTCGTCAAGTTTACAGTGTGCGAGCACACTAGGCGGAAGACCTACTCTAGACTCGCGGCCAAACTCAATATCTTGCTTGGGACTCACATCCATGGAGCCTATCTGTGGCTGTGTCAGTTCCGGAAGCTGGCTAGGGGAACCTTTAAGCTCAACACAATGCGGGCAATATAACAGGCAACAGGTCGCTAGGGACAGTGTGCATCTCTTCCCACCTGGCGCCTGCCCCCCAGGTGCCTAGGTCTGCTGACCCTGAAGTGGTTCACCAGCGGTTGAATTGCCCAGAACAGATACCATCTTTCTGGGTTTTCAACTCAAGCCACCCATGCCTCCTACATTGACGTGCCGCTATGAACGAGTGGCTCCCGCTCACTAGTACGTGGTGACAAGGGTAACTGGGCTGAGCGCAAAGGGAAGACAGCAAACTATTGTTCGCCTGGCACAAAACAAACTGGCCAAAACCCATCCTAAACGGAAGTCGATCAGCCTTGAGTGGCCTTCTGGCAGTGGAATGCCCGCACACGATCTCTGAACTGTAGTTTGCTTTGGCTTGGACGCAACAAAGTTGCGATTCTTGTTGAAAGACTCTTCACACTCGGCACGATGCGTCAGCAATCGGCCACACGGCACATGCGGTGCTCAGTGCGCCAGCATTCTGTGTCGCCTCGCATAACGCCAGGTGCAGCTCAAGCTGGGAAGCTTCGCCAGGGCGGGCGCTATCGAGGGCCTGAGAACGCTCATGTACCTACCGTAGCAGCCGTTGATGTGTGAGTAGAGCTCATTTTACCTGAGCAGCGCGCCATGCTGGCAACGTCGCTGCCATTGACTGGCCACTGCAGGGTACCCCTATGTTCTTCCTATAAGTTGAAAGCGTGTTGAACCAACCCAAACCCCGCAGGGCGACCACCGTAGAACAAGAAGTTACTGAAAGCCCATCAGAGAAGATTGAGCAGTCCCAGTTTGACTGGTACAAGCACTGGTACCCAGTCTTGCCAGTTGCATATGTCGATGAGAAGAAGCCCAACGCAGTGACTCTGCTCAGCAAGCGCTTTGTCGTCTGGAAGGACGCCTCAGGAGCTTGGCGGGCACATGAAGACTTCTGTCCTCACAGGTGAGGTGCCAGCATGTGCTTCAGAGTAACATCCCAAGGCAGTGGGGCAATGGCACAGCGGATGATTGCAGCATGGGCCATGTTCCTCGGTGCCTGTATTGTTCTCCTCAAGTTAGGTGGACACTAAGGACATGTGGGCAACTCCGCTGGGCTCTTTTGCTTTCACTGTCGCTGCGGGCATGAGCAGGCACAGCCCTGCAGCATGGGCCCATGCAACAAGCAGATGCTTAGCACTGAAGGGAGCTCTTGCAATCATTGCAGTCCCCATCAGCCATCTCTGCGTACTGTAAAGCAGGTTGGTACATTAGGATAGCTCCAGGTGCAGGGCACTGGCAGGTGTTCACTGCTGTGTGGCAAAGCTGCAATGATCAACCGTCTGTGGGTATGACTGTTTCTTGCTGTTGCCTTGCAGGCTGGCTCCTTTGAGCGAGGGCAGAATAGAAGCAGACGGCAGCCTGTCTTGTGCTTATCATGGCTGGCGGTTCAATGGTGAAGGACAGTGTACCAAAGTGCCTCAGGTATGGGGAGCACACAGGATAGTGGTAATAGGGGGATGGGAAGTCTGGGCGTGAGGGTGCATTGGCTTCCATTGAATGGAAAGGGGCGCGCAGGTGGCCAATGCTGGGGCCTTGCAGTTAGTGGAAACCAGATGGTGTTAGGATGGGCATCAGAGTCCCCCCTTCCCCCACCTACAGGACTCTATCCATCGGTACAACCATGGGTTCGCATATTTAGTAAGCTTGCATGAGTCTGACGGCATTTTGTAATCTGCATACTTCGGCTGAATGCGTAGATGTTACTCAGGAGCATGGTTTGATCAAGAGTTCAGGGGCAGAGCAGGAGCTAGTCAAAGCATGATGGATTATCGCAAGCTGCATGCAAGAACAATGGCCTCGTCTTTCTGGGCTGTGAGACTCTATGGCACTCAGCCTGGAGGCAGTTGACCTGCAAATGGAAGACTTGCTGGATACTGTATATTGAGCAGTATCCCTTTGCAGTGGAAAAGAGGCAAGAGATGTCTAGGCTTTCCGCTCCCATTGTCTTGCCTCGTTCCAGAGTCTACTGGCTGCCATTTCAACTCCGACAATTTGTCGTTCCTGGGTCGGGTTTAAAGGCAGCAAGGCAGCAAAAAGTTCTGCCGATCGACCCCCTGTGTTCCCTGCAGATGCAACCTCTTTCCATACATCGTCACCTGTAGTCCAAGGCCCCAAGTTGAGTGGCTACAGGCTGCCCATGCTCTGCTGCTGTGTATTGCTCTCCCACTGTCCTTTCAGACCTGTCTCAGAGCAATTCAGCTTACCTGCTAAGTGCAGCTCTTGTGTTTGAGTAATTCATGATGCTTGAAGTTTCACATGACCGCAGCAAAGAGCCCCCGCAGCTCACCTCTGGGGCCTGTCGATAGTAATGGTTAGACAACAGCCCTTGCGTTCACTCCAGGTTCACAATCCAGCCCATAGCCCAGATTCTACAAGCTAACAGTAATACCTTCAGCTATCATCTAAAAGCTGAGCATTGGTGCACCTCTTGTGTTGCCATTTCCCACTTGCAGTCTGAGAGCCCTAAGGCCGAGGCCACAGCCTGCTCCAGCTCCCGCTCCTGCTTGGTGAGTTACCCTATCCAGGAGAAGGTGGGGCTGCTGTGGATCTGGCCCACTTCAGGTGCAGCTGCACAGCAGGAAGCAGCAGAGAGGCAGCCTGTGGTGACGCAGGGCCTGGAGGAGAAGTACAGGGAGGGCAATGAAGTTAACTGGTATATGAGGGACTTACCTTACGGTGAGTGGGATGGGATTGGTGGGTTAGGGTTTAGGGTTTAGGTGGGTGGAGGCATGACCACAATGCAAACGCCATAACAGAATATGACTCGTTGGAAAGAGGCCGGTAGCTCATCTGTATTGCCTCTAAATTGTAGATGTATGCTGCGTTGATGTAACATGATTGGGCATGGGAAGCAGTATCAAGTAGGGCGTATGGGTGCTAGGGATTACAGGTGCATGAAAAAGGGTAATGGATGGACGGTGCCTTGGTCACCAGTATGTAGGCGCAGACACCAGGCATGGGGAGGTAGGTGTGTGGACCTTTTGTGCTGGCTTCCTGCAGCTCAGGCTACTGCACAGGGAGGGCTGTCTTTTGTGTTGATGAGCTAGAATTTGGCTCTCACTGCCAAGGAGGAGTTGCTGCTGGCTCCCGTAGTAGTTGGTAGTAGATGATAGACAACATTGTCAAGCAAGGCTTGGCAGTTGGGCAGGGCAGCATCTCCCAATTATCAGCGGGCTTACATGCTGCTGTAGTGTTGAATGTGCAGTGCTGTAGGATATGAAAGGGTATACCTTATGTGTGCCTAGCTGAGTACGCTGATTGCGGACTCTTGTGTATGCTGAGATGCTGTCAGCCTGCCTGACGAGTCTTCTTTACCCATACCCAACTCAGCAGAGCTCTGCCATCGTGAATTATTCTCCAGCTTGTTCATATGGATGTTGCACCGTGTATTGTTGCTTCCAACAGGTTACGACATCTTGATCGAGAACCTCGTGGACCCCTCCCACCTCCCACACAGCCACCACAAGCTCTCCCCGGTCCTAACACGCGAGAAGGGCGGCTCCATGCCCTTCACTGACCTCCTCAAGAAGCAGCAGCAGCAGCTATCCGGCGCGGATCCTCCTTCCACAACCACCAGCAGCAGCAGCGGCAGCAGTGCAAATGGTAGTATGGCGTCAGGGCAGAGCTATAACCAAGTACCTGCTGCTCATCCTGTGTTGGGTATGACGCAGCCCTTGTCTGCTGAGACGGACCCCTCAGGGGTGCTGCAGCAGGTGTGCGCCTTCAACTTCCCTTCAGCTCTGGCAGAGGATGGACTCGTTGTGTTCAACCCACCTACAAATGTGGTGTACAACTATGCTCAGGTAGGGGGGCTGCAACTCTGCACAGAAATGATGAATGGGAAAGCTGGGGCAAAGTTGTCTCTAGTGTGCATTGTTTCAGCATGGGTCGTGGGATAGTACCGCTGATTAAGGACCTTGGGCAGGTGGAGAGAGCAGCCTATGGGGGATGTGAAGGGGAATATGAAATTGTGCTTCCCAGTATGGGGTGGGCTATGTTTAAGCATGTATTGTCACCTATTTCCTGCAGACCGGAGGCATCCTGGTGTTCTTTCACCTCGCCTTCACTCGTAACAGTCTGAGGTACGCATTGTTTCCCCCTCTTTTTATGGCTTGTCATGAAGTGTAATAAAGGTAAGAGGTTGGGCAGAGGATGGATGACCACATTTTACCTGTTTCACCTGTGTGGCAGAGTCGCACAAGAAAACTTTGATATATTTTTGTTTGCCAGGGTGAAGATTCTGGATTGTGACACTGAGTTCTTCATGGACCAGTTCTGATGTGGTGATTGGATTCTCTGGATGCATGGTTGGGTATCCCTCTAAATTGGTGGTCTGGAAGTCATTGTGTTTGGATCCATCCGATGGTGTGTTTGGTTGTTTCAACGTAGCAGCCCTTCGCGGTTGCCACACCTTAAATGTCTGTTTGTTGTTGGTGCTGTCTGCAGGGCGCTGACACCAGCAAGCGATTGCAAACAGAGCTGATGGCCTGCCCCACCCAACCTGGCAAAGCACGGGTCTTCTCATCTGCCTTCAGCCCTGGGGCTAAGCCCCAGTTCAGTGACATCTTCAAGTCACTGCACAAACCCACCCTGGCATTCAGCATTGCGCTGAGGTGAGCACAAGCCCCAGATCACCAGCAGGTTCTTAGAAGATACAGCGTGCCTGCCTGCAGGGAGCTTGCATCAATCATCTCACAGGCCTTCCATAGGTTTGGGGTCGTGGCTTCAGCCTCGTATGTTCGTGCCTTGCGTGTAGCATGCCAGTCTGTCAATGCAACCTGTCACTCCTAGCCTGCACCGCTGCAATTCCGCCTGTACGAAGTCAAGCGTAAGCAAAGGATGCAACCGCTGAAGTTGTGGGCAAATATGAGCATCGCCGGCACAGGGGGTGTTCTGATCAGCACTCCAATCCTAGTGCTTCTGCTGGGCTGGTCATACTGCTTTTAGCAAAACATTTCAATCATAGATCTTTGCCAAATAGTGGTGTGGAGGGGCCAACGATCATACTGTTTTGGCTGCTGCTCAAGGAAAGTAGAGCTTTGTGCTTTCAAAGATTCTATAGGGGTTGAATTCTGAGTCACCCAACTACTTAACCACCCATTGAGTGTTTTCAACGTCTTCAATTTCAACGCCATGGTAGGCGACTATGTTTTCACTTACGATACATGTACGCCATTTTCTGAGCAAGGGGACAGCTGATCTGCCGTACTATGGTTAAGGGGGGCCTGGGCATGGCTCACTCGCTTGGGCATGGGGTGAGGCCCTACTTGGGTCTTAGCTTGCTCAGTATCGCGGCTGCATTGGGCCATTCATGCACTCTTGATGGATCACTTAGCCTCTGGGGCATGCGTGTCCATCCGTTCATCACCTCCCTTACTGTGCTGTCTATTGATGCAGTTCCATACTCTCGTTCTGCTTCTTCCCCTTGCAGGCTGTTCCTTCTGAGCCAGCCCATCTGGAAGGTGCATCAGTTTAGCAACAAGCTCTTTGACCAGGACGGTGTGTTTCTAGCCATGCAGCAGAAGATCCTCCACAGTGACCAATTCGCTGGCCAGTGGCAGAAGGCTTACTACATGCCCACAAGCTGTGATGGCGGTGTCATCGCGGCGCGTCGGTGGATTGAATCTGTTGGCCAGGGTGGCCCCCCTTACGATGCTTGGAAGCGGTTGCTCAAGCAAAGCAAAGCTGGTAGTAGCAGCAGCAACAACGGGGCCTCTGCAGCTGAACCAGCGGGGATAAGTGCTCAGAATGGTGCAGGGCCTATCCGACCAAGCGAACCAACTATCCCAAGCCGGAGAGAAATGATGGATCGGTACTCAACGCACACGCAAAACTGCCCCTTCTGCAGAGATGCGCTTGAGGCCATGGAGAAGCAACTGAAGTTCGCTAAGGTCCTGGGGATGGTGGCGCTGCTGGGGTTGAGTGCATACCTAGGGTCTGTGGGTGGGGTTCAGGGACTGCTTGGGGCACAGGGGTGGGTGAGAGCCCTAGGCTGGGCTTTAGTGGCTGGGCTGGCCTGGTGTGGGTGGACTGTTAAGCAGTGCACTGAGACACTGCCCACCTTCCACTTTGTGGACTTCCAGCATGCTAAGAATGATTGAGGGTATTGCTGGGCTTCTGATCACAGAATGGGTGAGTTATGAGGGCGGCTGTAGGTTTGCAGGGAAAGAAAGTATGGGTCATGGAAGGTTTCTGTGGGGTGCTTGGTGGTTCTTGCCTTCACTTCAGGGGTGGCCAGGTGAGCGATAGCAGAGCAGTGAGTGGAGAGTTTGATCTGCGAGCGTTGGGAGTGTATGAGAGAGGCAGCAGGCTGAAAGCTGGAAGAAGTAACAGCAGAAGGCAGTGCTGGTGTTCAGGGCAGTGAGCTTGCTCTGGCACAAATAAAAAGCGAAAGTAATATGTTGGTCATGCAGCTGAGCCCCTGCAGCAAGGGTTCCACAAAACATGTTTTTGAGGGTTGTTTGTCTCGTGTGTGTGTTATTACAGTAGTCTTGGTGCACACCAGTTCGAATTTCTTTGCGTGAGTGTAGGGAATACAGAGTTGCATGCAGTGAGGGGCCATCAGTCCCTGAGTGCTGTTGGGGCCTGGATCCTCATGTTGTGTAACAAGAGTTCGGGAAATTGTCTCCCATTATTGAGGGCGCGAGGACCATTGCGTCATGTGAGTGTGAAAGGTGTGCTGTTGGATTGCCCCATATCGTAAATGAAGTGCTGCATACGAGAACTGATGGGCAATGGACTGGTGGTGGGAAATCCAGTTGTGAGATTACTGCCAGCTGTTGGGGGTGTGGGCGGATCATCAGGACGGAGCAACAGTATATGTTTTGAGCAGTGAAGTGCTCGTTTTACGCTGTACATTATTGGGGCCTGTTGTCGCACCCATGTGCACCAATTTGTTGGTGGTTTGTTGGGTCTCGAATAGTCAATGGCTTGACTTGCTTTTCACTTCCAGATGTACCTACATTCAGCTTGGCAGTCGCGCCGGCGGGGGGCTGCAGTGCTAGAGCTGTGCATGATCTGTCTCATGCGGTATTTCCATGCGGCATTGCTGCATCGAAGAGGGTACCAATTGGATGCCTCCGGCGCTGCACGGCTGTGAGTTGTAGCGCATTTGATAATATTTTATACTGGCACATGCACATGCACATGGATGGAGGTCATGAGCGAATGCTGCATACTGCTGTAGTCTTGAGCCCGTTGCTATAAACGCTTTATGCAGTACCTATCAATCTGGCTGCGGCCGCCTTGTCACCAATGCTGCCCATATGCAGATGCAAGTTTGGCTGCACATGCATGTGATCTACGGTACCTTCTATCTTCCCGTGGCTGGCGATGACTGAGAGGCAGCACTCACCATTGACTGGCCTGCTATTGATGGCACACACATACCTGCATGCAAAGCTCTTACGAATCCAGCCATCATTCCGCCCCATTTCCAACACATCATATGGATCAACCCCTTTCATAACTCACATGTTGCCAAAGCCCTTTGGAAATCCAGCGTTTGCATAAGCTCTCCATCCCTGTCCGTATCTGGGCTGTATGCTTCAAACATCCAGTCGGCTTATTGCCATACATGCAAAACTGCTCACTTAGCTTCCATGCAACTGAAGTGCCAATAACAACCGCCTGAGTACTTTCCAAATTCTTTGATGCTTCACGCCACATGCCAGTACTGATGGTACATGGAAGCTTGGACCACAATTGCTGTACCGAACAAACCCAGTCATACTCCTAGCACAAACTGGCTTAGCTTCTGCACCAATGACCTGGTGGGCTGTGGCAGTGCCTGCACAGACGCCAAGTCCACCTTGTAAGGCCTGGCTGGTTGTGATGGCAGACCCACCCTTGGCGCTGGTGAGCCCACTGAGCCTGTGCTGAACGCCTCTATCAACTGCTTGTGCCGTGTGTCCAAGGGTTTAACCCCCACGATGAGGCTGCTGCTGAGCTGCTCTCCGGCTCTTAGCAAGGCGCGCTGTGCTGCATAGGGGCTCTGGTACTGTATGTGAATGAAGTTGGACTGGGGGGAAGCTCCAAAGGTGCCCCATTGGAGAATGTCTCCACACTTTTGAAACTCTTTCAATACTAAGGGGAGCTCGCTTGGTGTGAAACCATACACAGTGACCCAGGAGTCATGCGCTTGTGGGGCTGGTTCTAGGCCCATCAAGCCTGTGGCTGGAGCCGCTGCTGCTGCTGCTGCTGTGGGGGTGCTGAAAAGGGGAGGAGAAGGATTGGTGCCAGGGGTGTCATCTACTCCATCTGCATGCAGTACAAGGAGGTCAGTAGACTGCAAAGGCAAAGCTGCGAATACATGCACGGTGGATGCCTACAAGTGACATGGCTCTTCGCAAATGTTGCTTCTTGCAGCTTCTTCAGCATTTTGTCAGTGTGATGGTCACCCTACGCTGCATGGCTGAGAAGCAGTATCCTGCCACAAACTAGTGAACATGTCAGGAATTGCTATAGTATTTGTATGGCATCAGGATCCCTTACAAAATGGATCATGTATTAGAGTGCACTTGACAGACAGCCACTGCTGCAACCAAACCAACTTCTTGCCCTAGGTACGTAACTCGTACCAGACAGTGTCTTGGAAGATAGCCAATCCCGTGGTGGAGGTCGTGGTGGTGTGTTGTCTGTATGTGCGCTTCCTGGTGGTGTCATACTGCGCCTGGACATAGAAGAGTCCCCTCCACCCCTTGTGGGACTTCGTGCCGACCTCGGTGTCCGACTGTAATCGATGGCTGGTTGTTCACTGGGTATTGTGAACAGAAGAGGTATCTGATCATATGACTGTGCCATAGTTGCTTGCTTCGCCGTTGTGTTGTGCGTGGTAGCACAGCCAAAAGACAAGGGGTGCAAGATGAGACGTCCTGGCAGCAAACTCCCATTACTGAGCATACAATACTTCTGCCTGAAAACATCAAGTTAAAGGACACCCAAGTACTTTAATAAGGGCATGTCTTTCGACACTGGCGCGAGAGCTGTCCTAAGGTTGTACCGCAGTGAGTTTGCAAACGTTCGTAACCAGCACCAAACTATTGAAGTGCTCTGTTTTGGGACTGGAAGCGGTGCAGGACATCACAGAAGAGCCGTCAGGGCAGGTAATCATTCAGCGGGCCGGGAAAGGGGACTCGACAGGCCTGTGCAGAAGAGATCACATGCTACCACTCTCGGTTGGCTCAAGGATTAGCCGTCCTGTGTGATCTCCAGCCTGCATAAGAGGTCACAGTTTACGTCTTCCGTGCGGCTTAATATGTTCTCTCAAGCAGCCGCCGCTCTAGCGGCTGCTCTAGGTCACAGCCCAAAGAAGGCTGAACCAAGTCTTCGTGGCCGGCCTATAAGCAGCGAAGATTTCACATATGACCTGGATTCTCTTCAGGCCAGTGAAGCCCCGCAAGAGCTTGTGGTGAGTGCAGACGCTATCCCTGCTAGTTTCCGCTTCTGGAAGGCTAAAGTGAGCGGTCATCGAACATCAATACGCTAGCAGTTATTGATTCCCCCTTATCTCCACGGTTCTACTGCGCAAGTAGATGCGCGTACTTGCTTTCATAAGAGTCCCAGCTTGCATTATTGTGCCCTGTTCTCAGTGCGACACCCCCCTGATCCCATGCTGCTGCACCCCTCCCACCTGTGCAGGCCCGTCCCATTACCCTGCTGAAGAGCCAGTACCGCGAGGAGCACTCTCTTCAAGTAGCGGTCAACGTAGATTACATCTGCTATGGTCTGGTCCATGGCTCCATTCGTGTCCTTAACAAGCACACAGCCCACCGCACCCTTCTCAAGGGCCACACAGCCCCCATTTCAGACATGTCCTTCTTCAGCTATGACAGCAACATCATTGCATGCGCCTCCAAGGACGGCTGTATCATTGTGCGAGGCATTGTGTCACCCGAAGGTTACTCCGGAGACCCCCAAGAAGCCCTGTACCTCCGGAGCCAGTTACCAGATCCGAGCGGACTACCCAAGGTCGCATGGCACCCAGCTACGTCCCAGATCCTAGCTGCAGCAGCCAGCAACAAGCTATGCATCTTTGAAGTTCCCAGCGAGCCTGTGAAGGAGGGCGATCCAGCACTCGAAGCAGAAGCCGGCTTGGAGCTCCCCCTCCCCTCACCC
The DNA here is from genome assembly GCA_963556185.1 of Pseudopediastrum boryanum. Classification (NCBI taxonomy): domain Eukaryota; kingdom Viridiplantae; phylum Chlorophyta; class Chlorophyceae; order Sphaeropleales; family Hydrodictyaceae; genus Pseudopediastrum; species Pseudopediastrum boryanum. The sequence continues at coordinate 4,438,257 of OY744495.1, forward strand.
TCCGCATCTGTCACTGCCCTCACCTTCTCCACTAATGGACAACTCCTCGCAGCAGCTGACACCACAGGTTCCATCCATGTGTGGCACTTGGAAGATGACGCAGACCCCACCTTCCCAGACCAGCCAAGGATGTCCTTCATACCCTTTGGTGCAGATAACGCCCCTGCATCCCTGACCTGCCTGTACCAGCCTGCAGCCACCCCAGCTGACTGTGTGCTCTTGGCGGGAGATTCCACCAATCGGAACCTCAGCATCTGGAGCATCAGCTGCCCTGTGGGGAGCAGCAGTCCTATCCACAAGTGCCTGCAGACCATCAGCCTCAACAGCAGTGCAGGTGAGGGCAACGGCCAGGTGTTCATCTATCTATGCTGGAACACATGTTCTTACGTGCTTTGCCCTGTCATTTTCAAAGCACAGCTTTGCAGCCGTGCAGTGCTCATGGCATGCCACCACCATCCGTTCATAATGGTGCAATCTATTCAAGGCCATGAGCTTGCTCCCGCATGTTGCCTGTTGTCTGATCCTTACCATCAGGCAAGGTGCGTGGCCGAAAATATGAGAGCTGTGGATCTTCGGAAAGCCATGACAGATTGGGCATGCCAGTGAACCTCTCTTTAGCTGTTGATCCTCTAGGTCTGCGCCTATCTGCCTTCAACAAAACCCCAGTCTCTGTTCCCTTTGCTCCCTGCCCAGGAGCTAAATGTCATTCCTATCGACCTGACTCTGTTCTGCTATGCTGCATGTGTCTTGTAGGTGCCTCTGACTTCTTTGACCATCTGGCCCACCAGCCCCTCCTCCAGCTGATTGTTCTCGCAAACTCCATCCGCAAGCAGATCTACATCTTCCACTACCACACAGCCCCAGATGCTTCTACTGCCGCTTGTGACTATGCCACGTGCTACAGCCTGCAGAAGGCCATGCTGAACTTCACTACTGCGGTTGAAGCTGTGGAGTCTCAGGCTGTGCCTGGAACCATGATCCCTGGGCAGCTGCTGCTGTATGCCATGCAGACAGATGCGGTACAGCAATACTATCTAGACCCCGCAACCTGCAAGCAGCCTGAGGAGGACTCTGCTGCTGCTGCTGGTTTTTCGTCGCCAGGCCCGGCAGCAGCAGCAGCAGCAAGTGCAGCATCTTCGTCCGCACCTGCAGCGGTAGCAGCCGCACCAGCAGCAGTAGCGGAGAGCCCTAGTGCAAGGCTGCCCCAGCATGGCACCCCACCACCAGCAGCAGGAGCTGTACCCTCTCCTCCTCCAGTGCCCACTGCTCTTATGGGCTCAGCCAGTCCTCCAGGCACACCTAGTCCCCAACCAGCATCGCCCATAGCAGCTAACAACATCACGGCACCTACCACAGCACCAGCAGCAGCAGCTAATGAGCTGCCTGAGGCACCCTCCGTACCAGCGGTACCACCCGCAAGTACCCTCTTAGCTCAGATGCTGTCTACTGCAGCAGCAGCAGCAGGTGGACCATCCGCTAAGGCTGCAGATGGCACAGACAAAGAGGGATCAGTCGCAGCAGCTCAGTCGGCACGTAGCAAGAAGGCGGCAGGAAGTAGCAGCAGCAGTAGTAGTGCAGCTGCTACTGCTGGCCCACCTCCAGGCATGCCGCCCATGCCCACTAGCAAGCTCACTAAGCAGGCTAGCTTGCAGCATGAGGAGAAGGCCATGAGCCGCCAGGCCTCCCCTGCTTTGCCAGCAACAGTGGAAGGTTCTGTTGCACCTTCACCTCCTGCTGCTGTGGTAGCAGCCGCTGCGGGGTTAGAGGGGTCTGAAGCAGTGCAGCCGGCCCTAGCAGATACAGTAATCGTAGCTCCGGCAGCGGCGGTGCCGGATGTTATGATCATAGAAAACAGCAGGGCAGCAGCACCAGCAGCAGAAGACGCAGCAGCAGTGGAAGGTGCTCAGGGTAGAGGGGAAGCGGGCCAGCTGCCAGCAGGGGCGCTGGTGGTGTCATCTGTGGAGCTGGCAGCGCTGAAGCAGCAGCTAGGGGTGTTGATAGGGATGCAGCGGGAGCTGGCTGCCCAGCAGGGAGAACTAGCAGCGCAGCTGACAGCTGGTACGGAGCAGATAAGGACAGGTGAGAAGACAGGGGGTTGCGGCTGTAGCTGTTGTGACGTGCTGTTCAACTTGGATGCAAAGATGCTTATGGTGTAGTGAAGCTTCTCACTTTAGATCTGCTTTAGCCTCCTTGAGCAGCACAGTTAAGTCCTGGCAACTTATTAGTTGACTTTCCTTCACATATACTTGGCGAACTATGTGCAGCAGCAATGTTCTTCTTGTCCTGCACCCAGTGTAAGATGGCATAGGCTGCTTCAGTGCCGTGCTGTTTAAGGAAGGGTGCTACATCACACCAGGGCTGATTTAACGGCTGCAGCTGACACCTCCCAGGGTCCTGATCCTTCACCTGGGAGACAGAAGGACGACTGCGGCAACCTGTTGGCCCAACATGCTGTTGCGCTTGCGACTCTCAATATGTGCCATTTGCAGCTTTTCATGTGCTGATATTGCATTGCAGCTTTCAGCAAGCTGTTGCGCTTGCGATTCTTGACATGTGCCACGTGCAGCCTTTCATATTGCTTTGCAGCTTTCATGGTGTACATTTTGCCTCTGATGATGACTGTCTTTTGCAGCCTTTGTGTGTTTATGTGTGCAACGCTTTACATATGTGCTGGCTTCATTTGTGACAAGCAGCATGTGATGTGTCATGGTGTGCGTGATTGCAGAGGTCACTGGCATCAGCAGCAGTATGTCCAAGGGCCTGAAGGCAACAGAAGGCTCTCTTAGCAGGCAGGTGGAAACCCTGCTGAAGGCGTCCTCCAAAAAGACGGAGGATGAGCGGCGGAAAGGTGCCACCAAGGAGAGGAGTGAGGTGGAGAAAATTGTAGTGAACGCCCTTAGAGAGGTGAGCCTCGAGAAGGAAACTGCTAAGGGTGCATGGGGATGTGAGTGGTACAGGGTTCTGGAATGTGTGTCTGCTCATGTATGCTTGTAGGATGTGTGTCTGTCAATTGTAGGGCATAGGTGGGGACCTGGATGGTTACACACCCCATTGATACGACAACCGCGGCTGCGGAGCAGAAATGAGCAGGTGGAAGCTCGGTTAAAAGCTTAGTGAGCGGCCGTGAGCCCTATTGTTCAAAATTTCCGTCCCTGGGTGACGCTCTGCATTGATGCTTCTTTGTTTTCAATGTGCAGTATTAAACTGCTTAGTTGAACTGAAGATGATAAAAACATAGGCAACATGGGACCATTTGGGAAACAGGCACTGCAAAATGTTACATACACAGTATGCAGGGGAAGCAGAGATGATCTGGTCGTCTTCCTTATCAAAAAAGCGTTGGAGGGTGTGTTCTGTGTTGAGAGAGCGTTTTAATGATGGACGGCAAACTGCTGTTGCCACTGGCTGCCCCTAACCCGCTGGTGTGGACTTTCTGTGTGCAGAGCAATCTTGCACTGATGGGTGAGCTGAAGCAGTACGGTGCAGAGTCAACACAGGCCGCTGTGCGTGCTATGGTTACGGACCTGGTGCCGAAAGTGACACAGGCAGTGACGGGCTCAGTGACAGGTGAGGGGAAGGTTGCTTCAGGTATGGGTCTGACCCAGAGGGAGGCTCCAGGCCTTTTGTGTAGCTCAACCAATACCATCACCAACTAGGCAGAGCAGGGCATACTGTGCTATGGCAGCCAGGTCATTTCAGGTGGGGGGCAGTGAGGGCTTCCAAGTCGCCTTTGGCTCCAGGTTTTGGCAGGTTGAACCTGATTTGTGCCTGCAGACCAGCCTCTATAACCTTGTGTCAAGTGATGTCTATGAATCCCTGCAGGCAGCATCTGCCTCCTATTCTTTCCGCCACCATGCTGTCTGGTGTCTACTTCTCTGCAATCACTGCCAACATCCAGTCCTATGGTGCCAGTAGCAGCCGTTACGGCCATGCAGACCTTAAGTACACTCAGTGACTACAATCCATGCTGCCACACATCCGAACTAGGCAACCTCCTTTTCACCCCCAACCCTAACCAGCTCCATAAAGCCACTGCCGACATCCCACCCCTCCTTTCCCCTTTGTCCTGCTATTCAGCTTCCCTGCAGGCCATTCTCCAGACTGCTCTGGCACAGGAGCTTGGTGCTGCAGCAGGCCCCTTGGCAGCAGCAGTAGAGAGGGCAGTAGCACCTCAGCTGGCAGGAGCTGTAGCGAGACCTCTGCAGCAGGGGCTACAGGACGCCTTCCAGAGCAGCGTCATCCCTGGCTTTGAGCGGGCCACACAGGTATGTTCTTGTTTAAAGTAAGGGGTTGTGTCAAAAGTGAGAAGCCCAGGTGGGGCAGGGGGGGGGGTAGAGGACTAGGGGCAAGATGAAGGCTGGTCTACATGATGAAAGAGATCTAGGGAGGGGGGCGCATGCTGGTCCATTGTGGGCAGGGTCTGGAGCATATTTTGAAGGGACCTTGTGCATGATATTTGGATAGCAGGAACACATAGGGAGGTGCTGCTATTGACAATGTCAGGCAGACGGGGTGCTGGTTGGCAGACCATCAGACTTTTAGCCTATCCTTGCCTACTTGCAGCCAGCTACTAGCTTTCCAGAGGTTATTGTTCCAGTTGTAGCAGCTTTCAAATGGGGTGTGCCTACTGGTGTTCTGTCATATGAACTCGAAAACTGCCTGCCTCAGCTGCATCTTTATGGTACACGCTGATTCAATACCTTGTCCTTCTAAGAATGGGCAGTACTTGGTATAGCCACTGAGCAGAAGCTTGATATGAAACAACTGGACGCATCATTCAGACATGCCAGTGAACCCCTGGCTCTTAAGGTGGAGATGATATGCTCGCCTTGCTGTACCTAGGATTCTTCTGTCGTAGTTTGAAAATGTCCCTGTCCCTATTTCCACTTCTTCATTCCACTAGCACTCAACTATGCATGCACTGTTACCCCTCCTGCAGGTCATGTTCAGCCAGATAGAGCAGGCCTTTGCCACCTGGATGCAAGACAGCACAACTGCTCTAGGAGGGGCCACTGCCTCTGCTACTGCTGGGCTGCAGCAGTCGGTGACGGCGCTACAGGGCCTGGCAGCAACCATGAAAACGGAGGTGCTGGAGGGGCAGAAGCAGGTCACACGGATAGTGAGCATGAGTGGCGGGGGAGCAGCAGGAGGAGGGGAGCCAAGCAGGTCGCAGCCAATGAGTGTGGCGCAGATAGAGGCAAAGCAGGTAGGAGGGGTGAGCTGGGGTTGCGGTGGTGTTCAAGGAGTTGGCGAGTGCTGAAGGGGGATTGCAGGAAGGGGAAGGGTAGGGGCTGATTAAGCTTTCGAGTGGGTGGGGCCAATGTGATGGTGGTTTGCTAAGTGTAAGTTCAAAGTTTTGGGAGGGCTTGGGTATAGAGGGCCAGGAGGAGAGGTCAGGGCGGGCTGATGTAGTTTAGGGTCAGGTCGTGGAGTGGTTGGGATGGCAGTGTAAATAGGGGTTAACGAGGCAGGAAGGTTTGCTGGGAGCCCTGTTGAGGATAGTAAAGAGTAATGCAGGTGCAGGTTTAGTTGGCAGGTTGCAATGGCTGTGTGCAGTTTGTCTTCATGCAATGTGCGGCTCCGTGTGTTGCAAGCTGTCTCAGATTGCTGTTCTGACCTGTTACCGATGTCGTCAACATTGACATTTACTTAGCTCATATGGGATGTCTGGTTCTATTTCATACCTTGGTGGTGGCAATTAATGGAAGGCTGCTGCAATCTGCATTGCAGGCTGATTCGGTAATGGTGGTGGTTCTGCTATGGCCCACCACTAATATGTGTCATGACATTGCTATGGTTCTTGCAGGTGGACCCTGCTGCCCAGGTGAAGTCCCTCCTGGCTGCTGGTGATTATGAGGGTGCCTTCTACCACGCCCTCAACAGCACCAGCCTAGACCTGCTGGTCACAGCATGCCGCTCAGTAAACCCTGCGGTGGTCCTCTCAAATGGCACATGCCAGCTGAGCCAAGGTGTACTGCTGTCACTCATGCACCAGCTTGCGTCGGACCTCAATTCAGAGACAGAGCTGAAGTTAGACTGGTTGGCGGAGGTGGTGCCTTGTTGTAACCCGGGTGACCCGGTGACGGCACCGCACATGAAGGGGGTGCTGCAGGGGGTGATAGAGGCGCTGAAGCAGCTGGTGGGGGGTAGGCCAACAGGGGATCCAGTGGGGAGGCAGGCAAAGCTGGTGCTGCACCTGGTCAATAGCGTCTTCCATAGGTGCTAAGGTATTTAGTGGAGTTCACCAGGGAAAGCAGGTGGATACTGAGGCATTGGGGCTCAGTTAGGTTTTGGACTAAGAAAGGTTGAGACATGAAAAAGTAAGGTTAAGACAGCATTTATTCAATAGCTTATGCCTTTGCTGGCTTGCTATGAGGTTCCTGGTGCTAGGCAGCTGTGCTTGCTGCTGGGAGGCACTGATGCATGTCTGGATTGGCAGGTGAATGGCGCATCACCGTCAGATGTGTCAGCGCAATGTTCCCTGAGTGCGGGATCTGTTCATACACTGCGGTCTGCCATGCCGCTTGCAGCACGCAGTGTCTACACGGAGCCCTCAGTCGAGGAATATCGTGCTGCAGGACTGAAGGATGCCCCTGACGAATGGTGCCCTGGAAAGTAACGAGCGCCCGTCGGTCGTGTGCCATCGACCCCCAGAAGAGGTTGGTACAGCTGTGGATTTGCGGTTGGGCAGGTTGGCGGGGTTGGTGCTGTGTCAGTGTGGCAGGGGTGACCTGGTTATGGCACCACCCGTGAGTTATAGGATGCGGCAGGGGGTGACAATGCTGTGCGGAGGGAGCTGATGGGGGCTAGGCCAACAGGCGGGCCAGTGGGAAGGCAGGCAAGTTGGTGCTGCACCTGCAGAATATCATCTTATGTAGGTGTAAGGGGACTTTGTTGAGTTTAGAAGTGCTAGCAGGCTTGTGGATACTTGCGCCTTGTCACAAGCGCTTGTGTAGCTTTACTAGGGAGGGAAGGAAAGGGGAAGGTGGTACCTAATGTTTTGTTAGTCTTGGAACGGGTTGCTGAAAAGTGAGTGGGGGATGTGGGTGACAAAGGTTCCGCTCCTTTGGGATGTGGTGGTGGGGATCTGGCACAGGGTGTTGCTACTATACCAGTTGCTACTAGACCAGTGAATGGGTTATGATGTCTGCTTACCAGTCTCCTTGTGTGTGCAGAGCTTGGACATTGCACACATTCTTCTGTGCCTGTATATGTGTGCTGCACTTTAGCAACGCTGTTACAGAGCTCAAGTCAGCAGGCTGGCTTGCTAGTGGGTTCTCACTCCTTTTCCCATCCTTCATACATTTACAACTCTGCCGGAGGTGACTCCGTCTAGCTGACTCCCGTCTAGAACTTTGTCTATCTGTATGTACTGGGTCAACTGGTCAGCACATGGCAAGTCGAAATGGGCTGGCCTGACATACATTGGCTAGCAAGGGATTTAGGGGGGGCTGGTGGCAGCCATTGTTTCAGCTTGGACAGGAACTTGAGTATGCCGTTGGAGCCTAAGTTGGCTCCTTGTGGGTGGCGCTGCCCCCACCGGCGCCCTGCTTTGACAGGGCCATTTGGTAATTGGTAATTGGTAATTGGTATGTATACGTGGGATATCAGTATTCTATCAGTAGTCATGTGGCGGGTGCTGCACGGCCCAAAAGCTGTACAATTATCTATCTCACATATCAGAATTCTTTATTGTGTGTGTGTTCTTTCTACGGGCCTTTCATATTAGTTTACCTGGGTTTGTGACCCGGTTGCAGCATCCACATATGAAGGGGCAGTGTGGGTTGCCCCACTGAGAGGGCGACTGGGGTTAGTTCACAGTGTGGTTGCGACCAACAGATTACAGATTACAAAGTGGTTCCGCAAAGGGGGCGCCCGTGGCGGAGCCAAACTAGGCTCCATGGGCATCATACACCATGTGTGTTTGGTCGGTTCGACCTAGCAGCCCTTGGCAGTTGCCACACCTTAAGTGTTTGTTATGTTATGTTCATGCCAGACTCATCAATATGATCATCATCATAATCAGACGAAAATGTATCAATTTGGTAACCAACCAGACCTAGCTCCTCTAGTGTCTCCCTGGTTGCATAAGGTAGAAGGTCAACCAACATGGGAGCTATGGTTGCAGTGGGTGTTCAAGTGCGTGGCTAGGGAAGACAGTCTGCCATGGCAATTAGCAGCGTTGAAGCGCTACAGACTTGATGGAACAGCGGATGAAAGGCTTAGTCGGTGAGCGGGATGTGTGTTTAGGTGCCGAGACTGCAATACGCCTATAGATAACATTATACATCGCTCTGCTTGGCGGTGACATGTCTTTTTTAGGCATGTTACCGCCGAGCCTGTAAAGTGAACTAGTAGGGAGTTTAGAACTCGGTGAAGGCAGCTGGATCCCGTGTGTGCGTCCCTGTCTCGTCCAGGGGGCATGCGCGCCAGTTGCAGCGCACAGCTGGTCACTGAGCCATGTAACCGGGTCAAACGACCTCGCAACGTGCACAGCAAGAGGCATGGGCCTGTTGAGCACTTGCGATTGCTTAAGACGGGGTCCGAACGCCTCAGCTTCGTGAACTGCAGAACTTTCGGCAGTGACGATGCTTCGGTACAGAGCAAGCTATCCTCTTACGTCATGCAGCTGTCTCGCCTTGGCGTTGGAGCCTGTGGTGTTGCTGAAAGCAGGATACCGGGTAGTGGATGTCGTAATGTTACGAAGGACTGGCAGTTGATATGGTCCGGGCTGCCAGAGGGTCAGCCACGGCAACATGGGGTGGGCCTGTTTCTTAACTCGAAGTGGTCCCGTTGCCTAATCGACTGGTCTGCTGTCAGTGAGCGAATCCTGGTAGTCCGTGTGAGAATCAGCAGTGGGATAAACGCCTCAATCGTGGTAGCATATTCGCCGACTGATACCGAGTCCACCCCTGAGGAGGTCAAGGAAGCTTTCTACCTGCAGTTGGAAGCTATCTTGGCAGCGCTGCCTTCCAGGGACATGCTAGTCCTTCTGGGTGACTTCAACGCCCAGGTTGGCACTGATCCAGAACCGTATGGGGGTGTTATGGGGCCTCATGGCTTTGGGAAGCAGCAGCCTTCAGGGAATGGTGAGCGACTCTTGCAGCTAGCTGGTGCCTTGAACCTTCGCTTAGCCAACACCTTCTTCAAGCACAGCAATTACCGGACTGCTACTCACAAGATGGTTAATAGAAACAAGCAGGATGTGCTCAGGGTCATCGATTACATAGCTGTCTCCAAGCGGTTCATGTCAAGTGTGACAGACTGCAGGGTCTTTCGCAGCTTTGATACAGGTGGCTCTGATCATAGAATGCTGGTGCTTACGATGCGCCTCCGCTTGTCAGTGGCCAAGCAGCACAGTGCGAAGGGACAGCCAGCACGGCCCTATGACTGCAGCCGGCTGCAAGAATCTGCAGCAACTCAGCAGTGCTTTGAGCTGGCAATGTCTAACCAGTTCAGCCGTCTGGTAGGGGCTCAGTTGCAGAGCGCACAAGACGAATGGACACAGCTAACAGCGGCAGCCAGCCAAGCAGCCCATAAGGCTGGTCTAAACCTCAAGCCTCAGCAGCGGCGCCGAGATTTCGCTATATCCGATGCGACCTTGCAGAAGACTGAGCGGAAACATGCAGCACATGCAGCGGTGCTGTCCTCTCCTAATGATGCTACCAGGGCAGATTGCAGGGAGGCCAATAATGCTGCTAGGCGAGCGGTTAAGAAGGATCAGGAGCGGTACTTCAAGCAGCAAGCGCTGTTTGCGGAACATGCTCTAAAAGCTGGTAATCTAGCCGTGTTCCACAAGCATGTCCAGCGGATCTTCAAGGAGCAGCAGGGCAGTAGCTCTGCTGCTCCTACAGCTGTGCTAGGGGGTGCTGATGGCAAGCAGCTGTTCCAAAGCAGGGAGGAGGTGGTGAAGTGCTTTGCTGAGCACTTTGCTGATGTCCTCAACTGCCCTGCCAAGCTCGACCAGCAAATGCAGCAGACCATTGAGGAGTTAGTGCAGAAGATGGAGGCAGGGCAAGGTGCAAACCAGCAGAGTGAAGCAGCAGCTCAGCCACCTACTGTGCAGGAGGTTGAAGAAGCTGTCTTTGCCTGTCGTAATGGGGCAGCTCCTGGGGTTGATGGTATCGCAGCGCCTATGCTAAAGCTCAGTGGGACCATGCTGAAATGGTTGCACAGGGTCATTGTGGCGGTGTGGGAGTCAGGGAAAGCGCCAGTGGAGTGGAAACGTGCACTGTTGGTGGCACTGTATAAAGGCAAAGGAGAGCGCAAAGTGAGAGATAGCTATAGGGGGATAAGCTTGCTAAGTATACCGGGGAAGGTGTATGTCTTGGTCATTTTGGCTAAGATCAGTTCTCATATCGATGCACAACTGCTTGATAACCAGTCTGCTTTTAGGAAGGGGAGGGGCCTCACTGATGCTCTGTTCACCATACGCCAGGTCATCTCTAAGTCTGTAGCATTCGATCAGCCTCTATTCATGGCTTTTGTGGATTTGCGTAAGGCATATGATTCTGTACCGCGAGACACGCTATGGCGCATCCTGCATGTGTACGGGGTACACACAAAGCTGATAGAGTTGCTGATGGACTTGCATACTGGCACACAGGCTGCTGTTAGGATGGGTGGTGTGGTGTCTGAGTGGTTTGATGTGCATGGCGGGGTGCGGCAGGGATGTGTCATTGCTCCCTTGCTGTTCAACATCTACATGGACTTTGTGGTTCGGCAGGCAATGGCTCAGATGCCGGAGGGATGTGGGGTGAAGCTAGCCTATCATGCAGATGGGAAACTTGAGCGTGATGGGTGTGGTAGTGGTGGGTGTGTGGAGCTGTTGTCTGTTCTGCTGTATGCAGATAATATGGTGTTGCTAAGTCCCAGCAGGGAGGAGTTGGTGGTCATGCTGCAGGTGATGGACAAGGTTGCTGCTAGTCTTGGGTTGCGCATCAATGCAAGCAAGACTGAGATCCTGTCCATTGACATGGATTGGAAGGAGGGGGATGTGCCAGTGCAGCAAGGACCAGAGGTGGTTATCAGTGAGGGTGTGGTAAAAGAGGTGTCACAGTTCAAGTACTTGGGAAGTGTGCTTGTGACTGATGGCAGGTTGGATGTGGAGTTGAATATCAGGAGGGGTAAGGCTGTGGGGAGGTTTAAGCAGTTTGAAAAGATGTGGGGTACCAAGCATCTGTCATTGGCTACGAAGGTGAAGTGTTACAAGGCATATGTGTTGCCAATTCTGCTGTTCGGGAGTGAGTGTTGGTCCCTGACCAAAGTGCAATCGCAAAAGCTTGAGCGGGTGCACTCTAGCTGCCTTAGGAGCATCCTGGGGGTCAGGCTGTCAGATCGGCACACCAATGAGCATATCAGGAAATCATGTGGGGTAGCCACCTTGTCAGCATACATCACAGCAAATAGGCTGAGGTGGCTGGGGCATGTGGGCCGCATGGAGGAGGGCAGGTTGCCGCATATTGCGTTGTTCTCTTCATTACATGGTGACATGACGAGGCCAGTGGGTAGGCCTCGTCATACCTGGGAGAAATGCGTGTGTGCAGATCTGAAGGTGCTTGGTCAAGATGAGGGGAGCTGGGAGGCTTCATGTCAGATTAAGAGTGCTTGGAGGAAGAGGTTGTGGGATCTTACGCACCCTTGGGAAAGCCAACGGTTAGTGAGGTGTAGAAGGCGCACTAAGCAAGCTATTGATAAGCATGTGGAGCGCTATGTGGTGCCTTTCAGTGGCTGGGAGGATGGTGGTTCACCAGTACCTAGGTGGTGGGAGCCACCTCCAGCCCCTACTAGGGTGGTGCTTGATCCTGCTGCCTCCCCGCCACCCATGTGTGATGGAAGTGGAGCAGGTTTTGGGTTTTAGTGGTGGTGTTTGTTTCCCCTTGGTGTGCACGCCGTTGCATCTAGCCTCAGCTTGTGTGTGGCAAATCCACCATCGGTTGTGTGGCTTCGTGATTGTGATCAGGAGCCTTGTGTTTGTGGCCTAGGTTTGTTTGGCCATTGGCATTGCTGGTCTTGCGTTTTGATTGATTGATTGTGTATCTTACATTGGCAAACCCATCGGCACGCGTGCGGTGCCACAGTTCACCACAGGGGTGGCAAAGCCACTAACACAGATAGAACCAAGAAAAACTGAACACCATCCACCAGTTGGAACTCCATGATCATGCATGTCCAAGCAGATACAATGATGCAGAATAAGAAGGATGCATGCCTCGACGCCGGCAATGCTCCAGCTAGGGCAGTAACATGATATCTGATATGAATGGTGAAACTGAGAAGAGTTGGTTTTGAAGTTCTTGGTTAGAACAGAGAGTGGCATTACATCGCAGGAATCGAACTTCGCTCAGCCCAGCTGGCCTCCGTTTCCGATCACTGCCGCATGTGTCGAGAATGAAGAGATTGACTGAAGAAGGTGAAAGCTGTGCTGGTAATGCACATTGCTGAAAACATCAATTAAGCGCAGAAACTTCGCTGCAAAGCAACAGTTCCCTTTTTGAAGACGTGAGAGTCAGCACTCCCCGGCTCATTCATGTAATAGTAGTTCGCCTATAACTAGCGCAATAGAGATACGTATTGCATTCAGTGTTAGGGGGTTGAAGAGTGAGTCCACAACATCACACGTTACCTAGCGAACGGCATTTGGGCAGCCTCGATAGTGCTGCTTTTCGACATCGCTGATGGTGAGATCGTTCAGCTTCAGGAGTTCCCGTAACTGCCGCAACCTGTTTAGCCGCATGCTCCTTTGATCTTGCCGCTGTGACAGCGGTTGTTAGATATAACACACTCACTCTCAACCCCATGACGGCTACAGATGCACACTTTGCCCTCATCAACGGCAGGGCTTACATCTCCTAGGACATGAGACGAACATACTAACCGCTTGACAACAACCTGCGTCACAGAAAGAAACCGAGTCCCCGCTTCACGCGCAGACAAACACCCTACGGCTCATCCCCTATCCCTCCACTCAAGCCTTCAGGTATTGCTCCAACTGCTCCCCACTCAACTCCTCCAATTGCTTCACTAAGCCCTGCACAGCCCCCTCAACTGCCGCCTCCCCATCTTCCATTAACTCTGCCACAAACGGCAGCGCCTCAGGTAGCAGCACCAGATACTCCTCCTGCAGCGCTGCAGCCAACCTACTCACCACCCCAAGCCCCAACAGCTTGCCCCTAGTGCTCCCCTTCCTGGTGGCCATCAGCACAGCATGATGCACAGGCTTCCAAGACATGTCACTCTTCCCAGCTAAAGCTGCTTGCAGTAAAGCTCCCAAAGTGGCCACCCCTACCACATCCCCTGCCCCGTCTGGCAACACCCCAGCACCGCCCTCACTCCCTACAGCTGCTACAGCTGCCTGCCCGACTGCCCCCAAAGCAGCTACAGCCCCCCCAGACCCATCCAACTCCACATCCCCACACTCTTGCTGCAGCTGCTCTGCTAGCAAACTCCCAGGCTCAGGTCCCTCCTGCAACTGCCCCACCAAATGCCCAAGCACCTTATCCAACCTTTCCTGCCCCTGCCGCTGCTCAGTGACTGTATCATGCACATACAGCAGGTGCAGCGCACGTACTGCCCGCACCCTGCCCAGCCAAGCTGCCAGCTGTACTGCCTCCCCAAACCTCCCACCCAGTCCAGCTGCAGCTGTACCTCCCTCGCTCTTTCTCCTCTTCTTCTTCGGCCGGGCTACACCTGCTGCTGCAGCTGCTGCTCCCGAAAGCTGCGCAAGACAGATGTCGAGCAGATACTTGAAGTACGGCACAAACACCCCCTTTAATCGCCGAGACAATGCACCTACAGCAGCCAGAAGAGCAACGGTTCTACCCAAACTCACAGCCGCTGCAGTAGCACTCCCATCCGCAGAGGTATCACCCTCACCCTCCCCAGCTGCTACTGGGTTAGACGACCAATCCAGCAGCCTGAAGAACAGCGGCCGGAACTTGTTCTCGGAGAGCTTCATAGTGAGCCCCACCATGGCATTCACTGCTGCACCTTCAACAGTTGCCACCCCTCGGCTGCTCAACCCTACCAACCCTGACGGCTGGCCGCCACTGCTGACGACTGCTGCTGCTGCTGATGATGACTCATCAGCCGCCAGAGCTGCCATCCACCTCCTCCTGGTGTCTAAAGCTTTCAGCAAAACTCCAAAGAGCAGCTCGTGATATACGGCTGCTACCTTCGGCTCCATGGCATAAACAGCAGCCCCAAGCATCTGCAACAAAACCCCAGCGGGTGCAGGCTTCTCCTCTGCTCCTGCTCCAGCTGCTGCATCCCCAGCCCCACTGCTGCTGCTTTGTGACAGCGCCTGTTCCCAGTGACTGGTCAGAGGCTCTAGCAGCAACCTCGGAGGCACAGCTTTGACCAAGACACCTCTCAACCGTGCTGCACTTGTTGCTGCTCCACCCTCTGAACACCCAAGCACCACCGGGTGTAGCAACAGCTGCAGCAGCTGGGGGAGATAAGGAGACATAAACGCCCCCAGAGCTACTGCTAGCGACTCTAGAGCTGCCACTGCTGCTGCAATTTCCAGAGCTGCATCCGGAGCCTTTCCTGCTGCTGCTCCTTGCTCCTCCTCACCCGCCTCATCCTCAGGGGAAGCCTCAGCAGCGGCAGCAGCTAGCTTCGTAACTGCTGCTTCTGCAGTAGATAGCACAGTGTCTGCTACCTTAGGCACATACGGCACCAACTGTGTGTTAAGAGCGACAGCCATCGCTGCCAAGCAAGCCAAAGCGCTCGCTCTCACAGCAGATGACCCATCCTTGCCTGCAGCAGACAGCAGTGCTGGCAAAGCACTCAGCGCCACCTTGGCTGCTCTCGGCTGCGCACCAAACGCCCGAATTGCTAATTGCGCCGCTGCCAGTGCCTGCTGCCTGCTCGCTGCTGAAGGGAGATGCTCCACACTCAGCAATCGAGGCAAGCGCTCCCACACCGACATCGCTGCATTTGCTAGGTGCTGCTGCTGCCGCTCCCGCAGCTCCGTGGGCAATAGCTCCAAATCCACCAGATCAAGAACCACCTTACTGAGCCTGTCTGCCAACAGCTTCAGCGCTTTCCTGCGGACCTTATCAGACTCATGGTCCATGAGGCTGACCAATGCAGTCAGATACGGCCCAGGAGCCATCACCTTGACCAAGGCTTGGAGCAGGTCATACAAACCAGCAGTAGCTGCTTTGACTGCACGAGCGTGGGACTTGGCAGGGCTCTGCATGACCCCGTTGGCGCTGCTGGCGGTAGGGTGTAGCTGCTGTAAGTGTAGCACTGATTCTGTCATGATGGCTTGACATGAGGCTTGGAGCTCAGGGCTGGAGGAAGCTGCTGAAACGCTGCCTGGGGCATGGGAGGTCAGGGACGTGATGGATGGTACCTGCAGCAGGACATGAGCAGGTGGGGGAGTTCAACTAATATTTACACGGGATAGAACAAGCAGAAGGGCATTAGGGCATAAGAAGCCAGCACCTTCTCAGAGTTCTAACGTGTGCCAATGGTATACTCACTCGCCATGATAAAGCACATGGGTTTGGTTCAAAATAGCAAACAGACGCGATGCGACCAGTAATTGTACCGGAATAGAAAATGTGATGGATGCCGTTCACACTACATGGCCTCAGAGAAATCCGCTAATATGTTGTAATCAGTAGGGCACAGCCGCGTACGGCATGTGCTCATTGTGTGTAACAAAGCGCATCATAGGCCATGACTTCGTGCAAAGGCACCATCACTGCTATTACCTCTGAAAAATCCAACACAGATACAGTAAGGTATGCACAGCTGCACCATGCACAGACACATTACCAGGAAGGGCTTTCAGCCAGACATCAAGTATTGTGCATCACGATAGACCCACCCAAAGACAAAACACGCATTGGAACAAACCAGAGAAAAGCCTGCTGCCAGCCCACCAGCCACCCTTACCTGCAGTTGAGCAGTCACGAAGGCTACAGCCAGGCGGGGCAAAGCCGCTGTAGCAGGTGCAGGGGGCGCCTTCAAACTACTGCTCAGCAAGGCAGCATATGCCTGCAATCGAGACAGAGAAGAAACCTGCAGCAGCAGAAAAAGCAGCCTAGCGTTCAGTACCAGTCCAACAACCACACCAACCCTAAACATCAGATTGGACGGGCAGCATGGACCAACCTCTTTTTATGCCGTTGATGTCTCTGGAGCGTTCACGCAAGGGAAAGACATGGGGTTTAGAACATAGAGCTGAAAGCCGCAAGAGCATAGAAATCAAGAGCTGTTTGGCAAGCACAAGCCTCAGAACCCGTAGTAATTTAGTGTTTGTTTGTCAGTCACGGTGCTATCAGTCTGACGTGCAAAAACATGCATCATCATCAGCGAGGCTTGCCAAACAGGTGGAGGGGACTTCTAACACATAGGCTACAAAACAGCACAAGAGAAAAGCATCTGAAGAAGTTCCCATTCCGTATGTTGAACATTATGCACATACATGCTCTACTTTGTGCCAGGGAAAACTTGAAACCTGGGTCCAATCAAGGGGGGCAAGACAGAATCACAAGACTGGACCATGAGCTCTGCCTGCCAATGTGTTACATGTGTTATGTTTGTTTTTGCGATCTTGGCTAGTGAAGTGAAATGAAATCACAGCAAAGAAGGGACTCCGCCAATGCTGACCACCATATACCCCTCCAAGCCAACAGAACAAAAGGCCCCCTATCACCACCAACTCCCTGATTGCCCCACAGATTTCAAGTTGCTATTGTTGCTCACCTTCTCACACAGTGCAGCAGCCATGTCCTGGAGCCAAGACAAGTCCTCAGGCTTCTCCCCAGCTTCAGCTTCATCAAGCTGCTGCTGCTGCTTGGAGCCCTTCTTGACTGACTTCGTGCTGGAACCTGGCGCCGTGCCCTGATTGGCAGCGACCTCCAGTAGGAGCAGGAGGAGGGCCACAGGGAGACCTTGGTCCTGCAAAGGAGAGCACAACACAACATGCAAGTCAGCACCGATACATGCCTGGCCCTGCTAGCACAAGCACTGAAGCTGCTCCAGCAAAAGACGGTAGTATGATTCTGGCAATACCATGAAGAAAAGCTGCATGTGATCGTTAGAGTGACAGTGTCATCAGACAAATGCCTCGATTGTCGTCACGGAAACGGTGCACCCCAGCAAGACGCTGAGGGCACCGATCGGACTCGTCATCGTGTTTAGTCATCATATGACAGCATTGATACAAGACAGAACACAAAGTGAAAACACTCTACCCTGTTTTGATTACCTGTACCCAAATCTCAGAGCACACAAAGTGAATCATTTCCAGCAAACATGCATTCTATCTGCCAGCGGACCTTATACCTAACCCCATGGTGTTTGTAACCAGATGTCCCGAAAAGAAACCTTCTTCAAGGATGAGATTTCAACAGCCAATATCAAAGCCAGTTGAGAAGCAAACAACATTAGAGTCATCAGACAAATGCCTCGATTGTCGTCACAGATACGGTGTGATCCCAGCAAGACGCCGAGCACCGATCAGACTCGTCATCAAGTGTAGTCATCATATGACATATGCACTGATGGCTTAACCCAGAAGAAGTCCACATATGCGGGCCCACCCACCTTTCCATTGAGACAGTGCCAATAACAAAACCTGCTGCATGAAAAGCCCCCACTAGATATGCTACAAAAGTGACGCCACAACATCGCTTCACAGAACATCCCCTGATTCCTCAATTGGAGTACCCATCTCAGCCTTAACCACTGCAACTAGCACAACAACCACCCATGCCCTTCCCCCCTCACCTCAGGAACAGCCTCAAGCAGTGCCAGCAGCAGCCCCAGCCTCCTGTGAGGTGGCACCTTGGGCAGGGCTTCAATCAGGGAGGACCAAAGCTGGTCTGCTCCTTTGCCAGCCTCCAACCAAGGGGGCACAATGGCGGCCAGGGTTTGAGCAGCAATGGCTTGGCTGTGACTGTCTTCCAACATGGCAGCAGACTCCTGGATCAAGGACAGTGCCTGCAGACAAGTAGAAAGATAGCAAGGGTTGCCTTAGTCTGACGTGAAACCAAGCTAGTAGCTTTTGGCGAAGCCAGCGAGATGATCACAAAAATAGAAGGGGCACCATGTTCTAGAGGTCAGACCGAGGGGGGGGGCAAGGAAAAAAATTTCGGACCCCATCCTCTCTTTTTGGTCAAAACTTGGCATATGTGTCAGGGAAGGGTTTATCTATACCCCTGACATCCCCCAAAAAAATTGTGAAGAAAATTTTTTTGGGGGGGGAGGGGGGGTCGATGGGTCTCGGAGGCCATTTTCAGATTTTTCTTGGCAACTTTGTTTTGCTTCATTTGGCCATAACTGTGACAGCTATGGCCCTTCACACCATGCAGAGGGACATAGGGACCTTCTGGTAACCCTAGATGGCTGATATCAGGCCAATTACATGGCCCCAAGCTTTCAAAGGCCTCAGTTTGGCTTTGGGACCACGGATGTCCAACCTGGATTCTTGGTTTGAGAGTGGCAATCATGCACAGACATTGATATGGTCATGCAGGAGGTCATGCAGATGGAAAACAGCAGAAGTAGGCCTACATATTAGGACTTAGGGTTTAGTGACACTAAACCCCAAGTGCCAGGCTTGGCTCAACAGCGTGGTCACTAACCACCTACCCATGCCACCCGAAGTCATTTACAGTGTGCAAGCACATGCTGCCTATTGAAACACCCCAGAGACACATTAGGAGGACCCCTGGAGACAGTCTCTCGGGGGGGGGGGGGGGGCAGGGGGTCTGGAGGCCAATTTCATATTTTTAGGATGGGGTCTTACACTTTTTTTTTTGCCCCCCCCTCGGTCAGACCTCAAAAATATAGTAGGGACAAGACCTCAAACCCCTAGCATACACAGGTGCAGTCTGTTTGTGCAGATACCTTCAGAGCATAACTGAGCCTCAGACAAGGTATAGTAATCAGGGTTTTCATAAACTGTGAAAGCTAAAAGTAGAATGTCATCATCAGCTCAGGCACCAGGCAATTAGCGGAGCTTTCACAGGAAAACACACCCAGCACATGACAGCTCAAAGTACAAGTTTTCAGCAGAGGAACTTTGGCCCTCACAGTGCGCCCCCCAGCAACACATCTGGAGGTGGAAACCATGACTGGGCCATCTCCACCGCAACATCTCATACCTAATCCGAACCCCTTACCCACCCAACGCCCTTCCTGTCTCCCGGATGCAATCCCCATCCTGTACACCCCACAGCACTCACCTCCAGTACATGCACCAACATCTGCTCAGGTGACCTTCTAGCCAGCTCCCCTAGCAGCACCAGAGCAGCATTCCTCACAGCACCATCAGGAGCCTCTCGAGCACATCGCAGAACCAGCCCCATGTCAAACTCTCCACCACCAGCAGCAGCAGCTGGCAGCTTGGCCAGCCGCGTCAGCACCAGCAGTACCAACTGCCCTGCATACCCCACCGCAGGTGGCGACAGCACGCCTCCTGCACCACCTACTTCTGCTGAAGACTCCTCATCACCCTCTTCTGCTGGTTCTGCACTGTCTGCTGCTGATGTTGTCCCAGGGAACAGCCCTACTGGCTTGACCTCCTCCCTATGCACCTCCGCGATGGAGCCCAGCAGAGGCAGCAGAGCAGACAGCAGCACCTGCAATGGGACCACCAGCTGCTGCTGTTGCTGAACATCCTCCTTCCATTGCAACAGCTCCAGAGCAGCTGTAGCTACTGCCAGATCCTCAGGCTGTAGCTGTAGCTTCTCCTGCTGCTGCTGCTCATCAACATCCATGGCAGTAGCACCACCCCCATCTGCTGCTCCTGTCTTCTGCCTTTTCCGCTTGCTCTCCTTCCTGCTGCTACCTGGAGCATCAGCAGCAGCAGCACCTGTTGTGCCGAAACCCCCACTACCACCACCAGCAGCAGCAGCCGCCCCTGCTGATAGCTTCTCAATCAAGGGCAGCAGCGTAGAGACTCCTAGAGGTAGCCTCTCTAGAGCTCCCCTAGCTGCCTCCCTACAAGCCCTGTCAGCATCCCCAGAAGATGCCAGCATCAGCGCCCGCAGCACTGCTACCTTCTGGCCCTCACCTAACCCAACAAACAGCTCCGGACCCACACCCTGGAATGCCACTGCCCGAACAGGAGCAACCAAAGCAGCACCTAGCTGCGTTGGTGAAGGTAGCAAACCAGAAGCGCCTGGCACTGCCGCACCTCCTGCCTGCTCAAGCCCGTGCTGCTCCAAAGTCAGCAGCTCCAGCAATAAGTCCATTGCATCGGGTGTACCTAAGGCTGCAGCAGGGCTAACCAGCACAGGCAGGAGCTGAAGCACAGCCTGCTGCAACTGCTGTCCCATTGCTTCCACAGCCTCAGGTGATAGAGGCCCCTGGAAAGCTACCACAGGTCCAGTAAAATCTCCCCCTACTGCAGCGGCAGCAGCAGGTGCAGAGGCCTGCGGCTGTAGCTGCACAAGCTGCTGCAACAAAGCTGTTGCACATGGTAGTACTGCAGCAGCAACCGCCGTTTGCTGCTCCTGTCCCTCCCCTGTAGTACCAGACAGGCACACAGAAGCAACAAACTCTACAGCTGCCAGATCCCCCAGGTCTTTCAGCTGAGGCAACTGCCCCAAAAACAGCAGTTCAAGGCCCTTCACGACCTGCTCTGGCAGCTGCAGCTGCTGCTGGCTACTGCTCCCGCCACCACCAGCAGCAGAAACTGCAGCACCGCCACGGGAGCCTCTACCGCCCACCTTCCCTCGCCCCCCTCTGCCACCGCTGCCACTCCCTCCACCTGCTGCTGCTGCTCCTACCGCACCTTGAAGCAGGGAAACAATTCCACTACTATTTGCCTCCAACAGCTGCCGATGAGGCTCCAAAGCTTGCAGAACCTGAGCAAGCTCCCCAGGCTTAAGCCCCTGAACACTACTGCTGCTACTGCCCGAGGAAGAAGAAGCCACACCCCACCCAAGAAGCTGCTGAGTAACGGTATCCTTTGACAGCAGCACCGGGCGCACCGCAAAAAGGGCCTTGACAGCAGCCTTCCTCACAGAGTAGTTTCTAGACCCAACGGCAGCAAAGAGGCGCAGCAGCCATGTGATCCCCTGCTCCTTCCCAGCAGCCACAGCAGAAGGGGTTGCAGCGGTGAAAGAGGCAAGCTCGGCTGCTAGCACCTTCAGGGCAGCACCCGGCAGGAAACTCCCCCCAAGCACACCCCCTGGCAAGCCGTAAAACTCAGAGAGGAAGCCCAGCCACTGACCAGGTGCTGCTGCTTTGTGGACAAGCAGCTGCAAATGCGGCAATAAAGCTTCAACAGCAGCCCGCACACTCCCAGACAAACCCACCGCACCACCTGCTGCTGTAGCTACAGAACCCTGAAGAGCTGCTGCTGTGGGTGTAGGCAGCAGAGGGGTCTGCCCTGTTGCAAGCAGGGCAAAGAGCTGCTGAGGTGACCCCACCGCAGCTCTCCACACAGCAGCAGGCTGCTGCTCCAAAGCTTGGTACAGCACGTGAAGCAGCAGCGCACCATGCAGCTTGCCATTACTGCTACTGCTGCCTAGCTTCAGCATGTGCTGCTTGCTTGGGAGGTAGGTATCATCCAGCACCAAGCCTTCTGACATCTGCTGCCAGTCTGCGGGAAGCTCAGCAGCAGCAGTGGACTTCCACCCAAGAGCAGCAGTACCCTCAGCAGGAGGGGTCACGTCCTTGCTTGCCCCAATTTGGAGGTGCAGAAGCTCCAAAAGACATTGCACCAATGCTACTTGCAACTGCTCCTGCGTGCTGCTGCTGCTATTACTGCCCTTCTTCCCTCCCTTGCCACCACCACCACCAGCAGCAGCAGCAGAGGAACCTAGCAAGGCCTTCTGCACAGCCAGCAGTAGCACATGCTGGCCCCTCACACCACAATGCCCCGCTACATCCTGTGCCCTAGCAACTGCCTCCACAGTTGTGGAAAGCACTGCAGCTAACGTATCCACAACTTGCTGGTTGAAGACCTCTGGTGCTATCCGCTTCTGCTGCTGCTTATCACCATCCTCCCCTGTTGCTGCAGGTGCTGCTGTAGCAGACCCCTTCTTCTGCTTCTTTCCCTGCTTGTCACTAACTGGTGTCACCACAGCAGCACCATTGCCTGCTGCTGCTTCCCCTGCTCCAGCCACAGCTGCTAACAAAGGCTCCCTTTCCACCTGAGAGGCAGCTGCTACTGCTGACCTTGCTAGCTTAGCCACCTGCTCATCTGCCAGCACATAGTCCAACAACAACCCTGCAGCAGCACCAGCCGCAGCACTCTCTCCTGCCTCCGCACCATTCACTACATCCGCCGCCACCCGAAGCGCCCTTTTCCCTGCCTTCAACGCCTCTCTTGTGATACCCTTGGACCCTTCTTGTGCTGAGACCTTCGCACGTAAGGCTACATAAACACGCTGTAGCAACTGCCTAAGTGCTGGCAGCAGCTCTGCAGGGGGCAACAGCTGTACCAGCCCAGCTGCACCAGCTGCTGCTGATGCAACTGCCCAAGAGTCGTCCTGCAGGCCGGAGAGGAGGCTTTGTTGCAGAAGGTCTCGAGTGGAGGCTGACAGGGCAGGGCCTTCTGACTGATACATCTGGTCAAGCTTCTGTAAGGCCTGTGTGAAGCAGAGAACAGGCAGAAGGATACGTCAGTAACCGGAAGCAAGCAAACGGTATTGCATAAACTTGGCTGTGGGAAGCAACGGCTTGTACCAAGGTGGATTGATGACGGTTCACAGTTATATGAAGAAACCAGTTAGTATATGACACTTGCAACATACCAGTGCAACAGCCATCCCTTGCAGGACAATTCTACAGCAGAAACTGGGTGCCTATCTTTCATATTAAAATTATTGCAAACTGAAAAACAAAGTATATGTTACACCTACTGGCCATTTGCAAGCGGCTGCTTGCATAGATGCCAAACAATTAGTCCGTGCTGCAGAAACTGTTATGTGAAAGCAGACCTGGACTATGATGCATCTGCATTCACAGCCAAAAAATAGTTTACCCTCTGTGCCTTCGGAAATACCCACCCAACTACAACAAACCCCAGTTCATGCCCTAGCAGCTCAGTAACCATAGCCATCTGGTTTTGAAAGCCCATCCCCAGAGCCCAGCTTACCATGAGCCGCAGCTCCTCTGCAGGCGCATTCACTGCAACAGCCAACGTCAGCGCTGCAGCCCCTGCCCCCACCACATCATGCCGGCTACCCCTGAAGCAGCTCTGAACAAAGGCAAACACTGCCTCCGGACCCACCCCACCCTCCCCTCCCTCTTGTTGCTGCTTGCTGGCTTTCAACAGACTGTTGATAGCTGCGTCGAGCTCCTCTGCGTGCCTGGCATCAAGCACTTGTAGCACCTTCCGCAGACGCCCCAGACCAGCTCCAGATTCATTATCAGCTTCATCTTCTTGCTGCTGCTGCTGCAACTTGCTGCCCTCCCGTAGGAGCCCCTCCCCCACAGCTTGCAGCTCAGGCTTGGCTATAGCTGCCTTGTGCAGCAGGTCCATGAGCTGTAGCTGAGCCTGCTCAGAGGTAGAGGCTGCAGCACATAAGCGTGGTAGCAGTAGCTTGATGAGGGGCCCCATCTGTGCACCTTGCTTCTGGAGCTCTGACACCTGGGTGGGGAGGTCTGGAAGACCAGCAAGGGCCTGTAGGCAGAATGGACATCACAACCGTGTACAGGTCAGATCCAAGGCATTCTGATTCAGTAGATGGACCAACTCAAGTGCTGTGTGCAGTTGCAATGCATGCCGCTCAAGAAACGCCAATAAGTGAAGTCCGCACAGAGGCTGTGAAGTCAGGCGATGGAATCAGAAGTTACTAAAAGGATGCATACCCCAGGGCGACTGCAGGGGCGTGGAGAGGGCACCAGTCCAGCAAGGTTCACAAGAGCACAGAACCGATTTAGTACAGGGCAAGCTGTGCAAAGAAACAGAAGCATGCCCCACGGCCTTCCCTGATCTTGGCTAGTAAAGGCCCACTTGAGCTGAAAGGGCAATCTCAACTACCACACACTTAATAATAACGTGAGTGGGGTGCAGTGCTCCAACTTACTAGAAGAAGATACAATGTGAATGAAGGAGATGTCACATGCTGGGTAAGACCCACGAGGTAACTGCCCCGACGGGGCTCCTCAAGGTGATGGAATCAGCAGTTGCAATGCAGGAATCCCCAAAGGGACTCGACCACACCGTTATTCTACAGCGTTCCTGCTTGGACTATGCACCCATGGGGGTGGCCTGGCGGCCTGGCGCTCCAACTGCAGGGGCATCCAGGCACCCGTTCAAAGGCGCCCGTCAGCTCGCCGTTTAACTACCAGAAGCAAGCCGATTGACTACCCAAAGCAAATACAAGTCATGCAAAGAAAGGCTACACAGCAAAAGCACATAAGACTCGTGCAAACAGACAGATCCTCCAAGGGCTACGCACCCATCAGGGTGGCCTAAAGCCGGGCTCGACGATTACACAGCAGCAAGAAGTATGACTCATGCAAAGACACAGATCCTGTGCTTTGCTCAGCAGACACGACATGGAGGCTCCCTACTGTAAAACCTGGAACCAAGACTGGCCTAGTTTACCCTCTTACCTTGACTGCCTTTGGGGGAAGAGCTGTGAGCCCAGCTTGACTTAGCGCCATGTGAGCCAGCAGCATGATACATGTGGGCCCAGGCAGGGCAGCAGCACCACGGCATACCTCACACACCACCACTGCAGACAGCAAGAGACCAGGCAAACACAATCAACACACTAGCCAAGCAAAAAGCTCACTCGAAGCTGGGACCCGCAGCAATGCTACACATACATCACAGGCATGATGTGTCCTTTTGACGCAATGCTCAGTCATGCAAGGAGAAGTCCACAGTCTTCATCCACATAACAAGGGCGTGAAGGCAAAGTGGTATGCAGCATGTGTGCCTCAGGGAATACAAACTGTAAAACCCACACAGCAGCACTTGGCCACCTGTCGCTAAATCATGCTCTCGTCATCGGCACAGGTATGCAAGCACCAGTTGAGGACAAGCGGCATATGCTCAGCAGCAACATTGCAGCCCATACATGGATAGTGTGCTGTCATCACATCGAATCGACTGGACACCTGGCAATGTACCTGGAGTAGCTGTATTCAAAGCCATCAAGCATGTGCTGGTAGAAGCATGCAACAGGCAGTTGAAGTGGGGGACCAGCATGCTTTGGCTTTGGCACTCTTCATAAGCATGGATTCTCATGAGTTTACCATCATTAAATGAATGCCCTTACGCCAGATCCTTTAATTATGCAAGCTACAATGAAGCCAGGTGTCACAGTAGAACCTAGATGCCATCACATGCCGCGGATAAATACCTACCACTTACATGACAAGAACTCATCTGCGAGCTGTGCCTTGGCACAAAGCTGCGTCAACACCATCAGAGAAGCAGCATGGTAGTCCCGGGAGGTGTTTGGCTTCAAACCAGTGACAAGGTACGGGAGTAGCAGCCGTAGCGTGTCCTCTGACACTTGCTGCAGTCCCATCAGCAGCTCCACCACGGATACAGCATAGAAGGAGAGGAAGGTGGCGCTGATGCACCTGGGGTTGCCCATGTCTTCTGCTGCTTTGCAGATTGCTCGAAGGGTGTTCTTGTCACTGCTGAGGCGGGTGATGAGGACATGACGAGGCATGGAGGCACCAGACCTTTGCATGGGGGTGAGCCACTCCCATGTGGTGCCTTTGAGGGCAAGGGTTTGGACCAGGCGCACAAATTCGTTGGTTCCATGGTATGGTAGACCACACAGGAGGAGGTCATGCACGTTCAGCTCGTTGATTCTGCGGGAATGGAATGGGCGTCAAACTCTTTAGGACAGGACGGTGCCTCGCACGATCCATGAGATATATGCCTGCTGATGATGCCCAGACAAACAGCAGCATGCGTAAGACAGCTCCAGCCAGGCACATGACTGGGCTTTAAAACCTGATGCTATGGGAAAGGCATTAGGCCAATTCCAGATGTGTTCCCAACGCACCCCTGATCCATCTGTGTTCTGGACTGACAGGATCTATGACAATTTCAATGTGAAAATGCACATGTACTCAGTCTAATGACATGGTTTTGGCATAACAAAGGAAATGGTTCAGATGCACCGAAAGTAATATCAGATCCAGCTGTAATAGTAACTCATATCGACAAGTACCACCTCACCTGTACTTACGGATGCAAAACTCCAGCACTTGGAATGCTGCTGGGGTGAGAAAGTGATTTGTGAGCAGCCGCAGAAAGGCTTGCAAGCTGTCGTGCAAGGCAGCCGCTTCTTCACGTGTCAGTTGGTCAGGGTTGAACGAGACGGCGGACCTGCTGAAGAGGCTGTCCGCGAAGGGCTTGAATCTTGGATCCAGGCGGCACAGCACATTGAGACCTGCAAACAATTCGCATGAAGGAGTTGATACCAAATCATTCAGCCTTGCAGTGCTTCACAAGCGTCTAGACTTACCTTCTGATGCAATGTTATACAGTGTTTCGGCGCCCACATCTGCAGCCTTCTGGTAGTCAAACAGCAGAGAATGCTTGCCCCTGACATAGGGCGCCTGGGGTCCATGTGCAGCTGCCAACTGTGACAGCTGCTGAGCTAGGACGGACGCCATGGTTGCCGCAGCCAGCGGCCGTTGCCAGCAGGCTCACTAACGCAGCAGTACAGCCATGCCTTGGTGTGCAACCCACCCGATATCAAGCTGAAAAGCTCCACCCGTGTATAATAGGCGGGCTAGGCAATGGGAGTCCTCTAATGAGCGCCTTGCAGCTGCTGGCTGCGGCGGTAGAGGCATGGGGGTAGCATCGACTGCTGGCTGCTGCTAAACCCGACCTGCGACCTGTACCGCGTCGACCGCTGGACTTCTTGGGCATGGTCACCAGGTCCCGTTTTTTTCAAGCTAAATCAGATACCAGGCTTCAGACGACTGTCCTGAGAAACATGAGAGCGGTTGAGATCATTTCACAGCACCGCATGTGCCATCTGGTGGTGCTCCTCTATGCGCATTGGACGCACTGTTGCTTGCTCGGTGTATGGATGTCAAGCGAATGATCGGTGGGGCTACCATGCTGCAACAAACATGCAACCACACTGCCAGACACTGCGCATTTAGGCGCCAGCATCAGCCGTTTAAGCAGGTCCAACACTGTCGATCGCGGGGCCTCTCCACGACATATGTTTCGCGCGCGTCCGAGTCTGGCACTCTGCCCGATCATGTGTTAACTGCCGACACAAGTTCCTGGAAAGGTTTTAGTGCCAATGTAGAAGGTACGCCAGCCGGGCGTCGCCTCAGTACCTCTGGCTTTACCCTTTTACAGGGAAAAAAATCTTGGGCGGTCAATTGATTGATCTTCTGCTGCCTCTACAGGGGAATGGGATGGCGCATCAGCTACCTTTGATGCAACGGGTCGCGTCCTGCCGCTACCTGAGTACTATGTCCCACAAGCTTACAGAGACTGGGGTGTTGAGGTCAACGACTGGCAGACACAATGCAGCTGCACAGTAACTGGAAATGACTTCAGGTGCGTTGACAGCTCCTGTATAGATCACCTACCTTAATGTCTTTTACTGGGGGAATTTGAGCATTCAAGTTTCCCTTCAGACCTCCCTGGCCTGAGCCGCAGGTTGGAAGCAGCACAGCGAAGCACATGGTCAGTCTGGGATGCCATGACATTTATGTGTCTACACTGCATGCCAACACAGTTACAGCTTCTTGTGGTGTCCTATTAATACTCATTATCACGTACAGATCAACTTCGAGCAGTGGCTTGCTCTCTCTGGTCATTATCCTCTCATATATCAGCCACTGCTGGTCTCCCCCTCGCTAGAATGCGGCAGCTCTCTATCGCTCAAAATTCCCCCAGAACCCACTAAGAAAAGTGGTTGAAGTCATGCTTGCGTAGTGGTTTGTTAACATAAATCCGACACATAGCCATAAGAAAATGGACCATCTCTGACCTCTTTGTACCAGTTGAGGTCCTCACACCGGCGTACATCACCCCATGCAGGTCAGTCTTGCGTCGTCTGATGCCCACTGTAGGCTGTGAAGAAGACGCCATTGCATTCACAGAAGAAATGTCAACCACAAGCAGCAGCAGCACCTCGACCAGCAGCAGCAGCAGCAGTGTTTTAGACATTCTGGTGGCAGCAGCAGATGGCAGTTACTCCCTAGGTCCCCCCTCAGTCCCTTCTGAAGCGAGCAAATTCCGGTTGGAGCACTGCTTTGTGGTCAAGCAGCAGGCACTGAGAGTCAAAGTGGTGCAGAACTTCCTGAAGGACTGGTCCACAGGACAATGGAGCGTCTACACAGTGGACTTGCACAAGGAGAAGTGAGTCTCATAGAACAGAGTGTGCAATGCAGTGCTTGGCCTTTGCGCATATGTGAACAGTTAGCACTGGAGGATACTGGACAGGACTGCTGCTGCTGCTGCTGGCATAATCCTGTCTTCTGTTCCCGCTTCTCAAGTAGTCCAGTAAGTGCTGTTTCTTTACAATGTGCCATGTGTGTTGTAGGTATGAGGGTCCATACACAGGACGGAGAGAGCTGGGAGGGTGCGGTGGGGGTCAACCAGCCTTGTCGAAAGGAGCAGCTCTACAACAAGAAGTCTTCGACATGGTTGCAGCTACCAAAGTTAGTACTAGTAGCAGCGGCAGCAGTAACAGTGGATGCAGCTTCATATGGAGCCCTGGGGCTGGGTGGACAGCAGCAGCAGAAGGAGCAGCACCAGCAGCAGCAGGAGATGGGTAAGATTCAGGGAATGGGGTGCCTGTGGAGGGGTTGCAAGCAAGGAATCATGTGCTTTGGGTGGTCTTGGAGTAAGGCCCTTGCTTTCCTGCAGTGGATGATATGCCAGCCATCAATATGGGTTCTGTAAGGCAGGTGGCCTTGTGGGGGTGATGTGTTAGCCATGGCGGTCACTGAGTGGGCTTAATTCTTGATGCCGTGGGATGGTGGAATCAGATTTTTCCATGTATTCTGTCATTTCAGCTGCAGTGCGGCAGTTCAGTTGAAAAGGACGGATACATGCAAGAGCTAAACCACAATCCGAAAGGCGAGAGCGAAAGTGGTACTTGAATGCCGCCTCCAAAAGGTGCCAGCTGGCCAATCCTCCAACGACCCGTAATCACCACTCAAAAGCAGCAGACCAGTTGTGTCCATATGCAAGACCTTAGCTTGGTCTGCTGACCACTAGTGGTGTGCACATTGTGGGGACATTATACATAGGATGTGATGTTGGACACAGCTTCATTATATCAGGGGCTTAGCTGCTAACAGCACCGTATAGCCAACCGAGTTGATGAAGGATTTTCTTGCTGTTTGCAGGTCTAATAGTGGGCAAGGAGCTACAGCAGCAGCAGCAGGAGCAGAGGCAGCTCCACGTGGGGACATGGGGTCTAGTCCTGATGCCACTGATAGCAGCTCTTCTAGCATGACAGTGACGCTCTTACCCATAGGTGCATGGTCCAGAGTGTCCATCACAGGGTCAAGTATTCGGGCCGAGGCAGGGGTGGTGGATGGGCTGCAAGAAGAGGCTTCTGGCTCACAGCAAGAACCCAGCAGCAGTAGCAGCAATGATGGCAGCAGCAGTAGCAGAGATGGTCACCGGGTGCAACATGTGGGTGTGCGGCAGTTTGATGGAATGGGCAGGCTGGTTGCAACACGGTTGTGGGTTGGCTAGACAAATGCCCTGATGTAGGACAAGCAGTACCATTACCCTGCCATGACTGTGGTTAACAGGAGTAGTGCAGGAATGTCCCTCAATCTGCGAGTATCAAGGCCAGAGTTTTGAATGCTTGAGCTGCCAGCTGCTTGGTGGGACTGGTGACACTTGGAGTGAGTCTGGGGTGTGATGGGTGACGACAGTCTTGATGGGCGGTGTTTGAGCTATGGTCTGTAAGGGTTAGCCCTTGTGTTGAGGTAAGGTACATCTGCCAATGCAATGGTGCCGTATTTTCGCATGAGACTGCTAGGCGCTATGCGTGCACTTACGAGGCCAACGATACGAGACCAACTCGGCTCTATTCATTAATTAGTACTCCATCGTACATATACTGTGTTTCATTGTCGTATGAAGCTGCGTGAACCTTGCTTGGTCCGTTCGGTCCGATTCCCACCAGGTGCAAAGTGGCCGAGACGCTTTCGATCGGTGCCTGCTTGGCCAGCTATCTCTCGGCTCTCTGCTGCTCCTGAGAACATTCTGACATTAAACGAAGATTCGTGGAGTCTTTTCTCTGATAATGTCTCAGGCAAGTTCCATTTGAGGGCACAACCGTTTTGTCCAGGGGAACTTCTAAAATCACCCAACTCCTATAGGGGAATGGGAGGGGGCCTCGGCAACATTCGATGCAGCTGGAAAGGTGCAGCCATTGCCAGAGCACTACGTCCCACAAGCATATCGGGACTGGGGCATTGAAGTAAATGACTGGCAGACCCAGTGTAGCTGTCGAGCTGCTGACGAGGAGTTCAGGTGAGCTGCCAGGACTCCAAGCTGCCGTTAAAAATGCACTGAACCAGCAGCGTATAAGTGCACATACTGATGGTTTGTCAGCTACCTAACCAAGCGGCATTGCAGCTGCTGATATTCGTATGCATGTAACTGACTGGCTGCTCCATACGATTGCTCATTGGAGCACCAGACAAGCTCAAGCCAGTTTTCCAAGAAGCTTCAAACAAAAATTCTGTTGCATCATGTCACAATCTGCATCGTCTGGGCCTTCTTTGCAGGTCTGTCACCCGCTGGCTCATGCCCAGTGTCGGTTGTGAAGCAACTGTGTCTTTCAATGAGGACGTAACAACAGTGCACAGCACCAGCTTAAACATCCTGGCAACAGCAGCAGATGGCAGCTACAGCCTTGCTCCCTCCTGCATATCAACAGACAGCAGTGAAGTAAGATTGGAGCACTGCTTGGCACTAGGGCCACAATTGACAAGAGTCAAGGTGGTCCAAAATTTCATCAGAGACAGGTCAACGGGGCGATGGAAAGTTGACACAGTGGAGTTGCACAAGGAGAAGTAGGTGCCCTTGGCTGTGTCCCTGGCTGTGTCACATCTGTGGCTAGCAGCAATAAGAGTCCAATAGTCCATGCATTTGCTATGAACGACGGCCTCAGCTCTGTGCAATCCTAGACTACCGTAGTTGGCTTGTTAACATCAGCTATGGATTGGTTAGCCCTCGTCTGCGTGCAGCAAGGGCTGTCATGAAACGTTGCATCTCATGGGATCTATCTGGTTTCCCAGGTAGTTGGCCTTTTCTCTGTACATGTCCCCTTGTGCCACCTAGAACACTTGGACCCTGCTATAGGCCAATTTCCACCTGCTGCAGTGCTGCTTGCTCCTGCTATTCTCCCACCCCATACATGCAGTCTGTCCCACTCAGCAGACCCGCCCCATGCTTGAGCGCGACCCTCTGATGCCACAGGGTCCAACTAAGTATTTTGCTATCTGCTGCAGGTACGATGGCCCTTATACAGGCCGTCGTGAGCTGGGTGGGTGTGGTGGTGGCCAGTCAGCATTCTCCAGCAGCACTTCTTTGTCCTTGGAGCAGTACAACAGCCTGGATGCACGCCTAAGGGGTACTACCAACGCCACTACAAGCAACAATAGCAGCAGCAGCAGTTGCGGGTGCAGCTTCCACTTTGAGGCTGAGAAGGGTTGGGTGCCAGGCCTAAGACCTGAAGGAAGGTGAGAGCTTAAGCCCGACCTGACATATGATTAGGAAGATACCTCCCAAGCGCTCACAGGTAAATGCATGAGCTGCTCTCTGGATTCATATGACTCTTGCCATAGAACATCTTCTATCATTCCTTCTTGGTTTCTGCTCATAACTCTTGCAACAAGGCGTTGGGAATGGGAGCCCCATCATGCTTACTCATGGTCAGCAAGCTGCCGCCCTGGAACCAGCCAATGTGGTGAGGGTAGGGTTCCCATTCTCTGCAGCTCCAGGACAGGGGCATGTTGCACCGAGTATGATTGCATCAGTGGTTTCTGCTGCAGGATGGGCACCAGGCCATACAAGTTTTATGTATAAGAAGCTAGAGGGGCTCTTTGGACGGACAACGCCGTTAAGGTTCTTGAGTGCTAAGTGCCCTCACTGCATTTATCTGCGACTTGGCAGAAGCAGAGTACGCCAAGCCTCAGATTGTGCCGAACACACGTGTATTGACCCAGGGCGTGTGCATAACTGGATAGACTATCAAGTTTCATAGTTGCAGCCTGCCATAATGCTCACTGACTTGATCTGGAAATCCCGAAGGTGCTACGTGATATGTTCCATGCCTAAGCTGTTGTTGCTGCCTGCAGGAGTCAATTGAGCCCTGCACATCATGCATCATTGACCCTCCTTCCTCTGGGGGCATGGTCACGTGTTGAAGTTTCAGGATCTGCGATCAAGGCAGAAGCCGGAGTGCTGCCTGAAATGCAGGACCTAAGTCAGCACGTAGCTAACCAAAGCACACAGCAGGGGCCGGCTGGGGTCCCGCATCATATCAGTGTGCTGCAGTACAATGAAGGTGGGGTTTTAATGGCCTCGAGCCTCTGGTCACAACAGCCGGCACGCAGTGAGGAGCGCGGGAGAGCAGGTAGTTGAAGCTCAATAGAACAGATCTTATCATGTGCGCGGGACATGTTCGTCTTCAGATTCTACAATCTGACACGACCGACAGGGCAACTTGTACAGAAAACAATTCGGTAGTTCTGAGTTCCAAAGGAGCGCATAACCAGTTCAATCTCATGTGTGGTAATTGTGCTATGCTGTTTGGAGTGACATAGCCTACAGTGCTTGCAGCAAATGATGTATGCTGAGGCGGTGATGATGATGCTGGCTTCAGCAGCAATGTTTGTTGCCTGAGCAAGGCATTAAACTGTTTGGCTTGCTGTTGACTGGGCCAGCTAGTCAGCACATGGCAAGTCGAAATGGGCTGGCCTGACATACATGGGCTAGCAAGGGATCTAGGGTGGGCTGGTGGCAGCCATTGTGTGAGTCCTGGACAGGAACTTGAGTATGCCGTTGGAGCCTAAGTTGGCCCCTTGTGGGTGGCGCTGCCCCCATCGGCGGCCCGCTTTGACGGGGCCATTTGGAACTTGGTAAATGGTGTTTAAATGTCCGCGGTGTTAGGTTGCTTTGGTGGTGGAGGGCTGGGAGCCAGCCGGTATGTTCGGCATGAAAAACCTTTGACCACTAAGTCTCGATTGATTGTTTCTTAGGGCATGACAGTACTGAATGCTAGCATATAGCTTCGCAGGGACTGGCTTGTCCCAAAATGGGCACTGGTCACACACTCACATCACATCTGATTCCCGTGGAGGTGTGCTTAAGACTCTAAAGCAACCAGAGTGCGCGGCCGGGATTCGAAGCAACCTCATTGCACATACATCGGTCATGGCATCAGTTGATATGACGTTTGAATGTAGGCCGTTTCACACACGCGCTCAGAGGAGTCGGGTGACCCTTGACTCGTTTCATTTCGGATACAGATCACATGCATACTAGGAGACACTAGTGCACATGTTGTAATAGTCGACATAACAAGCGTGCCATGCAATGTCATATGTGCGGCATGCCTGTACAGGACCTCTCTATCATGTCATGGCCGTGAATTTTTGTCGGTGGTCAGAACCAAGTCCTGGACAACATCTGCAAAACATACTACATCATCGTACACATGCATCTGCCTCGCCTGGTTGTTGCCGTGGATGTAAGCAACTACTTGTACCGAAAATTTGTAGATCCCTTGGTTGATGATTCTGTGGCATGGGCTGAAGGGGACGAACAAGCAACTCGCGTCATTAATAAGATCAGAACTGCCCACCACGAGGGCAATAAAGATGAGAAAGGCGCTGCACAAACCGAGCTGCGCGTTCTTCTCGGGGCTTATCTTGGCTCAAAGCTGAACAGCTTAGCACAACCATTTCAAGAAGACTTCCAGGACCCACGCATCCTCCTCACACGCTTGTTGACCTGGCTTCGTGCACCTGAGAACACCCGGCTAAGCACTGACCCGCTGGTCCAGAGCTTGCTGGAGCTCAAGGATGGCCTCCAGCGTGAGCATGTTGGCCTCATCCTCTGCTCAGATAATGGCAAGACCCCTCATCAGGTGACCATCAAGCGTGCCATGCAGCTCGCTGAGCAGTTTTCCGTGGACCTCCAGGAGTTTGGCAGCCTTCAAGACATGGCGTCAGTCCAGCAGCAGCAACATGCAGAGCAAGGCACCCAGCAGCTGGTCAAAGCAGCCCCCTCGGACGCAGCCTCCTCCCAGATGGATGCAAAGTTCTGCATCCAAGGTGCCTTGCTCCACCTGGCCAAAGGCTTCATCATGCAGCAAGGCCGCAGGACAGCCAACGTCAGAGAAGTCTCTGCAGACACCTTCATTGCAGCAGTTGCAGCGCAGGTCAACCAGCTCAAGCTCCCCTGCATCGTGGTCTCAGACGACACAGACTTCTGGCAGCTGAAACCTTACAACATCCTCCAGGCTTCCCTTTCATGGCCAGACCCAGGCGCCGCAGCAGCAGCAGATATGGACAAGGACTACCTTAAGAAGTGTGCCTTGATTGGCAAAGGCTATGTCCTGCGTTCAGGCAGCGTCTTCGGCCCCATCCCTGCAGGAATGCCATACACAGATGCTGCAGGCACAGCAGTCACAGGCACAGCAGTCACAGGCACAGCAGAGTTGGAAGATCCCTCCTATCCAGCACACTTCCAAGCCTTCACAGATGCCCTCCTCTCCAAGCAGCCATGGCTGCTTTCAGTAGAGCAGATCCTGGAGTGGCTGCAGCAGTACCAGCAGCAGGTGCCGGACATTCGAGCCAGGTTCCTAATCAACATGGTGCACCACTGCATAGACCCTTCCAGCATCTGGAGCCCGATGTCTGAGGAGCTGAAGCGGAAGGTGGGGCAGGTGTCTTATGGCATGGTGCAGCAGGCGCTGGGTAACCCAGCATCAGCAGGGAGGGGCAAGGGGTCACGAGGAGATGGGAGGGGGTCGCCAGGGGGAGGTAGAGGTTCTCCAGGTGGGGGGTCAGGCGGGGGAGGTGGGAGGGGGTCATCAGGGGGAAGGACTGGTGAGGGCAATGGTGGTGTTGGATTGCGTTTTGCCCCGTATGTATTGGTCGAGAAATAAATTCAATATGGGATAGTGATAGTGGGCCGGATTCCTGCAGTAAAGTGCCTGCAATATTGAAGTGGTGTTGCCACTGCTGCCTGTTGTGGGATAGCCCAATTGGCAATGGCTTGTTATGGCTGTTGCTGTGGCATGGCCGCTTGTGGGCTATGAATGATGCATCAGAGTTTACACTCCCAACAAACAATGTCTTCTGTGTGTGTGCAGCACAGGCAACTAACATGGTCTGACTGAATCGAGTGTGTTTGATAAAGTCAGGACTGCTGCTAGGGACAGCCACTGTTGCCTTGTTGGTGCCGCATAATATTGACCTGTAGTGCATGTTACGTGCCTTGCTTGATGGGGATAATCATCTGGGCTGCCTCGATGTTTGGCGATTTGGAGGCTCAGCTACCGGTACTGTGTCTTGTCCTGAACTGCATGCTGTTGTTCCTGGTGGATGGGGTCAGGATTATCATTCAAGGCCACCTTGCTCAGCAGCGTTGTACTAGCAAAGCATCAGGTGCAGCAGGTGGTCTGCTTGGTGCATGGTGGGGGTGGCTGTGATAATCACATCTATATACCGTATAGTCTGGTTGGTGGCCGTGAGGATAATGTGGCCATCCTTGCTTTTCAAGGGCACATACCAAGGGCATGAGGGGAAGTGCCAAGGCTCCAATTAGTGCTTCGCACCGCAGGGGTGTAGCATTTACGGCAGCTGCGCCTCATCTGCCTGACTTACAGTTGACTGCAAATACCGGTAGCTAGCCCAGGTAGCTCATTAAAGGAACATGAGGCACCTGCTTCTCCACTTTGTTATGAAGGGGAAGTGCTCTAGTCGTGATGGTAAAGTGGAAGGGAGTAGTGCACTTGTGGTACTAATGGAGCATCATAGGTCGTTTCGACCTAGCAGCCCTCTGCAAAAGGAAGTTCTATGGAGGCGGGGTGGCTAGAAGTCGGTTACTACTCAGTCCTATGGTTCCGTACGGCCAAAAAACTTGCGGTTGCCACACCTTAAATGGTTGTTATATATGTTGTGTTATGTCATAGGAGCACCACAGCTGAAGGGGCCTGTGGTCCCCCTGGGGTACAGATGTGATAGCTGTCTAGTTACAAGAACTGGAACTGCTGCTGCTCTGCGATTCTCCACATCTGGGTGAGAGTATTTTTGACATAAAATGTATACAATGTTCTGATGATATATGCTGTTGCGTTGCTGTTTGTTTGCTGGATGTACCCAAAAAATAAAAAAACCCAAAAAAATCAAAAAATAAAATTGTGTGTGCACTTTTCCAGGGCCAGTATTCTGCATCATTGTATCTGCTTGGACATGCATGATCATGGAGTTCAAACTGGTGGATGGTGTTCAGTTTTTCCTGGTTCTATTTGTGTTAGTGGCTTTGCCACCCCTGTGGTGAACTGTGGCACCGCACGCGTGCCGATGGGTTTGCCAATGTAAGATTCACACACACACACACACACACACAAGTAATCTAAAACAGTCGAAAATCGGTGCCACAGTAATACATGTGCTTGGGGGCTGGCAAACCACAAAGGTTTCCTGGTTGGGTTTGTTTCCTCCCGGACATGTGTATGCAACTCACAATAATGTTTATTATCACGCACGCCTGCAAGGCTCGCGATCGGCCCGAACCTCTCACCCTTGTCGACTTTGCAAAACCACCGGTATGATCTCCTTCTGATAGGTTAATGAAGTGCATCTGCTGGCCGTCGCCCTCAATGATACAACAACAACAAAACAAACAAACAAAAATTTAAGGCAACAACAAACATTTAAGGTGTGGCAACCGCAAAGGGCTGCTAGGTCGAAACGACCAAACACACCATCGGATGGATCCAAGCACAATGGCTTCCAGACCACCAACCAAGCAGTACTGATACCGAAACATGTATCCAGGCAAGACAGAGCCCATGATCAAGAACACCACCCACTCCTCCATCGGTTGCAAGGGCATGGCAAACAATGACGATTACCACGGGCTGGAGATGTACAAGAACCATGCAAATAACTCAACCACAGAGGGATATATGCAACCAGACCCAACCACCATGGAATGTGGCCGAATCAATCCCTCAAAGTCAAGGCAACGCTCCTATCGAGACAGAGCCCATGATCAAGAACACCACCCACTCCTCCATCGGTTGCAATGGCATGGCAAACAATGACGATTACCACGGGCTGGAGATGTACAAGAACCATGCAAAGGACTCAACCACAGAGGGATATATGCAACCAGACTCAACCAACATGAAATGCATGTGGCCGAATCAATCCCTGAAAGGTCAAGGCAACGCTCCTAGCGATTGCAGGCAGGTGCGGATGATGGGATACAGCAGTCCTCCGATGCCAGTCCACAAATAGCATCAAAGAGAAAGTTGCATCAACCATAATGGCTGGCCACAAGCATGGAGTGCTATAGGCCAGCCCAGCAACAGCTGGCCCCCCTCCATAGGCAAGCTGCTGCTGCGCACCACGGGACACAACGTATCGCACAGCTGTCTGAAGAGGCTAATCATCAGGTTGTCAAAGCATAGAGCCCAATGGCTGCCACCAGCCCACCCTGGATCCCGTGCTGGCCAATGTATGTCAGGCCAGCCCATTTCGACTTGCCATGCGCTGCCCGGTGGACCCAGTCAGCAGCAAGCCAAGCCGTTTAATGCCTACACCGTCATAATCATTCCTACACCGTCACACAAACAAATAAACAAGAATTTAAGGTTTCAATAAAGCAATGTGGCTAGTTCCCATACCAAACAAACAAATAAAACATAAAGGTGCGGCAACCGCAAAGGGCTGCTAGGTTGAAACGACCAAAGACACCATCGGATGGGTCCAAAAACAATGGACTCCACACCACCAATCAATGAGAATACCCAATCATACATCCAATGACGGAGGCTGCAAACAGTGCGCATGAAGCAAATCACCAGGAGGATGTATGTGTCTTCAAATCAAACACAGTCCAGAGCACCAACCAAGCAAGATGTCCGGTAAGTCCACCTCATCTGTACCACCCAAGATGTCCAGAGCACCAACCAAGGCTAAGACCCAAGCATGTATCAATCTAGACTTCAACCAGTTCCTCATCGGAGGAACCACCAGCATAAGCTGTCTCCGACTCCGAATCAAACATATCAGCTGTGACTTGCCAGTCGCTGCACATGCAGCTACAGCCTTGTGCTTAATCAACGGCACATGCCACTCTGGTCCATTAACAAGCAGTGTGCATGTTAGATATACCAACCCAAGCAGTGTACAGACACCCACGGTCTTATACATTCCATGCCACCTGCAAGTGCATCGATCCGTACAGTTCACAGCGGACACTGCTCACCTCCTTGGGAGCAACCGCAACTGAAACTCTCAACACCATCCTTATCCATGATGTGTGTGAATCTTACATTGGCAAACCTATCGGCACGCGTGCTGTGCCACAGTGAATTCCATGTATGCATGCTTGCTTGTTTGCTTCATCTTAGATGTTACTACTGGGTGCATGCTCCCATTATCCTTCCCACAAACTAATAATCACAGATCTGAAAGCAACAGCGCCGGTTCTGTCACAGAGCTCTGCCACCATTCAAGGCCTTTTCAGAGGTGCAGAGATATAACACAGGTGCCAGTTACCACAGAGTTCCTGCTAGTGACTTCTCAGTGACTACTGACGGACACCAATTGCAACTAAGTACAAGCAACATATTGCTTTGCCCCTTGCCCACTTTTGGCCTGCAGCATGAACAATAGAAAGTGGTTTAGCCAAGACACCAGACCGTGCTTGACCCTGCTTTTAGCGCCTCACTGGAGTTTGTGCTGCTTATGCCATTGCAGCGCTCCATTCTAAGACCACACCCGCCCTGGTACGTGCTAAGTGTGCTATTACTATGCCTAATACTATGCCCCGAGCACTTAACTGTGCCTCGAACCCAGATTGCTCGCTAAAGCATCAAAGTGTCAAGAGCCCCCTGCTGGAAGCACACAAGCTTGTGGTACAGCAAGCATGACAGCAGTTAGTTCTGCATCTCCCACTTGCCTGGAAGTTATTGACTTATATCCCGTATGGCCAGTGGTGGCTCCATGTTAATACGCTTTCAAAAGCGCCACACCCACCCACCCAACAATCCACTAATACATACAGGATAGATCACGGAACCTTAGCCATGCAGATGCTACTCATAAATGTCCTTGAGACGAAACAATGTACTATTAGAATATGTCCCACCTCCCATTGGCAGATGTCCCACCTCGCAAAGTGGATCAAATCGCTGCCTTGTCCTCAACATAGAAAGTCGTGTAAAGTTCCAGTTTACCAAAGCCTTCTAGGTGCAAGACAGTAATCACATCATTCGTTACCACCTCCTGCAATGCTCGTTGACTGAGCAAGCGGATGTACCCAAGAGTCCAGGAATGCAAGATGGTGCATAGAAAAGGACATCTTCAGCATGTACTTGTGCTTTCTCATTCAATCCACCGATTGCACTCCTGGGGGGCCACCCCAGAAATCATGAGAACGATGATCACCTGGTAAGTTGGAAGCAAGATCTCTGCAAAACCACCAGTGTGCACTCTAGGACGAAAAGCTTCCACTCCCTTCAGAGCCACTGGCTAAGCAGGCCCATAAAGACTGAAAAGCAACATGCAAAGTAATAGCAGAGTTAAACAGAGGGATTATGGGGCCGTAATATTGTCCATGCTGATACAAACGCTAACACACATGACGGATAATGCTCACACTAGTAAGCCGAAGCACCTTCACCAACGTGCCAAGGCTCAGGCAGGGCTAATATGCCAGAATGCAGGGGCACAGAAGCCCAAAGGAACACCAGTGCAGATTACTAACGGCGACCGGTTGGCTCCGCAACCGCAGTCACCCTGCTGGCCATGCTCCACAGCCTGGGCACGATGGGCTCACTACATAGCAAGTAACAGTAACAGTGACATCCCACTACACCACCGATGCAAATCATACAACATGCACATAGGACTCTGTAGCAAATCCCCAGCACCCAACTGCCGTAAATTCATATCAGCCAGGGCAAGCCCACACAGACGATCAATCCAGTACCCAAACTGTAGCTATTGATCAAGTACCAGATTGCCTCTCCTCTACTATGCAGTACAGCCCATCCATTCCATTCATTTGCTGACAAGCTTCCAGCTCCGGTCATGCATTTCCCCACAGCATCTACGGCAAAAACCACTCCAACCATGCATGCTGGCGACCCCCTAAAGGAGAACCTATCCACGGTATGCCCAATTCCAGTAGGGCCCCATTAGAACCCAGACCAGACGGATCCAAGCCATCCCTCTTTCCTAGGAACTCCAAGGGGTTGCCAGAGGCCAGCTCCGCATCCTGTGCTAGGATGCTAGCACTATTACAACCCCCAACCTGGCAGCTGTTCGGCTCCACAAGCTCAAGCTCAGAAACCTCAGCAGGAGGTGCAGCAGCAGCAGCAGCCACAGCACCAGCTATAGCATACTCAGGCCAAATCTGGCGTGAAACAGCACTAGCATCAATGTTTGGCAGTCCCACCAGTGCTGCTGCTGCTGCTGGTGCTGTTTCTTGCCGGTAGTGTATGTAGTGTGGTGTGCTGGACCCATCCAATGAGGGGGAGAGGGATGGTGAAGCAGAAGAGTCTCTGTCCCAGAGTTGCTCCTGTGTATGAGGCGGACAGACAGGCACAAACTGCTGTTGTATGTGCTGCTGTATGTATGCTCCTGCTTGCTGCTGCCATGCATATTCTTCTTGGTTCTGCTGCTGCTGCCATGCATAGTCTTCTTGGTTCTGCTGCTGCTGCTGCCATGCATGCTTTTCTTGGTTCTGCTGCTGCTGCCATGCATATTCTTCTTGGTTCTGCTGCTGCTGCTGCCAGTGTGCTCCAAAGACAATCTGATTTTGCTGCTGCCTTCCCTGCTGCCAACGGAGCCAGGACTGCTCCACCTGATGCTGTAGTGCTGAAGGGCCTTCTGTAAGGAAAAAATCCTGCATCTGTGGTATAGTATCAACCTCGACACTACCCTGCTGCTGCAGCTGCTGCTTGGCGGCCTCTATCTGTTGCCACAGCAACTGGTTCTCCTCTGTGAGTGTGTCGTTTGCTACTGCCAGCGCCTGCCTTTGCTTTGTGATGTTCTGCACCTGCCTGGCGAGGTCAGACTTCTGCGTGAGGAGGGCATCAAGTCTGCCTAGCAGCTGCTTTTTCTGCTCATGTGCTGCAGATATTTCGTCACGGACTGTCTGCAGGTGCTCGGGGTTATTGTTCTTGAGAGCCTTGGTAACAGCAGTGCCTCTCTTGGTGGCTGCTACCTGCGTCAGGGTCAGGTGATGTGTGATGAGAGTGAGCAGATTGGCAGTAAGAGAAAGTACTTGGCCATCATGCTCCTTCCAAGCCACAAACAGCAATGGTATGGTCCTCTACTGCTGAGGAAGCACTACCTGTTATCATTCTCAGATTTCATGACCTGCCACCTCGCCTCAATAGAACTTCCTTTTACATTTCATGACATGCCATAGCAAAAATGCCATAGCCCCACGCCTCAAATCGCACTAACTGTTAACCTGCTCTATGAGCAAGTTAAACCAATGTAGGCCAAACCACCACTGCTGAATGCTGCTGGTGGTCTTTAGACAGTAGTTGCAGGGCATTCTGACATACCACAAGCTTTTAAGAAATGACACCAGCAATCGGCAACGAAACTAGCACATACGGTGTGCCCTTGTTCTGTAACTGCTCAGCTGAATGGCAAATCCTCTTCTGCAGCCCTTAAGGTGCCATGGTGAAGGTTATACACAGCTGGTCTGCTAGGATCAGCAAATTGATAAGCAGCTGCAGCGACAATTCTAGGTGGCTTTTTGTGCTGCTGATTATTTCAGTAGCCATATCAAAACATGATCTTGCTGCAGATTGCTTCATACATTCCTCACATATGGATTCAGTGGCCATAGGTTGAGGCTAACCCCTCGAGACGATCTTGGCGGGGTATGTAGGGTGCTGTGGGGGCACTTCCGGTGTGCTTGGTAAGGTCTAACTCGCATCATAGCATATGCATATGATCATGCACCTACGTGGCTGTTCCCCAGTAGCCTTGTCTGCAGGTTACGGAACAGCACCCACCGTCTTGGCCGGCTGATCGGGACCAGTTGCTAAGCTG
The DNA here is from genome assembly GCA_963556185.1 of Pseudopediastrum boryanum. Lineage (NCBI taxonomy): Eukaryota > Viridiplantae > Chlorophyta > Chlorophyceae > Sphaeropleales > Hydrodictyaceae > Pseudopediastrum > Pseudopediastrum boryanum. The sequence goes on from OY744495.1 coordinate 4,480,476, forward strand.
ACGTCCTTCTTCCTCCGGCTTGCCACGCATAAACCAGCTTTACTTCTTTTTATGCGCTTTGGCGCATTGCATGCGGGATAACTGCTAGGAGACATCACAGGGACCAATCATACGTTGTGACAGCCGGTACTCAGTAATCCGGCTCGACTGTGGCCCAAATTTCACATTAGTGAGCCAGGAGATGCCCCCTAAACTTTCAGCCAATGGCCGCAAAAGGGAGCATTTCCTTATTATCTTTTACAGATGCAAACTACGTTATGCTCCTGCACAAAACTGTTGCCAGATGATCCGGGACAACTGGTTACGGCACAGTGTTGCACCTGACGACAGTCGATGTGTACCCTGGTTCTGGCGGCAGAAGAAGACAGCTTCGATGCCCTTTTAGCGTGAACACAGTATGATGTGCATCTTCTATCGATTGCAGGACGAATATTGGACTAGAGGCGAGGCAGGGCCGCAACTAAAGTTACATGTCATCGAAGGTTCTATCCAAGCTCATCGGAAGCACTCCTGACCTGGTGACAGTAAACAGATTGGGCCTCATGAAATCATATACTGCTACTTACTTCCCAACGTGACGGAGGATTCAGACTAACCGTAGCCACTCTTCTGAAGCAGGTCGAATCTTTCAACGCAGTCTTACTGATGCAGGCCGGGTCATCGATCACCTCACAGGACAAGATCTAACTAGCCCACGAACTAGCCTTGAGGTGGTGGTTGCAACCTGCTTTGTTCGATGCACCCTGCTTTCCTCGCTTTCAGCACTGCATGATAGACCCTGCTATCATGCAGTGCACTCTCCCTTGCAGTGCACTCTCCCATGCAGTGCACTCTCCCTTGCTTTTCTTGCCTGTGCCAACCTCCAGGCGTGGCTGCTCGCCACGGGCAATTACAATAGTTAACATCAACGGTATTTTTAGATAAACGTTCCAAAGAACTAAACAAGTAAAGGTCACTTTGCACTAGATAGACGATATTCAGCGTTACTATTGAGTTTATACATACGAAGTAACCTTTACTGCCTCAACTCCCCTGCCAGTGTCTTCCCTGCTCACCGCCAGGCCGAGTGAGTACATCCTAGCAGGTTGGGCACGGAACGAGGCTCCTTACATGCGATGCCTGATCAATGCCACTATGATGATAATCACCTGCACTGCACCAGCATTGCGCTATGCAAACAAATACTTGGCACCACCTACCAGCACTAAACCTAGCAATGATTGGTGCCACACCAAAGCTCAGACTGCTAAAGTGTCCATCCAGACACTAGCTTTGATTAGCAAGGGCACTGTCTAGACTAGGTCCCATACTCCCCTCCCCCCCCCTTTTCCAAAATCACCGACTAACAGAGCTTCTTCTGCTGCTGCTAGCACTGCCCAATGCTGGGAAATCCTCATCCGCTAACTGGAATGATTGCAACCCCTGCTGCTGTTGCTGCTGCTGCTGCTCCCCTCTCCCTCTGACACCCCTAAGTGCCTCCAAGCTCAACTCTCGTGCATAACCCAATGCCCTCCCTCCCTCCCCATAGAACCCCTCCCTTTCCCTCTCCTTTTCTCTGTCTCTATACTCTCTATAGTCCTTTTCCCTGCTCCCCTGCCGCCCCATCCTCCGGTTTCCACTCCCACCCTCCCCACCGCCACCCGCCCCTTCCTGCCCCTCCCCACTTTCAGACCCTGGGGTACTCCCACCCCTCCCTCTTCTGCCGCCTCCCTGCTTGGTGCCGCTACCAGCTCCACCCCCCCTATCCCCAGGCGAGACCAACCCCACATGCTGCAAAATTGACGACATGCTAAAAGGGCTCCTCCCAGATGTCGAAGCTCCAGAACCAGTATCACCCCGCCCACTTCCCCCAGCAGCATTATTCCCACCGCGCTCACCGTCCAAGCTCCCCCGTCTGCTGCTGCTCACACTAGGTGGGGGCCGCCCGCTAGTGCCGCTACCCCCACTCCGCTCCACTGATGCAGCAGGAGGCAGAGCAGGGAACGCATCATTATCTCCCAGAAACGAGGAACTCCTACCGTGCAGCTGCTGCTGGTACTGCTGCTGTTGACGCTTGGACTGAGCAGGAGTGCTGCTCGGAGTGCCACTGCTGCTGCTGCCAGTGGCACTTCTCGCCCCTGCTCCCAGCTGCTGTCTTTCAACTCCCCCTCCCCCTGCAGCTGCCCCTGTCCTTCCTCCTCTCTGTCTACTACTCGACCCAGGCGTCACACCGCCACTGCTGCTAGCACCACCACTCCTAGTGCTTTCTTCTCAAGCCTCCTGTTGCTCATGTTGCGAAGACCGTCTGCTGTGCCCTCCCCCCACCTGCCCCTCACCTTCTCCCTGCTGCTGCTGCTGGTCTCTTGCATCCCTACCACTAGGGCCCTCACCCGCAGCAGCCTGCACCCTGCTCACTCTGCTGCGGCCCCTTTCGCAACCCTCCTCCCCTCTTAATCCAGATCCTCCCTCCCCACCTTGCTGGGCGTCCTCTTCTTTGTCCTGACCCTTCTCCCCTGCACCCAAAATTGACAACCCCCGCAGCACTCCCCTGTGCCCACTGGTACCCCGCACATTTCCCCCCTCTCCAGCTGCCGTTCCCAGTACCCCTCCTTTCCCCTTGCTCAGACTCAAATGGTGCAAATGCCCATGAGCGTGTGGGCTCGCCTGATGGTCCTCCACCGCCCGGTGCATTGCCTGTGAAAACAACCTATTCCCAGCCGCCCCTGCAAGCAACCCCCTAGTCCGCCGCCGCTCCCCACCGTCCTCACTCTTTGGAGTCCCATCCCGCGAACCACTCCCCGTGCTAGAAGCTGCCGACAAGCTGCTCCGAAGCCGCACAGCTAGTGGCCCTAGGGATGGCAGAGCGCTTACTTCATCCACGCCGCTGCTGCTTCCCCCTGCAACACCCTCCCCCTGCTCAGCCGCGCCAGCTTGGGCAGCAGGACCTGAGATGCCCCCTGCGTCTGCTGCTGCTGCCGATAGTGCTGCAGAGGCTTCTGGGAGAGGTCCACTTCGGCGCCTGCTTGGCTGCTGCTGCTGTTGACACTGCACTGGAGCAAACCCACTGCTAGTAGCACTCCCACCACCGGCAGCTGCTGCCCCTCCCTGCATCCGGCTGCTCTGCTGTCGCCCACTCTCCTCCTGCACATACTGCTGCTCCTGTTGACCACCTCCACTCCCACCCCCACCACTCCCACCCCCACTGCCTTCTCTTCTCCCACGAGTCCCCGGACCCCGCTCCTCAAACTCCCCACCCCTATCTGCCGCCCCGTCTCCGCTGCTGACACCCCTCCCCCTAGGACCACCCCCTTCTCCACCTCTACTCCCCCCACTACTCAGCCGCTGCTGCAGCCTCCCGTGGCGCTCCCCATCCCCACCAGTTGCACCCCCACCTGCTGCTGCAGTCTGCCGCTGCCGCTCCTGCTCCGCAGCTTTCACAGCAGCCGTCAGACTCACCACTACACCCGGCTGTATCCTTGGCCGAGACATATGATCTGGCCCTGTGCTGCTGCTCCGCTCCAAGCCCTCTCCTCTACTGGAAGAGGGGGATGGATGCTGCTGCTGCTGCTGCTGCTGCTGGTTCGGGGATGCCGCTGGCCCAGGAAATTGCCGCTGTTGCTGCTGCTGCCACTCTTGCTCCTCTCCTGGAGCTCCAGCTCGGCTCCCATACCTGCCTCCATGACCCTGCTGAGGATTCCCATAGCCCTCCAAGTTTCCGCTGCCCCCTTGACGCCGCTGGCCTCTGTAATTCTGGCCCATCTCCCTCTGCTGCTGACCACTGTATTCCCCATAGCCTCCTGACCAGCTCTGACCACCTCCCCTGAATCCCTGCGGGCCTTCATCATACTCTTCGTAAGACGCCTCTCCCACCTCTAAACCTGGCTCCCTTCCGCTGCTTACCCCACCCTCCCTCCTCTTTCCAGAGCCAGCATGCACCTGGTCCCCTGAAAATGCTGCAACAATAGAAGCTCCTCTCTCCCTATACCCACCAGACATAGCCCTTCCAGGTGATTCTTTGCCCTTATAATCACCCTGTTCCTCAGCATGATAGCTATTGCTTGCTCCTCCCCTCTCCTGCTGCTGCTGCTGCTGCCTGGTACCTCTACTGCCACTCCTGGATATGCTACTGCTTGGGCTCTCCCTCAGCCCTCTACCATCAAGCGCTGCTGCTGCCACTGCTGCTGCAGCCCCTACTGATGATGCTGACGGCCCAGGCATATACCGTACTGCAGCTCGCTGTCAACCTGAGAAGAGATATGTGACCCAGCAGCCCCCGCCTTCTGGCCCTGCTGCTGCCTCCTATCGCTCCCAGAGCCCTTCTCGGCGCCCAAACCGTCATCAGCACAAGACCCTGGCGCTTCATTGCTGCCTGGGTAAATGCCGGCACGCCCTGACACAGCAACCGCACTGCTGCTAGCCCCCCCACCCCCTGCGTTACCAGATGCAGCAGATGGTGTTGATACCTGCCCTGGTGCTGGGGGCGGCATCATAGCTCCCCACCCATCCTCCAAGCAATTAACTTATAATTATAATTAACTTATAATCAACAAACATTTAAGGTGTGGCAACCGCAAAGGGCTGCTAGGTTGAAACGACCAAAGACACCATCGGATGGGTCCAAAAACAATGGACTCCACACCACCAATCAATGAGAATACCCAATCATACATCCAATGACGGAGGCTGCAAACAGTGCGCATGAAGCAAATCACCAGGAGGATGTATGTGTCTTCAAATCAAACACAGTCCAGAGCACCAACCAAGCAAGATGTCCGGTAAGTCCACCTCATCTGTACCACCCAAGATGTCCAGAGCACCAACCAAGGCTAAGACCCAAGCATGTATCAATCTAGACTTCAACCAGTTCCTCATCGGAGGAACCACCAGCATAAGCTGTCTCCGACTCCGAATCAAACATATCAGCTGTGACTTGCCAGTCGCTGCACATGCAGCTACAGCCTTGTGCTTAATCAACGGCACATGCCACTCTGGTCCATTAACAAGCAGTGTGCATGTTAGATATACCAACCCAAGCAGTGTACAGACACCCACGGTCTTATACATTCCATGCCACCTGCAAGTGCATCGATCCGTACAGTTCACAGCGGACACTGCTCACCTCCTTGGGAGCAACCGCAACTGAAACTCTCAACACCATCCTTATCCATGATGTGTGTGAATCTTACATTGGCAAACCTATCGGCACGCGTGCTGTGCCACAGTGAATTCCATGTATGCATGCTTGCTTGTTTGCTTCATCTTAGATGTTACTACTGGGTGCATGCTCCCATTATCCTTCCCACAAACTAATAATCACAGATCTGAAAGCAACAGCGCCGGTTCTGTCACAGAGCTCTGCCACCATTCAAGGCCTTTTCAGAGGTGCAGAGATATAACACAGGTGCCAGTTACCACAGAGTTCCTGCTAGTGACTTCTCAGTGACTACTGACGGACACCAATTGCAACTAAGTACAAGCAACATATTGCTTTGCCCCTTGCCCACTTTTGGCCTGCAGCATGAACAATAGAAAGTGGTTTAGCCAAGACACCAGACCGTGCTTGACCCTGCTTTTAGCGCCTCACTGGACTTTGTGCTGCTTATGCCATTGCAGCGCTCCATTCTAAGACCACACCCGCCCTGGTACGTGCTAAGTGTGCTATTACTATGCCTAATACTATGCCCCGAGCACTTAACTGTGCCTCGAACCCAGATTGCTCGCTAAAGCATCAAAGTGTCAAGAGCCCCCTGCTGGAAGCACACAAGCTTGTGGTACAGCAAGCATGACAGCAGTTAGTTCTGCATCTCCCACTTGCCTGGAAGTTATTGACTTATATCCCGTATGGCCAGTGGTGGCTCCATGTTAATACGCTTTCAAAAGCGCCACACCCACCCACCCAACAATCCACTAATACATACAGGATAGATCACGGAACCTTAGCCATGCAGATGCTACTCATAAATGTCCTTGAGACGAAACAATGTACTATTAGAATATGTCCCACCTCCCATTGGCAGATGTCCCACCTCGCAAAGTGGATCAAATCGCTGCCTTGTCCTCAACATAGAAAGTCGTGTAAAGTTCCAGTTTACCAAAGCCTTCTAGGTGCAAGACAGTAATCACATCATTCGTTACCACCTCCTGCAATGCTCGTTGACTGAGCAAGCGGATGTACCCAAGAGTCCAGGAATGCAAGATGGTGCATAGAAAAGGACATCTTCAGCATGTACTTGTGCTTTCTCATTCAATCCACCGATTGCACTCCTGGGGGGCCACCCCAGAAATCATGAGAACGATGATCACCTGGTAAGTTGGAAGCAAGATCTCTGCAAAACCACCAGTGTGCACTCTAGGACGAAAAGCTTCCACTCCCTTCAGAGCCACTGGCTAAGCAGGCCCATAAAGACTGAAAAGCAACATGCAAAGTAATAGCAGAGTTAAACAGAGGGATTATGGGGCCGTAATATTGTCCATGCTGATACAAACGCTAACACACATGACGGATCATGCTCACACTAGTAAGCCGAAGCACCTTCACCAACGTGCCAAGGCTCAGGCAGGGCTAATATGCCAGAATGCAGGGGCACAGAAGCCCAAAGGAACACCAGTGCAGATTACTAACGGCGACCGGTTGGCTCCGCAACCGCAGTGACCCTGCTGGCCATGCTCCACAGCCTGGGCACGATGGGCTCACTACATAGCAAGTAACAGTAACAGTGACATCCCACTACACCACCGATGCAAATCATACAACATGCACATAGGACTCTGTAGCAAATCCCCAGCACCCAACTGCCGTAAATTCATATCAGCCAGGGCAAGCCCACACAGACGATCAATCCAGTACCCAAACTGTAGCTATTGATCAAGTACCAGATTGCCTCTCCTCTACTATGCAGTACAGCCCATCCATTCCATTCATTTGCTGACAAGCTTCCAGCTCCGGTCATGCATTTCCCCACAGCATCTACGGCAAAAACCACTCCAACCATGCATGCTGGCGACCCCCTAAAGGAGAACCTATCCACGGTATGCCCAATTCCAGTAGGGCCCCATTAGAACCCAGACCAGACGGATCCAAGCCATCCCTCTTTCCTAGGAACTCCAAGGGGTTGCCAGAGGCCAGCTCCGCATCCTGTGCTAGGATGCTAGCACTATTACAACCCCCAACCTGGCAGCTGTTCGGCTCCACAAGCTCAAGCTCAGAAACCTCAGCAGGAGGTGCAGCAGCAGCAGCAGCCACAGCACCAGCTATAGCATACTCAGGCCAAATCTGGCGTGAAACAGCACTAGCATCAATGTTTGGCAGTCCCACCAGTGCTGCTGCTGCTGCTGGTGCTGTTTCTTGCCGGTAGTGTATGTAGTGTGGTGTGCTGGACCCATCCAATGAGGGGGAGAGGGATGGTGAAGCAGAAGAGTCTCTGTCCCAGAGTTGCTCCTGTGTATGAGGCGGATAGACAGGCACAAACTGCTGTTGTATGTGCTGCTGTATGTATGCTCCTGCTTGCTGCTGCCATGCATATTCTTCTTGGTTCTGCTGCTGCTGCTGCCATGCATAGTCTTCTTGGTTCTGCTGCTGCTGCCATGCATAGTCTTCTTGGTTCTGCTGCTGCTGCCATGCATAGTCTTCTTGGTTCTGCTGCTGCTGCTGCTGCCATGCATGCTTTTCTTGGTTCTGCTGCTGCTGCCATGCATATTCTTCTTGGTTCTGCTGCTGCTGCTGCCAGTGTGCTCCAAAGACAATCTGATTTTGCTGCTGCCTTCCCTGCTGCCAACGGAGCCAGGACTGCTCCACCTGATGCTGTAGTGCTGAAGGGCCTTCTGTAAGGAAAAAATCCTGCATCTGTGGTAAAGCATCAACCTCGACACTACCCTGCTGCTGCAGCTGCTGCTTGGCGGCCTCTATCTGTTGCCGCAGCAACTGGTTCTCCTCTGTGAGTGTGTCGTTTGCTACTGCCAGCGCCTGCCTTTGCTTTGTGATGTTCTGCACCTGCCTGGCGAGGTCAGACTTCTGCGTGAGGAGGGCATCAAGTCTGCCTAGCAGCTGCTTTTTCTGCTCATGTGCTGCAGATATTTCGTCACGGACTGTCTGCAGGTGCTCAGGGTTATTGTTCTTGAGAGCCTTGGTAACAGCAGTGCCTCTCTTGGTGGCTGCTACCTGCGTCAGGGTCAGGTGATGTGTGATGAGAGTGAGCAGATTGGCAGTAAGAGAAAGTACTTGGCCATCATGCTCCTTCCAAGCCACAAACAGCAATGGTATGGTCCTCTACTGCTGAGGAAGCACTACCTGTTATCATTCTCAGATTTCATGACCTGCCACCTCGCCTCAATAGAACTTCCTTTTACATTTCATGACATGCCATAGCAAAAATGCCATAGCCCCGCGCCTCAAATCGCACTAACTGTTAACCTGCTCTATGATCAAGTTAAACCAATGTAGGCCAAACCACCACTGCTGAATGCTGCTGGTGGTCTTTAGACAGTAGTTGCAGGGCATTCTGACATACCACAAGCTTTTAAGAAATGACACCAGCAATCGGCAACGAAACTAGCACATACGGTGTGCCCTTGTTCTGTAACTGCTCAGCTGAATGGCAAATCCTCTTCTGCAGCCCTTAAGGTGCCATGGTGAAGGTTATACACAGCTGGTCTGCTAGGATCAGCAAATTGATAAGCAGCTGCAGCGACAATTCTAGGTGGCTTTTTGTGCTGCTGATTATTTCAGTAGCCATATCAAAACATGATCTCGCTGCAGATTGCTTCATACATTCCTCACATATGGATTCAGTGGCCATAGGTTGAGGCTAACCCCTCGAGACGATCTTGGCGGGGTATGTAGGGTGCTGTGGGGGCACTTCCGGTGTGCTTGGTAAGGTCTAACTCGCATCATAGCATATGCATATGATCATGCACCTACGTGGCTGTTCCCCAGTAGCCTTGTCTGCAGGTTACGGAACAGCACCCACCGTCTTGGCCGGCTGATCGGGACCAGTTGCTAAGCTGACGTCCTTCTTCCTCCGGCTTGCCACGCATAAACCAGCTTTACTTCTTTTTATGCGCTTTGGCGCATTGCATGCGGGATAACTGCTAGGAGACATCACAGGGACCAATCATACGTTGTGACAGCCGGTACTCAGTAATCCGGCTCGACTGTGGCCCAAATTTCACATTAGTGAGCCAGGAGATGCCCCCTAAACTTTCAGCCAATGGCCGCAAAAGGGAGCATTTCCTTATAATCTTTTACAGATGCAAACTACGTTATGCTCCTGCACAAAACTGTTGCCAGATGATCCGGGACAACTGGTTACGGCACAGTGTGCACCTGACGACAGTCGATGTGTACCCTGGTTCTGGCGGCAGAAGAAGACAGCTTCGATGCCCTTTGAGCGTGAACACAGTATGATGTGCATCTTCTATCGATTGCAGGACGAATATTGGACTAGAGGCGAGGCAGGGCCGCAACTAAAGTTACATGTCATCGAAGGTTCTATCCAAGCTCATCGGAAGCACTCCTGACCTGGTGACAGTAAACAGATTGGGCCTCATGAAATCATATACTGCTACTTACTTCCCAACGTCGGAGGATTCAGACTAACCGTAGCCACTCTTCTGAAGCAGGTCGAATCTTTCAACGCAGTCGGGTCATCGATCACCTCACAGGACAAGATCTAACTAGCCCACGAACTAGCCTTGAGGTGGTGGTTGCAACCTGCTTTGTTCGATGCACCCTGCTTTCCTCGCTTTCAGCACTGCATGATAGACCCTGCTATCATGCAGTGCACTCTCCCTTGCAGTGCACTCTCCCATGCAGTGCACTCTCCCTTGCTTTTCTTGCCTGTGCCAACCTCCAGGCGTGGCTGCTCGCCACGGGCAATTACAATAGTTAACATCAACGGTATTTTTAGATAACCGTTCCAAAGAACTAAACAAGTAAAGGTCACTTTGCACTAGATAGACGATATTCAGCGTTACTATTGAGTTTATACATACGAAGTAACCTTTACTGCCTCAACTCCCCTGCCAGTGTCTTCCCTGCTCACCGCCAGGCCGAGTGAGTACATCCTAGCAGGTTGGGCACGGAACGAGGCTCCTTACATGCGATGCCTGATCAATGCCACTATGATGATAATCACCTGCACTGCACCAGCATTGCGCTATGCAAACAAATACTTGGCACCACCTACCAGCACTAAACCTAGCAATGATTGGTGCCACACCAAAGCTCAGACTGCTAAAGTGTCCATCCAGACACTAGCTTTGATTAGCAAGGGCACTGTCTAGACTAGGTCCCATACTCCCCTCCCCCCCCCCTTTTCCAAAATCACCGACTAACAGAGCTTCTTCTGCTGCTGCTAGCACTGCCCAATGCTGGGAAATCCTCATCCGCTAACTGGAATGATTGCAACCCCTGCTGCTGTTGCTGCTGCTGCTGCTGCTCCCCTCTCCCTCTGACACCCCTAAGTGCCTCCAAGCTCAACTCTCGTGCATAACCCAATGCCCTCCCTCCCTCCCCATAGAACCCCTCCCTTTCCCTCTCCTTTTCTCTGTCTCTATACTCTCTATAGTCCTTTTCCCTGCTCCCCTGCCGCCCCATCCTCCGGTTTCCACTCCCACCCTCCCCACCGCCACCCGCCCCTTCCTGCCCCTCCCCACTTTCAGACCCTGGGGTACTCCCACCCCTCCCTCTTCTGCCGCCTCCCTGCTTGGTGCCGCTACCAGCTCCACCCCCCCTATCCCCAGGCGAGACCAACCCCACATGCTGCAAAATTGACGACATGCTAAAAGGGCTCCTCCCAGATGTCGAAGCTCCAGAACCAGTATCACCCCGCCCACTTCCCCCAGCAGCATTATTCCCACCGCGCTCACCGTCCAAGCTCCCCCGTCTGCTGCTGCTCACACTAGGTGGGGGCCGCCCGCTAGTGCCGCTACCCCCACTCCGCTCCACTGATGCAGCAGGAGGCAGAGCAGGGAACGCATCATTATCTCCCAGAAACGAGGAACTCCTACCGTGCAGCTGCTGCTGGTACTGCTGCTGTTGACGCTTGGACTGAGCAGGAGTGCTGCTCGGAGTGCCACTGCTGCTGCTGCCAGTGGCACTTCTCGCCCCTGCTCCCAGCTGCTGTCTTTCAACTCCCCCTCCCCCTGCAGCTGCCCCTGTCCTTCCTCCTCTCTGTCTACTACTCGACCCAGGCGTCACACCGCCACTGCTGCTAGCACCACCACTCCTAGTGCTTTCTTCCCAACCCTCCTGTTGCTCATGTTGCGAAGACCGTCTGCTGTGCCCTCCCCCCACCTGCCCCTCACCTTCTCCCTGCTGCTGCTGCTGGTCTCTTGCATCCCTACCACTAGGGCCCTCACCCGCAGCAGCCTGCACCCTGCTCACTCTGCTGCGGCCCCTTTCGCAACCCTCCTCCCCTCTTAATCCAGATCCTCCCTCCCCACCTTGCTGGGCGTCCTCTTCTTTGTCCTGACCCTTCTCCCCTGCACCCAAAATTGACAACCCCCGCAGCACTCCCCTGTGCCCACTGGTACCCCGCACATTTCCCCCCTCTCCAGCTGCCGTTCCCAGTACCCCTCCTTTCCCCTTGCTCAGACTCAAATGGTGCAAATGCCCATGAGCGTGTGGGCTCGCCTGATGGTCCTCCACCGCCCGGTGCATTGCCTGTGAAAACAACCTATTCCCAGCCGCCCCTGCAAGCAACCCCCTAGTCCGCCGCCGCTCCCCACCGTCCTCACTCTTTGGAGTCCCATCCCGCGAACCACTCCCCGTGCTAGAAGCTGCCGACAAGCTGCTCCGAAGCCGCACAGCTAGTGGCCCTAGGGATGGCAGAGCGCTTACTTCATCCACGCCGCTGCTGCTTCCCCCTGCAACACCCTCCCCCTGCTCAGCCGCGCCAGCTTGGGCAGCAGGACCTGAGATGCCCCCTGCGTCTGCTGCTGCTGCCGATAGTGCTGCAGAGGCTTCTGGGAGAGGTCCACTTCGGCGCCTGCTTGGCTGCTGCTGCTGTTGACACTGCACTGGAGCAAACCCACTGCTAGTAGCACTCCCACCACCGGCAGCTGCTGCCCCTCCCTGCATCCGGCTGCTCTGCTGTCGCCCACTCTCCTCCTGCACATACTGCTGCTCCTGTTGACCACCTCCACTCCCACCCCCACCACTCCCACCCCCACTGCCTTCTCTTCTCCCACGAGTCCCCGGACCCCGCTCCTCAAACTCCCCACCCCTATCTGCCCCCCCGTCTCCGCTGCTGACACCCCTCCCCCTAGGACCACCCCCTTCTCCACCTCTACTCCCCCCACTACTCAGCCGCTGCTGCAGCCTCCCGTGGCGCTCCCCATCCCCACCAGTTGCACCCCCACCTGCTGCTGCAGTCTGCCGCTGCCGCTCCTGCTCCGCAGCTTTCACAGCAGCCGTCAGACTCACCACTACACCCGGCTGTATCCTTGGCCGAGACATATGATCTGGCCCTGTGCTGCTGCTCCGCTCCAAGCCCTCTCCTCTACTGGAAGAGGGGGATGGATGCTGCTGCTGCTGCTGCTGCTGCTGCTGCTGCTGCTGCTGGTTCGGGGATGCCGCTGGCCCAGGAAATTGCCGCTGTTGCTGCTGCTGCCACTCTTGCTCCTCTCCTGGAGCTCCAGCTCGGCTCCCATACCTGCCTCCATGACCCTGCTGAGGATTCCCATAGCCCTCCAAGTTTCCGCTGCCCCCTTGACGCCGCTGGCCTCTGTAATTCTGGCCCATCTCCCTCTGCTGCTGCTGCTGACCACTGTATTCCCCATAGCCTCCTGACCAGCTCTGACCACCTCCCCTGAATCCCTGCGGGCCTTCATCATACTCTTCGTAAGACGCCTCTCCCACCTCTAAACCTGGCTCCCTTCCGCTGCTTACCCCACCCTCCCTCCTCTTTCCAGAGCCAGCATGCACCTGGTCCCCTGAAAATGCTGCAACAACAGAAGCTCCTCTCTCCCTATACCCACCAGACATAGCCCTTCCAGGTGATTCTTTGCCCTTATAATCACCCTGTTCCTCAGCATGATAGCTATTGCTTGCTCCTCCCCTCTCCTGCTGCTGCTGCTGCTGCTGCCTGGTACCTCTACTGCCACTCCTGGATATGCTACTGCTTGGGCTCTCCCTCAGCCCTCTACCATCAAGCGCTGCTGCTGCCACTGCTGCTGCAGCCCCTACTGATGATGCTGACGGCCCAGGCATATACTGCAGCTCGCTGTCAACCTGAGAAGAGATATGTGCACCAGCAGCCCCCGCCTTCTGGCCCTGCTGCTGCCTCCTATCGCTCCCAGAGCCCTTCTCGGCGCCCAAACCGTCATCAGCACGAGACCCTGGCGCTTCATTGCTGCCTGGGTAAATGCCGGCACGCCCTGACACAGCAACCGCACTGCTGCTAGCCCCCCCACCCCCTGCGTTACCAGATGCAGCAGATGGTGTTGATACCTGCCCTGGTGCTGGGGGCGGCATCATAGCTCCCCACCCATCTTCCTGTGCAGGCTTCCACCCACCTTTATGTGCGTACTCCAGCATATGCGTCAGATCAGGAAGACCACTTGCATCTGCAGCTGCAGGGGGCGGGGGCAGCGGTCCTGCAGCCCCGGACCCCATTGGGATCCCCACCACCTGCTGCTGCTGCTGCTGGGGAGGTGGCACAGGCGGCACCGGAAGCTGCGATGGCTCCGGGTATGGCAACTCTGCCCGCACAGCGCCGCTCTCAGCTTTGGATTCCCTAATACCACCACCAGCAGCAGCAGCAGCAGCAGGGGGTGGGCCTGTGAAGCCCCTAGTTGCACCCACATTGCTGCTGTTGCTGCTGGGTGCTGCTGCGGGCCCACTGCTGCTGCCACCACCCTGCCGAGCTCCACGTGGCGGTGGCGCCATTGGGATTCCCCCTTGCTGCTGCTGCTGCTGGTGGTGGTGCTGAGCCCCTGTGCTAGTCATGGGATCACCCCTGGCTGCTGAAGCTGGTGATGTGGAAGGCACAGGACTCGGACCACCACGACCTCCTCCCCTCTCCTGTTGCCCACCCCCCCGCTGCTGCTGCTGCTGCTGCTGCTGAGAGTGAATGGAGTGGCCCCCACCTTCCCAGCCCCCTCCACCATCACCCCTATCTCCCCTTTGAGATGGAGGTAAGTCCCAATTTGGTGGTGGGTGATGCCCAGGTGAGGGTATTGGTGCTGGTGGTGGTTGGTTGTGGGAGCTAGAGGGGCTCCTCTGCAAGGACAAAGGAGCCCCAAGTGCTGGTGGTGGGGCGCCCGGCGGAAAGCCAGGAGGCGCCACTGAAAGCGGCCACCCTGTAAATAGAGCCGGAGCTGGGAAGGCCAAGTTGGCAGCAAAGGGCATGGTTGGAGCAGAGCCCATACGGGGAGGTGCAGCAGCCAGGAAGTGGTGTGGGCGAGGACCAAAGGGGTTTGGGCCCGGCGGCCCTGGGTACATAGGCGGGCCTCCTGCTGCTGCTGCTCCTTGGAGCATGTCAGCAAGGTACACCACTGGTAGTGCTGGTATGCCGTGCATGCCTGGCAGGGCTGCAAGGTGGACCCGCATAGGAGCCTGATGCTGCTGATGCTGCTTCACATCAAAACCAGCTGACATGGGGATGCCAACAGATGCAGCAGGTAGACCTCCCACAGGAGAAGAGGAGTAGGCACTCTGTGGGTGATGGTGAGAGTCCCAGAGAAGGCCATCCTGCTGCTGCTGCTGCTGACTGTAGTGGTGCTGCTGCCGCTGCTGCTGCTGCTGCTGGCGGGAGTGATTTGGGGACGGATGAGATGCGTAGCTGCTGCTGCTGGTAGTGCTGCCAGGCCCTTGCTGATGCTGCTGCTGTGGTGGCGGAGGCTGTGGCTGCTGGTTAGGAGGCTTGGGCATCCCTTCATGTCGTGACACACTACTGCTAGCACTGCCAAGTGAAGCCATAGCCATACTACTGCTGGAAGCTGACACACTTGTGGCCCTACTTGATGCAGACTCACTGAACTGCTGCTGCTGGGGTAGCTGCTGCATGTGCTGCTGACCCACTTGTGGCTGTGACTGCGGCTGCTGTGAGGGTGGGAGCACCGCAGGCGGTTGCGGGTGCTGCTGCTGCTGTTGTGGAAGAGCCTGGGCAGGGCCCAAGTTGCTGCGTGCAAATGGCTGCTGCTGCTGCTGCTGACTAACTTGACTGCTGAATGGAGACAGCAAGGGTGAGCTTGGGGAACCCGGCATGACCCCAAACCCAGCAGGCGAGGCAGCCCCATCAATGCCAGCAGCAGGGATGCTTTGCTGCTGCTGCTGCTGCTGTGTGGCTATCTTTGCTAAGCTTCTTACAGCTACTGCCGGTGGGACCTGCTGCAGCAAATCCTCTTGCTGCTGCTGCTGCTGCACATTGGCTGCCCTGGCCGCGGCGGCAGCAGCAGCTGGAGATGGTAATGAAGAAGCGCTTGCGGCAGCTGCACGTGCCTGCCTTGCTCCCTGCACCTCCCCAGCTTCCAGCTGCTGCTGCTGCTGTGTTCCCCGAGGCCGCATGTGCCGTTGCTGCTCTAAAGAGCTTGAGAGGGCCCTATAGTCGTCCTCACCATGCACGATGATTGGCTCCAGAACATCCTCTTCTATTGATGCCAGCAAGTCCTCCCCACCATGGCGCATGTGATGCAGCTGCTGATGATGTTGGCGATGCTGGTGCTGCAACTGGTGCAGTTGATGCGCAAGCTGCTGCTGCTGGTGGTGCTGCTGCTGCTGCTGCGCCTGGTACATTGCCTGTAGAGCTATCTGCCCCTGCTGCTGCTGCTGTTGCTGCTGCCTTAGGTGCTGCTGCTGTTGCTGCTGCTGCCGCAACCTGCCCATGTGCTGCTGCTGCTGCATCTGCTGCTGCTGCTGTTGGCTGTTGCTGAAGGACCCCATCCGGCCTGCTGCTCCAGGACCCAGCCTTGACCCACTGGGCAGCACCTGTGCCGCATTAACCTCAGCCATCAGCATAGCATTAACCGCTGCACTGCTTACAGAAACCATCGGCGCCGATCCACCACTGCTTACATTCACCATTGGGGCTGACACACCAGCCCGCCTGCTGAACTCCCACTCCCCATCCATAGTTACACACATCCCTGTTGGAGTGTCATCTGAGCTGTCGCTGCCAGGGTAGCTGTGACGACCCCGTGCACTACCCACCGATCCCCCACCATGCAACAACAGCTGCTCCACGTCCCTGCCTGATCCATCCGACAGCCTCCTCCCCACACCCCCTGCCATACTCAGAAGAGCACCTATACTGTGATCTCCTGCTGCTGCTGCTGCCACTGCTGCTGTTAGTGTTGCTCCAGCGTCAGAGGACCTCCTGCTGCTATCCCCCGCAGCAGCTGCTGGCACTCCTGCCGCAAAGTCCATCAAGGGACCACGTGGAGCAAAAGGTGACTCAAAATGGGCCTCCAAAGCGGACAAGGGGCTGCTCCCACTGCCAATCAGGCTGCTGCCTGCCGAGGTATAGGCAGTTCCCCCAGAGGGCGTAAAGCACATGGGACTGTCCGCACTGTGGGAGTTCCTGGCAAGGGCTGCGAGAGCTAACGCTGAAGATGCAGAGATGCCCGGCACTTGCATCGCCATTGAGACAGCAGCAGCTGCAGAAGTAGGGATACCAGGAGGGCCTGCCAGCAGACCCCGAGCAGCTGCAGCTGCAACATCTGCTGCTGCTGGGGACCCCACACGAGCAGCACCTGCAGCTGCTGCAGTCAAAGCCGCCACAATGGCTTCCCTATGCTGTTGCTGCTGTAGCTGCTGCTGGTGCTGCTGCAACAACTGCAGCTGCTGCTGCTGATGGAGCTGCTGCTGCTGCTGCTGTTGTTGGAGCTGCTGCTGTTGTGAATGGTAGTCTTGGTTTTGGTGATAGCGCTGGTCCCCTGGCATAGGAACCAACCGTTGCACTCCAAGCCGCACACCCATAGCAGCCAGCGGGCTCTGTCCAGCCGCCATGCCCTCTCCCAGACTGCCACTGGTAACAGCAGCCCCTCCTCCTGGTCGAGTCCGCACCCGCTGCAGGTTCCTGCAAGACTCTAAATCAGCTGCTTCTACTGCTGCCACAGCAGAAGAACCAGGGACCTGAGCGGCTATTGCCAAACTCACAAGCTGCTGTGGCTGTAGCTGCTGCTGCTGTTGTAGTTGTTGCTGCTGTGGCTGTAGCTGCTGCTGCTGTTGTAGTTGTTGCTGCTGTGGCTGTAGCTGCTGCTGCTGTCGTAGTTGTTGCTGCTGTGGCTGTAGCTGCTGCTGCAGTTGCTGCTGCTGCTGTGGCTGCTGCTGCTGCTGCAATGGTTGCTTACTGCCAGCTGCTGATGCTACCCGTAGGCCCATCCCAGCACCCGTGGCTGTTATGGTGCTTGTCTCTGCTTCAGCGTCTGTCATCCTTTCATCAAGCTCCCCTTGATCTGAGGTTCCTGCAATGCTACTGGTACTGCTGGGCGGACTTTCTACCACAGGCAAGAGGGTACTACCAGGCTCTCCAGGATACCGTTGCCGCCTGCTGCTGTCGCTGCTGCTAACACCACCTGTACCTGCAGACCCCAACGGCTTGTCACCTGCAGACACCAGGTGCTGCTCATGCTGCTGCGGCTGCACCTCACTCTGGCTCCCTACCTCCACGGGTTGCCTGCCTTGCTGCTGCTGCTGCTGCAGTTTTTCCTGCTGCGCGTGCTGCCTTCCCTGTTGCTGCTGCTGCTGGGATTCTTCGTCTTGCTGCCTTTGCTGCTGCTGTCCACCTGACGCCTGGGCTTCCAAAACTGCAGGAGGCAACGATATGGGTGGCGGCAAGCTAGAGAGGATACCACCAACACCTACTTTACCAGCAGCAGCAGCAGGAGCTGCCCCAGGTCCACCTGGTGCCGCCCCAAGTCCCATCGTGAATGGCGTGGCCAAGGGAGACAGAGGAGTTTTCACACTGAATCGTGAATTTGCCATCAGATTGCCTCCACTGGGACTGGCTGAGAGAAGCTCCTTTACCTGAGCATGGAGAGGTTTCACCACAGCTGGTACCTGTGTCCCTGTCCTCTGGGCTTCACTACTACCAGCAGCACCGTCTTCAGCTGCTGCTTTGCTGCTACTAGGCACGCTGCTGCTGCTGCTGCTGCTGGCGGTGGCTGGGATTCCAATCTCCTTCCCTCCTACTAGAGGTTCTGGCGATGGCCCAGTAGAAGACCCGGCCACCCCACTTGATTGATTGTCACGAGGGGTGGCCTGATTGCTGCGTAAGTGTGGTGGGGTGTATCTGCTGGGTTGAGGCCCATCACGAGCAGATGTAGGGGCAGAGCTAGGGGCCGATACCGCTACGGGCTCATCACTTACAGAAGCAGGGACAGATGGTGCAGGGGAAGGTGCCACTGGTGCTGACTGGACTGCAGCTACTTCCACCTGCTGCTGCTGTTGCTGCGTGTGGCTGCTGCTCACCACTGGTTGTGGTATTGCCACGCCCTCCTGCTGTGGTTGCTGCTGCTGCTGCTGTCTGCTATGCGGTGCCTGCACCTGCTGCCGCTGAGAGCTGGGGAGATGCCCATACACATCAGGCACCAGCTGCTGCTGCTGCTGCTGTAACTGCTGCTGCTGCTGTGACTGCTGCTGGTACTGCAACTGTTGCTGCTGTTGCTGCTGCTGCATCAGCGCTATCTGCTCACTAACTTCCCCAGCCCCACCACCCCCTGCAGCTGCCCCAGCAGCCTCTGCTAACTTCCTTGCTGCAATGTCTTCCCTCGCCGCCGCACTGTTTCCCGTCATGTAGGACTTAGCCAAGTAAAGTGAGTCCGTAAGCTGCTGCAAATCCCCAGATAAGAAATCCTCAGACCCCTGCGGCTGGAGCATACTGCTGCTGCTGATCCCTAGGGACCCTGCTGCCCCTAGAAGCCCCTGAGGCCCAGCAAGCAGCCCTGCACCATCCACGGGTGCAGCTCCATAAGGCAGCCCCATCCACAGAGCCTGTTGGCTAGCTGCCAGCAGCTGCATGGTAGCTGCCACCTGATTGGCTGCTGCTGCTGCTGCTGGGGAAAGGTGCTGCAGGTGGTGCTGCTGCTGTTGCTGCTGGTGATGGAGAGCCCCAGGTGGAGTAAGTGCTGGTGCAGGAGATGGAACCTGCGTGACAAAAGGGCCTGGCACTGCTGCTGCTGCAGTGTCTGTGCGTGGCACCACTGCTCCTGCTGCTTGAGCCTCTGCTACTGCTGCTGTCAGAGAAGCCCCACCAGTGCCACCACTTGCAACACGCTCAGAGGCATGGCCAATAGCAGCATTTGGCAGCTCTGTGCTATCCACAGCTGCTGAAGAAGGACCAGTGGCAGACCTTGTGACACTATCCCCTCTGCTGCCGCTGCTGCTGCTACTTGATGCACTGTCCAGAGCCGCTTTGTCCGCACTGCCTCCAATGGCAGGACCTCCACCTGGCGCTGTGACATTGCACCTCCTGGGTTTAGGCAGCCATTGCTCCTGCTGCTGGTCTCCCTCCTTGCTTGCCACCTTGGGTTCTGAAGTTGCAGGAGCAGACCCCTGGCTCATACCACCAGCACCAGCAGTCCTTACAGGGCTGCTGGCGCGAGCTGCCCTAGTGGGGCTGGAGACGGGAGCTGGTGAAGGCCCTCTGCTCGGGCTCCCGCCACGCCTGGGAGATGAAGGGGAGATAGCACGCATAGCTGCAGCAGTTGCCTTCTGTGCCAAGGTACCCAAGCTCTCCTTCCTAGGACCCATCCCACCCTGCACACAGTCAGCCGTTAAAGCGCATGAGTCACATCGCCCAGGGAAACAGGAAAGACAGATTCCACCCACTTCATTCGCATGGATGCCCTTCATCCTGCTTCCATGGCTGTATAAAGGTGGACATTTGGGGTGAAACCTGTGCTAGTCACTGTAGTGTACAACTAGGAAAGCCTATGTGCAATATGTCACACCCCTACAGCTGCCCCCATTGCCGACACAGAAATGAACGTGAAAAGCCTGCAAGCAGGAACTGACATAGATAACAAAAGGATCCAATAGAGTCGGTCATTGGAGTTGGATGTGCAGGTAATCAAAGCAGGGGAAGGTGCTTGTGAAATCGACTTTTTTGCCAGTGCTGCCCTGAGCCCACTGACACAAAAGAGATATACAGACTCTCAACTGGCCTCAATCCTACCATATGTGCACATACCTGTCCTGATGACAACTTTGTGGGTGACACACTCCTCTTTGTTGCTAAGTTGGCTAATGCAGCCTTTGCAGCTTCAGCAGCGGCTACGGCCCCCCCTGCGCGAGGCACCCTGTCCTTGCTGCGCTTGCTGGCGCCATCCCCTGGGACTGCTTCCATAGTTGCCCTTCCACTCTTGGTAGGGTTTGCTGGCTGCTCCTCCTGCTGCTGCTGCTGCTGCCATTGTGATCCATTTGCAGCTGTACTCTCGTCTACTGCTGCTGCTACCAACAGTTCTTCCGCCTGTGCATCGCTACTGCTACTGCTTGCTTCACGTGTGGTTGCTTCTGGATGCTGGACTTGAGGCAGTTCTGGCCTAGGCTCAACTCCTGACACTTGCTTCAGCTGCAAGTCCACCCGAACTCCACCGGAACCACTGGCAGCCGCATTCACGTCTACTGCAGCTGGGCCGTTCAGTTGTTTCCCCTCCTGCTGCTCAGCAGCATCGCTGTCTGAAGATCTGAGGCCCAGAGGTCCTACACCTAAGTCTGGCTTTTCTGCCAAGTGGTCACTCTGCTGCTGCTGACCGAGCTTGTCAAGTCCCTGTGCCTCTAGCTGCTGCTCCTTCCGCTGCTGCGTACTGCCCTCAACCGCAGCTACGGTTGGCACATTGCCCCCTGCTTTAGTGGCCTCCACAACCCCGTTCTGCTGCTGCTGGTGCTGCTCCTCTGATCCCAATGCATGTGCATCAGCAGTCTCCGATACAATGAGCAGATCAGCCTGAGCAGGCCCATCCCTCCCAGCAGCAGCACCTCCTGCTGCTGTGGCACCTTCCCAAGGCATCCCAAGCTGCTGCTGCTGGAGTTGCTGCTGCTGCTGAGCCAGCAGTAACGCATGTGCTCCCTGTTGTTGCTGCTGCTGCTGTTGCTGCAAAGCTGTATGAAGCTGAAGGCTTATTTCAGCGGGCAAAGCCCCCAGCAACGCAGACAGCTCCTGCCCATTAGCCAGTGCAGATGCTACAGCAGCGGCTGCAGCAGCGGCGTTTCCTACACCATATCCCGCCAAGTACGCTGTCAACTGCTGCTGTAGAAGCTGCTGCTGCTGCTGCTGATGCTGCACTGCTGAGAGGCTTGCCCCATCCACCATGCCTCGGCCGTAACCAGCACCACCGCCACTACTGCTGCTGCTCCGGCTTCCCCTGCTTGCCAAGGAGCCCGGAGCAGCAGGTGCAGAGTGTATGACCGGCAAACTGTGGACCATGCTGTGGTAAGGAGAAGGCGACCTGGGGGGTGGCAGCTGCTGATCATAACTGGGGTACTGCCGCCGCTGTAACTGCTGCTGCTGCTGGTGCTGTTTCAGATGCCGCTGCTGCTGCCCCCTCTGCTGCTGCTGCTGTGCATACTGCTGCGCCTGCAGCCGTCTGTGGTGGTCGTGCAAGGCAGCCCATGTGTTGCGGAAGAACATGTCCAGTGCATGCACAGCCCTCAGACCCCCCTGCATCACATCATGCAAAACAACAAGGGCGCGCCATAGGAGTCAGTCATGTGGTCCATTCTGGTGGCATGAAACACCTGCAGACATTCAAAATGCCAACAAGCAGGATTCACAATGGGTCAACGCACAGTACAATCAGCAGGAGATGTGTCGCCTCAAACTTGTGGTTTGTGGTTAGGGCCAATAGGAACACCAGCGTTTACCTGGTTTCCAATCTGCTCCAGTTGAAGTGCCCCATGCCGGAACGCATGCCGGATCCTGCTGAAGCTGCCCTTGGCCACACTACGCCCCAAGTTATTGCTGGGCAGCAGAGGGTCTTGGATGTTCAGGTGCTTGGGCCCAAAGGGACGGCCTTCACCCTTCTCTGCCTGCATCTGCGCTGCATACCTTTGCAGCACAGAGGCCAGCAGCTCCCGGGACAGCAGCAGGGTGCTCTCTGCAGACAGTGGAGGTGGCACTGGGGAGCAAAAGACAGAAATACCAGGTCAGGCCAAGAGTTCTGGGTGTGGGAATGCCACAATGTCTTTGGAAAACCAAGCAGGGGGAGGCTGCTAGTGAATTAAATGGAGCCCCCTTGGGCGAAGGCTTGTAAAGCATCATCCAGGCTATGCCCCAATGTAACAAGGGGACCCCCAAGTTGACAAACAAGCCGGATGTGGCATGCTCTGCCTGCCTTGATAAACACAAATGGATGTGGCGTTGCAGTAAAGATGGAGCTCAGCACACAGGTTCCGCCACATGGTAACTATCAATCGCATGTTTGCCTTACATAGAACTTGGTGTGGTCAGAAGCTTACTAGGCTATTCATAACATGCTTCTCTGACAGCGCTTACCCTTGGATGCTCGTACAATTTCCATCTCCAGCGGCCCATGGATGGTCAAGCAGAAGTGGTCCCAGTCAAAGGTGCCAAACTCTAACAAAAAACGGTACAGCACCTGCAGCAACAGGAGGTGCTCAGGCTCCATTACCAATCACTGCAACTGCCTGTGTGAAGAGGGTAGAGTCCTTTTCCTGATAAGTCACGATCATCAAGGCATCAGCAATATTGCCAAGGTCACCCTGAGTTGTACGTTCCACGACAAAGTCACTAACATATGGCTGGCTGGCACCCATGCACAAGGTTGATCTGAGATGTGATGCAGGTGGTCTTGGACAAGTATCTGGGATGGCCATGTGCTCCAACGCAGAGAGCCTGCGAGTGAGATACAAAACTTGCCAAGTTCTTTCATGATAAACTAAGATGCCTGCCAAAGTTGAATTGATGATCAGCACAATGGTTTTGCAGCACAGCCTGCACAGTCAGTTTGCATCTGCCTACGCCCAACCACCCCCACGTGCGTCCATATCCCCCTTGCAAGCCCAAAAAACCATACCATGCTAGCACAACCCAGCACACACACATATTTGCTTCTAAATAGCCAGGCTTTGGTCCCATTGCACGCCCAGAGCTGCTATGCAACCTGTTCTGCACTATCCCACAAGCCTAGCATCGCATGTTTCGTCCTGATTGCCTATTGAGCTGCCAATGCGCACCTCCAAAGGCGTCCTAATGTCTGCGTGATATTTGTTGAACACATATAGCACCAGCGTCTCCAAAGCGTATGTTGAGATAAGACCGTGGTGAGCCCCAAGCAGCCGGCTCTCATAGTAGCACCAGGCTTTCACCTGCGCAATGGGCAAGCAACAAAAATTTATTCATGATAGAAGAGGCATGCAGGTTTCTAAGCTCCTGTTTCAATACACCCTCCTGACATGCATGGGATATGGCATGAAGCCAAGGCGTCAAACGACCCATATGGCATGGTTGGACTGGTAGCTCCGGTAGAGTGCACCTTTTTTGAACGAGTGGCCTGCGTTGGTCTACAGCTTTCCCACCATGATCATGCAACATGTAAGGCGGAGG
The DNA here is from genome assembly GCA_963556185.1 of Pseudopediastrum boryanum. Classification (NCBI taxonomy): domain Eukaryota; kingdom Viridiplantae; phylum Chlorophyta; class Chlorophyceae; order Sphaeropleales; family Hydrodictyaceae; genus Pseudopediastrum; species Pseudopediastrum boryanum. Next base: position 4,503,962 of record OY744495.1, read on the forward strand.
GCCACATGCTGGGTCGCGTAAGAGGTGTCACCGCTGCTTGACATAGTGCTTAAACCCTTCCTGAGAAAAAGTCAAGCTGTCGACAAAGCACACCCATTCATCTGTAGCAGATGCAGCAGTAATGCTTACTCAGGCCGACAAGCCGGTGTGCATGCCATTATATTGTACGCATGCAATGCCACTGCCACACTAGCTGACCTGGAGAGTCAACCCTTTAAACTCTAGTGCACTTACCAGAATGATGCTGCGCTTGAAAAGGTGATTGTTCCCTATCTGCATGTCCATTTCCTCCAAAAAATTGAGCGTGAACAACCCTCCCAGCTGGTTGAAGGAGATGTCCACAACAATGTTGTCCACCAGGCATTTGAGCAGCTTGACCTGTGCATGAATGGAGTGCATTGCTCTACTGCTGTCTGAGCCAAATTAGCACGTGCCAAGCTCAGCATTACCTCAGCATTGATGACAGTTATGTCAGCTATTTTGTAAGGGGCATTGCGGTTATGCTGCTCTCCCTCAATGACTTTCTGCAACCTTGTGGCCCAGCTGTCTCGAAGAGCTTGGGCAGTTTCAGGGGTGCAGAAGACAGACAGATCAATGTCGCCATCTGGGAGGTAGGTCTTCAGCGGCACCGACCCGAACATGAAAGCTGTGACCTGTGGTTGACAAAACCAGCCGTTGTGAAGACAGGCAAGGAGCCCGCCGCGGCGATGACATGCTGTGTGCTCAGACTAACCTCCTCAGGATGGAAGCAATTGGTGATTAGCTTCTTCACATATGCTTGAACCCCTAGTCTGCGTTCGTGTGATGCCTGCTTTGGCCGGACTGTCTCTATCAGCTCATCTGTTCTGCCGGAAAGCAAACTGCTCGTGAGGCCCCTGCTGCCAGACCCAGCTTGGGCAATACATGAAGGAGCCCCAGACTCCATTTGATAGTTTGATATAGAAGTTACATGACGAATATCAACAGAGCAATGTCTTTGGCACAACCGACAAGTACTGCAGATTGCATGGAGGGGTGGGGCACCGCTGCAGCTGAATCACCACCGCAGGCGAGGTTCACACTTCCATCATCATATTTCATTCTCGACCTGTCTACGTGGATGGACCTCATGTCCACGAGGGGGCAGTGGAGCACGGCTAGTTCAGACGCACTCCGACGCACTCAAGTTACTCTTGCCCCAAGCACGAAACGATCAAGCAGCGCGCTCATTTCAGCATAGAAATGCTTTGTTACATGCGGCGGTAGCTAGCTACGTAATTTTTGAGGTTCAGTGTTGTGCGGAGCAGTGTGCAGATGGCTGGTTCCAAGCGGACCTGCAGTTCACCTACCGCGGCACGTAGCTGCATACATTCAGCGCCTTGATCCGTACGACCATATATACAGTGACATATGTGCATGTTTGCAAGCCGACGTCAGTCGTGGTTTTGGCGCCTGTCAATGCCGGCTGGATGCGGCTATGAAACTGTCGCCAATTTTTGCTCTCATCAATGTCTATCATTAACATGAGGGACCTGGATCAGTGCAAGTTAGGTCTCGTACACCCGCTGGTAACAGAAACCGCCGCTGCCGCTGCATGGACAAGGGCCTTGCCCGTGTACCGGCTGTGGGCCTATGAGAAAATGTACAGTATCAGAAGTCACCATGCACCCAATAACTCTGAAATAACAAAGCCCAGCCGGTCATCATTTATAAGTATTGATCCACAAATCTACCACTACACGCAGCGTGGCTCATCCACACCTAGCTACCAATGCCTCATATGCCTCCTTGACCAGCTTGAACCTCTTCTCAGCCATGCACTTGGCCTCAGTCTCCACGTGCTTATCAGGGTGCCACTGCATAGCAGCTCTCAAAAAAGCTGTTCGCAGCTGACCCTTCTCCAAAGCCCCCTGCTCCTGTGGCAGTCCCAGCAATTTCAGCTGCTCTCGGACTTCGCACGACATCCCAGATGCAGCCTCTCCAGACCAGCTCTTCTGGTAATGTTGTTGCTGCTGTCGATGCTGCTGCTGCTGCTGCCATGACCTCTGTTGTGTCTGCTGCTGCCACTGCTGCTGGTGGTATCCTCCTGCATAGAAATGATCCCACCAGGCTCTTCCATCACCTTGTTGCTGTGTTCTCTGTCCATCTGACGCTCGTCCAGATGACTGCTGCCGCTGCTCCTGTTGCCACCATGCCTGCCGCTGCTGTCGGGAGGTGTTACTGCTGCCACCCCCATTGCCAGTGGCCTGTCGGAGCCACTCCCTGTATAAAGGAGCAACCATAAACAGAGACCAATCACACATGAAAGAAGCTTTGGTGAGTTGTCTTTTCAATGGTTGCTGCCAATATAGTGTTGGGATAATCTTGCATCACAAGACATAATGGAAACATTTTAGTATGCCGAGTGAGGATTGGCAAGCATTGAAGTGAGCTTGTGAAGACACACAGACTGGCCAGTTGGGAAAAGGGCTAGGGAGGGTATGACCATGAGGGCCAAAGACAGAGCTCAAAGGCTTTTATGAGAGCTTGGTGGGCCGTGCCAACAAGCGCTAGCTTTCAACAGCTCCACATTCCGCCCATTGACCTCACCCTTTTGCTGCTTCACACCCCTGCCCCTGCTCTTCTAGTGCACCCACTATCCACGGGACCCTTAGGTTAGCGAGACGAAGCGTGACCTCAAACAGGCATCAGCAGCACTTGACCGTAGTTTATTTCTATTTTCATCTCTGCATTCAACAATCATGTTAGAGATATATCAAACACTATCTACCCAGAACCAGATTGCTTCCTACCCAGTTGGTAGGAATGGCAAAGTATTATCCCAATAATATCCCAGGATATTTCATTTTAATGAAAGGAGTCCATGGACTCTCCAGCGACCGTCTCCTGTTGGTGCCTCAAACACTCGCATGACTTCTGGTCTCCCTCTATGACAACCAACACTGACGTCATGGCTTTCCCCTCCTGCTGTGGTCCCATGTCCAACACATTTGAAATCCAAACAAACTCAAAACCTGTCTTCAAAGACCCAGCTCCACTGCTTACTGCTGCTGCTTTTCAACAGACCCATCCAGAATTGTTTGCATTAAGAGTTCATTGTTCGTGGTGTTGCTGCCATGCATGTCCTGTCCAAATGCACCATGCCTACTTACCTCTCCTGTGCATCCGTCCACCATTTCCAATCTGGGTCCTGCTGCCACTGCTGCTGCCAGTTGGCCCCCCATGCTGGGGCCTCATCATCTGAAAACAGCTCCTCATCTTCTGGCCCATCCTCCCAAACACAGTAGTACTGCTCATGGCGAGCTTGCTGCCTCCACCGTGCCTGCACTCGCTTGCTCCGACCTTTCCTTCGCCTGCTGCCGCTGCTACTGCTGCTGCCATCAAAGAATAGGTTGTAGACTTCGTCGGGGTCTATGTATATACCCTCCATGTCTGCTGCTGCTGTCCAAGGCTGATGCCAGCCCTTCTTAGTTGAGTCGGAGGATCTGCTGTTGTTAGTGGATCTGGGTTTACTGCGGCTGTGCTGCTGTCTGTTTGTGGAGGAGCCTGCTGCATCATCTTCAAACATACTGTACACGCTGCCGGGCCTGTTGCCTGTTAAGCGGAGAGAAAGCAGTTCATATGGGTTAAGGCGGGGTTCTGCCTACCGCACGTAGCTAATGTACACTGTACAGAACTATGCTCAGCAAATGTCCCTTGGCACTGGAACCCTGACAGGAATGTACAGCTTCTGCAAGACAAGCCAGAATACATCCTCCACAGGGGGATCACCAGGCAAAGCAAGTTCTTGCAGAGGGAACGTACGCTTTCTGCTGTTCTTTGTTGTTCCACTGACAAAAGCTGCTGCCCATGCTTCCTCCTCTGCTGCGTGCTGCTGCTTCTTGTTTATGCGCTTCCAGTCCTTAAGCAGTTTCTCATGCCCCTGCAATGTGCATCACAAGCTTAGTGCATCCCTGCACTGCTGGACCCTCGGTTGCCTGAAGCTTGCTGCTCCAATTGTCTCACTTTAGGGGACTTTTTTCTTCCACTTTTGGATGAAGCCGCCCGTACAGTTACCCAGGCTTTGGGAAATGCGGGTAGTCCCGTAGACAGTGATCTAGGCAGTATGTACTGAAGCCTTTGGAGCAAAGAGAGTGCCATCTTGTCACAACAAGTATGAAATCCTGGAATGAACCACCGACCCCTGGCAGATGTTCCGTCCTCTAGCACATTACGGTGTGCCACATGGCACGTTTGATGCATATTACGTTTATTGGAAGTACATGGCAAAGCGCCATGCCCGGATACAACAGCAACAGCTAGCTGAAGCAGTGGCAGCTGCCTGTTGCCGGTGCTCAGGCCATGGCACCGGAAGTATCGCAACTGAATTTACTGCAGTCGCACGCATTCGATGTTGAATTCCCGCTCTCTGGCAACTGTCGCGGGGGTGCATGCGCGTTTATTCTCTGTCTTGCCGGGTGCAAGGCCGGTGCCGCTGCTGGTGCCACATGCAGTGCGCAGCTAGTATTCCTTGAAGCAACTTGCAGCGCGCAACAGGGAGCACTACACACGGCAGGTTACTGCTCAACTTCGTTTGTTGTTCTTTAGGCTGGGCACATTGTCCACTTTGGTGACATCATATGACATGCATAGGAACAAGATGGATTTGAATTCGTAGATCTGGTCCAATTGTTTTGCTTGCGCGCAGAAGCATTTCTCGGATATTTCAGGGATATGGGGGGATCGGAGATAGACGAAAAGGCCCTGGCGGGTCAGATTCAGAAGCGGCGCCAGTACTTCCTAGACCATGCTGAGTGCGTGCTGCTCCCGCGTAATCGTGAAGGACCACCAGCATGAGTGCTCACACTTTATGCTTGCTGATGTAGCACCATGGGTCTTAAGGCTGTGCGGCGGACGCTGGAGAAGGACTTAGGCCTAACAGAGAAGGCCCTGGATCCTCAGAAGGACCTCGTTGCCAGCCTTGTGGATAAGGTACAACTGCCCTCACAGCAGGTGCCGTGCAGAGATGGCTAGATCGGCTATTTGCTGATGCGAGCGTGGTGGTCCTGCAGATCCTAGCTCAGCCTCCACTGAATAAGCAGAAGGACCCTCATAACAAGAAGAAGAGACGAGATGAGAATGATCTTGGGAAAAAGGCAAAGAAGCCCAAACACAGCGAGGTAAGAATCTTTTTTCAGTAATTGAGACGGGCACAGCAACCTATGGTACCCAGCAGTACCTTCGAGGATGAATGGAGATTGGCTGGCAATAGCCGAAGGCGTAATGCTTGTCCCTGCTTCCTAGTCATGTTCTTGATTCTTGGTTACCTACCAGAGAATTTTGTGCAAGCCGCTCCAAGGGCATGTGTGCATGCTTTGCGGCATGTGCACCAAGTATGAAGCATCAGGTGGTAGAGGCTTAAGCCGATGTCCATAGACATGATGAGCCCAAGGCAGAACTAGAGTCTGCAAGCAGCCTCCGGCCTTCCTATTGGCTTTGGTAAATCCATCTTACACAGGACAGCTTGATCAGGCTCTTGCAAAAGCCACTTGACTTCTTTCTTACGTGCGAAGGCAAAGGAAGGATGCCAGTAACATGCTGTGGCAACTGTGCAAAATGGCAAAGTGCACGTCTCACTTCAACCTCCACCACTCTGCGATTCATGATATAGAACAGTGATCAGAATTTGTTGTGGCACTGTTGGCAGGTAGTCTTGTCGAGTCTTATTCTTTAAATTTTGGGCATTCTCAACCCTTCTCATGTTGCGCAGGCTGAAGACCTGCCAACCAAGAAGACGGAGAAGAAAGCAAAGCAGGAGGACAAGGAGCTAGTTAAAGATGTAAAGAAGAAGAAAAAGGTGCAGGCAGAGGAAGAGAAGGAGCAGGAGGAGGCAGGAAGCAGTGATGAGTCTGAGAAGGAGGCCCCCCGCAAGAAGCAGAAGGTGAAGCAGGAGGCCAAGCAAGACAAGACTGACAAGACGCTTGAGAAGCTGAAAGCTGTCTGCAAACAGGCCGGCATCCGTCCCGGTCCAAACATCTACAAGGTAGGCAAAAGGCCCACATGTGCTAATGGTTTCTGGACAGATGGCTGCACCACAGCTGCAGTGGAACGTCCTGTTGGTGCTGCTGGTGCACATGGTTGTTGATATGGGACGCAGAAGCAGAGACAACCCGCCTGGGAGCGCATCAGTTGTGTTGAGGCTGGCTACAGGCTTGTTCAGCTTACATAGCTGTCTAGCCCCAATATGTAAAGGTTACCAGATTGCTTCCTTAGACAGAAAGGAGATCCTGCCAGGACTGAAGCAGCTACGCCCAGTCCCTAACAAACAACTTGCTTGATTGTAGAGCTGCGGATCTGTATACAGTGTCAGACTGGGATTGGCCCAGGTTACATGGCCTTCAACCTGCCAAGATGCTTGCTCCCTACCGGTTTTGTTGTCTTGGTGGTCTGCATGAGGCTGCTGCTGTGCTGTTGGCATTGCTAGATGGTTGCTATGTTGTTCTTCCTACCCCCTTGCAGAAAGATCCAGCTGGTCAGGTGGAGGCCCTGGAGCAGCTGCTTGGCAAGCATGGGCTGAATGCTCACTCTGACCCCAAGTACATCCTGAAGGTTAAGAAGAAGATTGAGCTGGAGCGGGACATGGATGGCATCGACATGAGCAATATCCTTGATGAAGACGGGGGCAGAGGGAGGAGGAGAGCAGCTGCAAAGGTTGACTTCAAGTAAGTTGAGGGCGGGGAAGTTGGGGTCATGGGCATGAGGAGCTTCGGTTTTTGGTGGAGAGCAAGCAGACACAGTGCTGCTTCTGTAGCTTCTATCATCTGTTATCATTTGATAATGGAAATGCTCATGAAGGTTCATCACGAATAGGGGGTTCTCTCAGGTTGACGGAGGGTTGAAGCTAGAGTCACGCTGAGAGGTTGTCTGGACATTCTTGTAAGTGTGTAGCTCATGAAGTGCAAGTCATGTAGCTGTTTTGCGGGCCTCCAGCAATTGCTAATGTTATCTGTCGCTCGGCTTTCTTGGGAGTGCTGCTCTATGACAGTCTTGGATTGAGAGGCCAGATGGTCGTACATGGCATGCAAGAATCGGCTTGTCGTATTGCATCGTTCAGTGTGCTTGCTTTGCGCAAAGCCCGCATTCGGTCATACCAGGCAGCTGCTTCTTCTGTAAGCTGCATCTACTGCTGACTTTTTGAGGTTCTGGTCTTACTGGACAGCTGCAATTTCTGAGTTTCAAGCAAATACAGCGAGCCTCCAGATATGGGAATGAAAGCCACATCAGAGCTCCTCAGGGCTGAAAAGGCTGCTGACCCCTGCTCCTAGCTGGCTCATTTGTTTGCAGCCAATCACAGGGGTGGGGCTGTGAGAGGGTCTTTGTCTTCTGGGTTTTGGCAGAAGTGCAAGGGTGCATCGCCAGGAGCGTCAAATAAGAACAAGGGGCAATCTGCCTTTAATTCTGCGCGCCGTTTTCGGCTGCTTATGTCCTTGTCTGTTTTTGGATTGTTACCTGATGCAAATGCCTAAGTTCGTCGTCTTTGCAAATCTACACGTCCCTTTTGATTCTCCAGAAACATCTACGACGATGAGAATGAAGACGAAGAGGAAGAAGAGGAAGAGGATGCAGGGGGCTCTAGCTCGGATGATGAAGCAGTGGGGGCTGGTGACAGTGATGGCGAAGCAGAAGGGGATGGGGATGCCATGGAGGAGGACAAGGGGGAGGTTGAGGAGCTTGAAAGCCCTGCTGCAATGGCCAAGGCTAAGAAGAAGCACAAAGGGGGAAAGGCTGCACCACTAGATGAGAGCGAGTCAGGGGAGAGCAGCGGAGAAGAGAGGATGGAGGTGGATAGTGACGGAGACGAGGGGGGGCAAATGGGGGCAAAGCAGCAACCGAAGCAGCAGCCAGGCAAGAACAAGACCCCTGGGAAGCAGGCTAAAGCAGTGGTTGCTGCTGCGGTTGCTAGTGATGAGGTTCAGGACGAGGAGGAGCAGCAGCGAGTGCAGAAGAAGCCGAAGCAGCAGCAAGGTAAAACAGGGGCTGCTGCTGCTGCTGCTATTGATCAGAGTGAGGACGAGGAGGAGCAGCAGCGAGGCAAGAAGAAGCTGAAGCAGCAGCATGAAGGAGTGAAGGAGAAGCAAGTGGCTAAGAAGAAACGCAAAGCTGCTGCTTCCAGTGATGATGACAGCGCCTCTGAAACTTCCTCTGAGGAAGAGGAAGAGCAGCCAGCGAAGAAGGCGGTAAAGCAGGTGCAGCAGCAGCAGCAGGTGGTGGTGGTGAAGAAGAAGGAGCAGGCAGCTGAGAAGCAGCAGAAAGCAGCCAGTGCTAGCGAGGAGGACAGCTCTGATGGTTCTGATGGCGAGCTTGTGATGCCGCAGCCAAAAGCAGCAAAGCAGCAGCAGACTAAGCCTGCCGAGGCGGGGAAGGGAAAGAAGCAGAGCGTGGGCAAGGGTGGGGGAGATGCTGAGGTGGGGAAGGGGAAGGTTGGTCCAAGCCCGGTAGATGGGAAGGGGAAGGGGGCAAAAGCAGCAACAAAGCAGCAGCAGAAGGATGGGGGAGGGGCTGGGGCTAAGAGGCAGCCTTTGGTTGTAGAAGATGATGATTCTGATGGTTCTGATGACAGCGATGGTGCAGAAGCAGCAGTAGAGCAAGCAGCAGCTAAAAAGCAGCAGCAGCACAAGGGGGGCATGGCGGGGGTTGGTGGTTCTAAGAAGTGGCCTATGGTCAGTGATGATGGTAGCAGTGAGAGCGATGATGTCACTTCCAGTGATGAGTCTGAGGGGGAGGCTCCAGCAGCAGCAGTGGGTAAGAAGAATGTGCAGCAGCAGCAGAAGAAGAAGGGAGTAGGCAAACCTCCGCCAGCAGTTGAAGCTGCTGCAGCGGGCTCTGCCAAGGGAAAGCTTGTAGTGGAAGATGATGGCAGTGCCAGTGAAGATGGCAGCGATGATGAAGGGGGAAGTTCTAGTGATGGTGGAAGCGACGAGAGTGATGGTGAGAGCGATGTCAGCATGGATGATGAGGGGAGCGATTAGCTCTTAAACTGCAGTCTGCTATTCGTGCACACTACTGGTACCTCCTTGGCTGCCAGCTGTTGGGACAAGGCGTCCCTCAAGGTCACAAGGGATGTCAAAAGAGATGTGCATAGGCCCACATACTAAAGACATGTTTGTATCAAGGTTCATGAGGTGGCTGTGTGGTTTACTATTGTGACATGTCTCTGCTCCTAAGGCTTCACGCTTAAATGGGAAGAGGTCAACAGGACATCCTTGGCTTCAAAGGTGGGAGGATAAGAAAGCGATTCTCGATAGACCTTTTGGTGCCGGTAGCAGACGACCGGACTGACGTCTTCTTACCAGATCGGTACAAGGTGGATTTCTGCTTATCGCCAAAAAAGACCACTTAAACATAATCTCGGTGATACGGGAAAAGCCGTTTATTACTGTCTGATAAGCACAGAATTTGGAATGCTGCCTCGCTGGCTCACTTGCTACTTGGCACCGTGAGGCTGAGGGACCACTCGGTGACTTTGGACAAGTCGCAGTTCATATCCGCACTGCTAATTTAGGGGATCGGTGCTCGAGCAAGCAAACACGGTGCAAGCAGTGCTTCCTGGCGGTGCTTTGTGTGCAACGCGCAGCGCAGCAGGAAGCCAGACAGAGCTGCATGTGCTCAACTCACTGGAGTCTTACTGCTTGACACTGCAGCCATGACGCGGCCTAGAATCGTCTGCATCTCAGATACACATGGTCATCATAGCTTCCCTGTGCCGGGAGGAGAAAGCGACATACTGGTCCATGCAGGGGACTTCTCCATGCTGGGGGAGCTGCAGGAGGTGGAGGAGTTCCTTGCGTGGTTTCAGCAGCAGCCCCACCGTCTGAAGATCGTGATTGCTGGCAACCATGACGTAACATTTCAAGAAGAATACTATGAGGACCATTGGAACTGGTGAGGCCTGTGAAACAGTGTACAACGATGTAACAAGGGTGGTTGTGAATCCCAAATTTGCCACGTATGGGCAATTGCCCTATACAAAGCATGTATTTCTGCTTCATCCTTTGATTGATTCCTTCTGAGCTGGCCTCCTGGGCTCATGCTGTCATGTCCAGGTGTGCCTCCCTCTGCGAACAGCGCCCCTGAGTTAGCTGCAGAGGTAACTCCAGCCCTCCTAATAGTTCTTCAATAGCTCTAGGACAGATTATACTTCTTCCTATGAAGCAAAGACATTTGTGCACTGTAGGGAGTTCAACTGGAGGGATCAAGGTCGCACTTGTCTCAAACCTCATGCCTAAGTATGATCTTGGCGCAAGTATATGTGAATTGTGTGCAGCCTTTGTCCAGGTGGGAAAAAGTAAGGAGATGGGACACTCACCCTCCAGATCTCGGTTTTCAAGGTATGCAGATGTTTGCACCAGTTCCTTTCAAACTAAAAAATCTAACTAAACCAAACACACAATTGGTATCATGCAGATGTGTGCTAATTTCTTGACAATGATGCACAAACCTCCGCAATGTTATCCCACCCTGCAGGTGGCATAGGGAAAAGCAAGACCACCACGCCATTAAGCAACTCCTCACAGACCCCCAGCTCAGAACTCCAGCAGGTGGGAACATAATCTATTTACAAGATGCCTCATACAGAGACCCTGTCTCAGGCCTCACGTTCTATGGCAGCCCTTGGCAGCCCATCTTTGCCAAGCCACGCTACTGGGCCTTTGCTCTTCCAGATGATGACAATGGCGCAACAGCAGAGGCTGTGTGGGACAAGATCCCTGCTGGAGTTGATGTGCTGATAACACATGGGCCTCCAACTGGTGTGTTGGATATGACAAGAGATAACGGATCGGTTGGGTGCCCAAAGCTCAGAGAGGCGCTGGGACGTGTCAGGCCAAAGCTGCATGTGTTTGGCCATATTCATGAGACGCATGGGCAGCAGTTGCTGCAGGAATCTGGGACCTTGTGTGTGAATGCCAGCATCTGCAGTTATGAGTACAGGCCAGTGCAGCCAGCACATGTGATTGACCTGCAGCCATATGCCTCCTCCAAGATAAGTGCAGGTAAAGGAGATGATCCTATAAGTAGTGAGCTGGGGGGGAACTGGGGGACAGCTACTGACTGAGGTAGAGTGAGAGGAAAGGAAGGTGCGGACTTGATGTTTTGGGTAGTGGAGTGGCAAGCCACTGTCGCTAAACTGTCTGTTTGAGGTTCCCACCAGCACATCCAAGGCGATAAGTAATTCCGAGCTTTTCTTGGTTAATTTAGGCTGAATGACTCATTCTCTGGCTCACGGTGGTGCAGTCAAGTGGGTGGCTTCCCTCCTCAATGGGAATAGTCGCTTGAACCAGTTCGTCAGGTATCTGTGCTTGATACCTCATGTGAATGGTGGATGAAGAGATGAGACTGGAAAGCAATCTAGGGTGAAGTGCTGCTGATGCATGCTACTGAGGTCACGCCTCATCTCCCTGCATAATGCCTGTAGGCAAAGCTGCTATGGCAACAATGACTTTTTGACTCGCAGACAAAGGTATAGCTTTGTGGCTTGGGTTTCATGGCTGCAGACTGCTTTAAGTCACAATCATGCAAAGCGTCTGCATGTCTGTGGTAGGTTGGACACCTTGGAGTCGGTACTGTTGCTCAGACTTGCTGCTTAGACTTTGCGCTGTATGTGACGGCGAGTCTCTGCTTATCCTGCTACCACCAGATGCATGTATCATCGCAGATCCCTCACGTGCTTGATTCCCTGAACTCTGCTTACCTTTATCTGAAAGCATGGCTCGCCTGCATGGCTTCTTCAGCATCAGTGCTGCTACTGAATGATCGACACTTTCTTTATTCGGGGACATAGAATAGTCCCACATGGAAGCTGCCTTGAGAGGGACACAAGTAGTTGGAAGCTAGTACACCGTCCAGGTTCATTCAACCGATCAGCATGACTACGATTGTGCTGAGCGTTGCCATCCTTTAGCCGATGCCTTGTAAACAGGTGCAAAACTGTCATGCTCGCCGCTGCCGACCGGTAGCGTGTCACTAGTGAAAATGGGTCTGGTTGATGTTGGCGCATTTACTGTCGAAGGAATAAAGCCTTAATGTTGTTAGCATAGACACACAGAGTGAGTCACTCCATGTGACGTTTCGGGCCAGACCTCATTGGCAGACAGACCAGGGCGATCTTTTCTTCAAGTCTGTGTTTGTTAGCCAGCCATATAGCTCTGCTTGTCTGCTTAGGCAACTCATCCAAGCTGGCAGAGTATTGCGTAACTGTACTGCCACTACAGCCACTAAGCACGTCAGCAGCACAGAAGAGCAGCGAAGGCATCGAGAGACGGGCAATGGCGAGCAGGTGTATGAAACCTGGCTGGTGTGGTGGGCACGAATGTTAGGTGCCATTTCATTATTTCATGTTCGTCGGCAGCGAAGCATCCACCGACTGGCCACGCTGAGCGGGGAATGGCAGCTTTGTTGCATGCCTCCTAGTATCGTAGCAATTACTTCACCTAAATTACTGCACTGAGCTTGTGAGCAGTGAGACACTCTAGGCGCGCCTCACGATCGTCACCGGTGCAAGCTAGTCTTATCAAAGGCGGAGTGAAAGCTGGCCCCAGTGGACCGGGGAGTGCGACGAATCGTCACAGTCAGCAGCAGCGCACCTTAACGGCAACAGTACAATTATAATTATGGCGGGAAGACAACGCATCCGAGTTGGAGGTTCCATGCAGGTAGTCTACTCGTTTGCCTGGTGCACCGACTTGTCCGAAAACTAGCGCCCGCCCCGAGGGATTTCACTTAGCTGGTGCCATTTTATACTTACAGGGACCTGTGTCCGTCATTAGCCCATCTGCATCCGCCCCCGGCGCTCTGAAACCCCTGGAGCAGCATGTGCAGCATCCTCAGATGCTCAGCCTGCCCAGGCAGATTACCCCACCATCTCAGCCCAGGATTTGGACTCCTCCAAAAGCCCAGCAAGCTGGTAAGCACAGGATCCAGTAACTTCAGCTACTAGAGATCTTCAATGGCTAGCAAGAGCTCTACATGTGCTATCCTACCCATGAGACATGTACAGCATGCCAAAGGTGCTCCAGCAAGCTGCAGTGGGTAGAGAAGAAGAAGCTCTGCAAGCCCAGACTGTGTTAGCATGAACCTGAAGCTCTGCTTACCAGCTTCCCACTGGTCCTGCAGATCGCATGCCAACTGCAGCAGCCCTTGCGCAAGAGATGGAAGAACTGGAATCTGCAGGGGGTCATGGCTCTGCTGTAGTAGCCCTTGGACCCCCTTCCTTCACCAGCCCCCAAGCGTACAACACCAACTGGTATAACAAATCTTTTGAGCCTGCTACAACAACCAGCAGCAGCAGTAGCAACTGGAATTCACCAGGAGCGCTAGCAACCGGGCTCAGGCCAAGTTCAGGAGCACCATTCCAGGAGCAGCAACAGGGCACGCGCTCTCAGTCTGCAGGCGGCCTGGGTCCCAGCAGCAGCAGCAGCTGTAGCACCAGCAATGCTGGCCCTTACCAGCAAGCAAGGCATAGCCTTACTTCAGGGCACAAGCCAGCTGCAGTCATGCAGAACAACCTCATGGGTGGCACGAGCAGGGTGTCAGGAGCAGCTGAAGATCTTGCTAAGTACATCAGAGGGTGAGTGAGATGAGATGATTGCTGCATTCATGGTCATTCTGGCAGAAGGGAGTGCAATGAAATGTGCTGCTCTTGGCATGCTGATGATGGTATGTTGATGGTCTGAATCCAACGTAACATGTTAACTGTCACTTTGGTAGTCATGTTGCTATATGGACAAGCATTGGCAGTTATAACTGATGGGATCATGACCCCTGCCGTGGGTGGGGTTGTTGTGGCCTGCTCTGCAAATCTGATGGCATGCGCTTGTCATATGTGCCTAACCTGTGGCTGCCATGTCTACAGGGGAAGGGAAAGGAACACAGTAGAAGTTTTCAACGAGCCAACAGTGGCATCCACGGCAACAACAGCTGGAAGCAGTGCTAGTGGTCATGTGGTGGCTGTGTCAAGCAGCAGCAGTAGCAGTGGCGTCAGAAAAGGCCCTGGGGGAAGGTGGGTATCATCAGTTGTTAACGTATGTTGTAGCAGGTGCCATTGGCTCTGCACCTCAGAAGCCAATGAAGGAAAGGCTGGAGAAGGTTCATAGCTCCAGCAGCATAGTCACATCTTCTCATGCACCATTCATGTTGTGATTTTCAAACATAAGTAGTCAGACTCACTGTATGGCGCACCCGAATGTTGCTATACAGTGGATGCTGCCAAAGGTAGCCAACCACGCTACTCCTCCCTTGAGCCTATGCAGCATACCATGTGCTGGGCTCGGTTTTTAATCCCAAGGCGGCATCACCCTTTTGCCATTATGCAAGCTAATGCTATTCTAAATCCTTTAGGCAGCATTCAGTCAGTGGGGCTCGGATGTGCATTGCTCACATGTTAGGGAGATTTTGAGCTTCATAGGGAAGCCACTTCGAAGCTTCTTTGCTGCCCATCTTGAACTTGCTTTTGCCGGAAAGAGCCTGAATATTTCCAAGAATGGTGTCAGTTGTGCATGCATGTACTGCCACAGGGTTGCCTCATCCCATGTTGGCAAGACAGCAGCAGCTTGGGAGGCTGAGGTGAAGGGCTTGCTTGCTGCTGGGGCACACATGGAGGCGCTGTCACAACCGGGACCAACAGAGGGGGTGGTACGCTGCTATGTCAGGTAAGGAGATGGCAGCCAAATCGAAGCTGATGTTCCTCCGCAGTGTGCCTGGAGGGGCACAGGAGCTGGAGCCTTGTCTACCAAAGAACATTGCCATACGCTAGTCAGGGTATTTCTGTCAGTAAGGGTTGTGGGGAGGACTTACAGGTGGCTGCAGCCAGAAACTTGGGCAAACGACCTCTGGAGGAGCCTGCAGAAGAAAGCTACCTAGCTTTTTTGCCAACACTATGTGTGCATATTTCCATTTGTCTGGACCATCTCCATTCTGGAAATTGGGAGCCAATCACCTAAACAGTAGGCTGTCGGACTCCATCAAATACCGCTGCTTGAATGGAGTACTAAGGCTGTGAGCTTTGTGGTGTGGCTGATTTGTTTGCCACATTGGCCTCAACCCTTGCTCAGGCGGCAGAAGTCCTTCCTGGGGAGCCATGCATCCTTTGAGGTGTACCTGGAGGCTGGTCACATGTTCATGATGGCTGCCAGGCGGCGGAAGAAGAGCCGCAACAACAGCTATGTGGTCAGCCTGGATGCTGCAGACACCCAGAAGGACTCCGACAACATCATTGGCAAGGTACAGACTCCATAGCAAACGGTCAGCAATATTTTGCTAAGTTGTGCAATGCCTCTCGCCTTACATGTACCGCTGGCAATGTGGGGTTGATGGGCATAGTTACCAAGCAATTGCATAGGTGTGCAGTAGCAGGTTGCAGGTTGCAGCTGGGTACCATAGAAGGCGAGTGCAGGCACACAGCATTGAAATGGCATCTTCACTGTATATGTCTTAGTGGTACTAAATGGTTTCCCATTGTCCTTGCTACATTAACATCCCAAAATGCAACAAGGGGAAGGGGCAAATACTGAAGTTGTTGCACAATTTTGCAGCTGAAGTCAGACTTCATGGGCACAGAGTACACCTTGTGGCAGCTTGGCGGCAATCCATCAGGGAAGAAGGGCTTTGGGGCTCAGGGACTGGCAGTGAACTACAAGCCTTCCATCAAGTCTGTGAAGGGTGGGCCACGGACCATGACGGTAGCATTACCTGTACCAGATGACAAGGTATGGTGGTGCCGCATTGTGTACTGCAGAGTCCCTGCGCAGCTGTGATACTTGGGAATGCACTGGATACTGCAGAATCTCTGATGGCAGCTCTATTAGTTGTAAGCTGAAGGGAGCAAGCTACAGTTGGGTTCTGTATAAACCGATTGTGATTCTAGGATTAGTGTGGGCATAACACAGCAGATGATGGCAGGGCATAGCATGTCTGTGTCAGTTGTCTTGAAAGCATTGGCCTTAGATGGCAGCTGCAAAGATAATACAGGATGATTATGCTGCATAGGAGTTGATGTGGCCGATGTAAGTCTTACAATGGCGAAGCTTAGAGCGTCCTTGGCATTTTGGAATGAAAATCATGATGCTTTAGCATGAAACATACCCAAAATGCTCAATAAAGTGCTTCCAAGGACATTTCTGGACGACCTTCCAACCACAGCTAACATATCACTCATGAAGCATTCTGAGAATTTAACAAGGTGCACATCAGGAGCATTTCTGCATTAAGCAGGCGCAATGAGGGCAGTACAGAACAGTAACTACACCTGCTTCTTGTCCCCTTTGGACTTTATTCATCTGTAATTTTTCCACCTGTGTAACTTCTTGACCTGTTGTCTGCATTGCACGCTCACCTCAGGCATGGATCACCCAAGCCCCCTTGGAAGGTCCTGAGAGCCTGGCTGGCTGTCTGGAGCGGGCCCGGCAGCGCGCACTACCACAGAGCACAGAGCGCTGTCTGTGCATGTTGCACACCATGCAGCCCTACTTTGACCCTGTCAAGAAAGGTAAGTCAGCCAGCTAGGGCACTTGCCTAGGATGGCAGGATAACGCCTCTGCATGGGGGATACAAGGCTCCAAAGGGGTGCAGAACTTTGGGCTGCAACGCATCGCTTCTGCTTTTGCTTTTGCTATCCAGTTCAAGCAGGGAATTGGCATTTGCTTAGACCAACGACTCTGCAAAACTTCTGCATCTCTAATGACTTAATGGCGTAACTCTACTAATGTGCTTGACAGGCAAGGTCTATGTAACATAAACACATGGAATGGATGGAAACACACCCATTGTATCAAAGGGGTGGGAGCAAGCACAGCCATTGTATCCTTCCCAGCAGTGAGAGGATGTTAATGTAGAAGGCTTCACACCGCTCGTTGCTAGGACATTATCAGTAACATTGTACATTCCTTTTGCAGTGCACTACCTGGACTTCAAGGGCCGTGTGACCAAGTCCAGCCTGAAGAACTGCCAGCTGGTGCACTGGGACCACAACACAGACCAGCTGGGGAGTGACCTGGTGTTCCTGTTTGGCAAGCGCGGGCATGAGGAGTTTGCCATGGACTTCTCCTACCCTCTGAACATGGTCCAGGCGCTGGGAATTGGTGAGTATTTGGTCTCAAAACTCTAGTCTGTCAATTCTTCTCTAGTGGTCTCTAGTGGGTCCATGTGATGCACGTGCCTTGCTGCCGTCAATGTACACACATCAGCAACAAGACATTCAAATGATTTGGGTGTCATTGTATTGATGGTGATGATTCTATCGTGTGCTGCTGCTGAGACAGCTCACTACATGCCATAGAGCATATCCCCTGCACTTAGAAAGAGCTATAGTTCAACAAGAGTCATATGGTTGACCCTCTCTGTTCTACTGTTGCTACAGCCTTGTCAAGCATCGACACAAAGCTGTGCAACACCATCTGAGGCTGCTAACTGGGCGTGCTTACACCTTGAGGAACTAATGTATTGAGGCTGATTCTTGGATTTTGCAATGCTTTGAGTGGAGGCGAGTCTGCTGTGTACGCGTAGACTGGACGGTGTATACCCACTGATTACAAAGGAAGGGCTGGAGACTGGGTGCTAGTGACTATGACCTCAATGTGCAACTACAGCATGGCCCTATTGTTGTGCTGATTACTTGGCGACTTATAGCCCTCGATAGCATCATGATAGAGGCAGCAGGGCTATTGGCTTGCATCTAGAGTAGCCTGACCCAACTTTACAGAGAGTTAGCTAGGTATGTGAATGAGGCTGGTACGCCGCTGCCTCTTTCAAGGCTGGGGCCCCAAAAATGATCATGAGCAGAGGATGAGCTTTACGTGCAGGACAGTTGGCCGTTAAAGATTCACGTTTGACATCTATTGCCAATACCAAGCTGCCTGCTGTGTTTGACTTGCAACCACGTGCTCCACCATCAATGCAGCAAGCAGAAAGATGTTCAGGAGGCTAGTGGTGGTGTTGGTGGCGGGCTGTGGTGGTGGGACTGCCAGACCCGGACATGGGGTATTTAAGTGGGCTTATATTGCCCGCTAAATGTGCTAGTGCTAACCAGGTGCTTGCATCACACCCCGGAGTCCGTGGCACTGGGTTTGGGAATGGGAGATAGATGCAGTGAGTATGGACATACAACCCTTGTGACCAGAACCATCAATATTGTTTACATGTGGGTAGGTTTGATAAGGATACAGGGGGCCTTTTATCATGTATCTGTAATGTTTGACCAAGTGGCGGAGACAGGTATTGTGATAGGGCCCCAGAGTGGACTTGTTGCATTCGGAAGGTATGCCACCTCATGGGGGCACCTGCTGATGGTGTGGCTATGGCAGCTGGGCGTAGAGAAACTCGCGATCGAACAGCATAGTTGTGGTTGCTCTAGAGTATTAGCAGGTTTCATGTTCTTAAATGACACGCCAGTCATAGGGCTTGGCTGCTGATGGTAGTAGCTCATCATGTCGGGCATTTCTGGCCGTTTAGGCAGAACCATAGCTTGTGGTCTGTTATGCGGCTGCTTTTGCTACATGTGTGAAGCTGCATGCCAATGCTGGGTATGTAGTGTTGCGTTGGATGTGGCATGGCAGGGGAAACTGGGTATCCAGGAAGCTAGCTACTTTGATGAGATGCTGTATGTGTCAGATATTGAGGCGGTTCTGCAGCCTAGCCGGGTCATCATGTGTGTCCTGAGCAAAGCAGGAGCAGTAGTGCGGTGATTGCCCTTGCTTGTTTGGCTCCCTTGTTTGCACAAGTTTGTAGTGCTGCAGCCAGCCATTTTGACCAGTGAACACTCTGTCCTGCCTCTTTGATCTGAGTAGGATGGACCAGCTGGTGCTTACTTTGGGGGCCGCAAGTTCCTATCTGATCCGGACAGTCACTTTATGTAATGTTGCTTCACCAGGTAGCTGGTTGCACCATTTTTACATGGCACACTGGTGCTGCAGATCCGTGACCGCCTGGTCAACACCACAGCAGTTTGTACTGCACTCTTTCGCTATGAGGAATTGTGCCTATACCTTAGTTGTTAGTCGTTGACCTGAGTATGAGTCCTTCCACCTAGTTAACTTGGCCAAGACCCTTAGACTGTCAAGGACCCACAAACACTGGCGGCGCTAGTGCGTTCTTGTAGGAGATTGTTTTGGGAACCATGTGGCCACCACGAGGTTTCATACGCTCGGTGTGTGTAGATTACCGACAGACTGGGTGTGTGTTGCAGTGTGCGGTTGTTGTGGCCGTGACTCCTGGCCGGGACAGATCACGGATAGATTTGCCGGTTGTACTCGGACAGATCACGGATAGATCTCCACCGCTTCGAGCATTGTTCGAGCACTTCAGGCCCCTTTCATGCCTTTTATTACCTGCAGCTCCAGTTGGATTGATAGACCAATGTATTGAGCTTAAAGTGCAGGCTCGTACCTGCTGCATCCGATCCTTCGCCAGCTTAGGGGCGTGAGCTGCCGGGCAACTCGGGTAGTTCGCTGCTTCGTACTTCATCCGTGGGCCTTGATAGAGCTTACCTGTGCAATTCCTAGGAGTTGCTTTGGAGCAACAAGAGGTACGCCTTTTCGCCGCCAAATCTTGCTACCTACTTAACTGATAGGACCTAGGGTGCATGCATGCCGCCCAGAACCGATAGGTGCTTGTGGCACGGCCATACCATCAGGACTTAAGCATCTTTAGGTCTTTCAAATATTTTACCAGTGCATGTTATGGAGTCTCAGCAGGTGCGCAGGCCAGGAGGAGTCGACCAAACAACTATTGCATATCTGCATAGGAGCAAATCCAACTCACGTCAATGGGTGCCTAATCCTAGTACACGGCTCCTACCAGGATCATGCTGATGGCGGCAGATATTATGCCAATATGCACCCGGGTTGAACAATAATGTAGCATCATCACGAATGTCGTTATCATACCACCCTTAAGTCCTCCATGAGTTGTGTGCATGAGGAGCCCAGCATGTGTGCTTGAGTGCTTCAGTGCCAGTCCCCAAGCACTCACAACTCTACTCGCTTTCATCCCTCATGCAGCTCTCACCGACCAACCATCAGGGCTATGAGTAAAGAGGACAAGACTCCCACCACCACAGCTGTGGGGAGCTTGCGACAAGCGAACTCCAGCAGCTCTTCTGTCAGCTCAGAGGACTGGGGCAACCTTAAACCACTACATGATGAGAAAGTTGCTGATGGCACTGCAAGCTCAAAGGCCCTTGCTACTGAGGCTACTGTGGAGTCCCATGATCATGTACAGCTCGCACCCAAGACGGGCAAGCTGGCTGGTCTCCTCCAGGACATTGGCGTCTATCAGGTAATCATGCTGGGTGCAGTTTTAGTTTGTATCCTAGTTGCTCCTGTTAAGATTCTCATCAACTAATGCCTTGGGCCAGGTGATTATTGATTCATGATTAAGTTGCAGGACTGTGGTTAGGTTCATCAAGAACCGTTTTTTGTGAGACTTACGGATAGCGGAAGTGTACTTGATCGGATTTGGCCACAGACACATACATGACACAGTGCCGCTGTGCCGTTCCAAATTGTGCTCATTTTGCAGAACACTTTCATAGTTTGGAGCAGTGAGCAGTCACAGTCAAGCCGTGGAGCAACGTAATACTTGGAGGCTGCTTTTCCTGCAAAGTAGTTTACCTGACATGGTATGCTAGTTGACTCAGACCCCATTGGTACGATAGCTAATCGGAGGTATCTGGCAGCTCTACCTGCATGGGTTCAGACGCATCAGACTACATACAACAGCCAACCGCCTTGACCTGCCAGTGCATTTAACATGTGCTGTTGGGCTAACATGGACACTGCAAGAGTCCTTGCATTATTGCTGGTCAGGTTGGGCCGATGCATGCTATGAGTGTGCAAAGCACAAAAAAAGCGCAAATGTTTGCCTTGCATTATTCAAATTGGAACGTCTTTGGCACGCATGGCATTGATAGGGGGACTATTCAGCCTATTCTGCTCGCGAGATATCCTACGGGCACAGGGTGATTCTTCTCCTGCTCAACACTGCAGTTTGCAACTAACATGGGCGCCTGACTGTATCATGCTCTGCGATCCAAACGGCCTCGGAAGTCATTATGCCCTATTTATTTATTTCGCTTCTGGGAGGGTCCAGGAAAAGAGGTATTTGCAAACCTGACACACCTGTTATTGCCACTGCTGCTGCTGTGTGTGTATGATTGAACAGGCAAGACTGCGCAACTTAGGCTACCATCTTATGAGAGCGCTTACAAGCAAAAGAGTGTCCCTGGCTATCACCCTGCTGAACCTGGCATTCCTGCTTGCCTTCCTCTACAACCCCCAACAGCTACCTGGCCCTGCCCTTCAGATACGCCGCTCTGAAGCTGAGCAGATTCTCTCTGAAGGCTTGAGCGATTCCACCCAGCGGGCGACAGCTGCGGTCTATGCACTGGAAAACTACACCACAGAGAATGCGAGGCACATGCACCACCACGGTGAAGCTCTGGAGGTAGCTGCTTTGCAGCTGCTCTCGGTAGCTAAAGCGGATCCCGCGGTGGCTCAGAACGGCCTACTTGCACCGCTGGTGGAAGACTTGTACGATTCCATTCATAAGCAAGCCGCTCAGTCTCGGCAGCTCACGCGGGACACCTTCTCTGCGCAAGTGGGAGTCCGGAAGCACCTATCGGAGCTTGCAGACACCGTAGGCATGGCACGGCACAAGCTAGCTTTGCACGTTGCAGCCCTTGATGAAAATCGTGGGTATTGTAACAAGCAGCAACTGCAGCAGGTCCTCAACCAATACGTAAACAAGCCTCTGAAAGACCAAGCAGAGTTTCTGACGTCTCCGGATAGCCCTTTTGGTACCCTCGGGTCCTTGGCACACAGCACTGAGGTGCTGGAGGGGGATCTTGGCAACGTGATTGGCAAGGTGAAACGTTTGACGCCAGAAATGCAGCAGGAGGAAATTGCTTGGAGAAGCAACTCCGTAAGCCTTGATTTTGTAGCGGTGCAGCATCAGATCGATGCTGATCACAGCTGGTTCTTCTCCGGGCATCACGCACACAAAGCTGCTGCCGCAAGGTCTGCCGCTTCTGCACAGCTCGCCAAGTCACGGAACCTCAGAGATTATGTCAAGGGATTATATGATCTGCATGGGAGTTTGTCTTTGGTCCGACAGGTGTTTGCCTACAATGTCATGCAGAACCGTCAGATCCTGCAGGAGCTAGATTCAGTGAGGCTGCTGCTCTTAAAAGCTGCTGACTTTGCAAGCCCAGAGTACCTTCAGATCTGTGTCATGACCCTTGGCAAGCTTGAGCATGAGTTCAGGCAGGCAGCAGATGTGCTGGCACTGAAGCCTGCTACCAAGCTGTTTGGGAATAAGCTACCTGCTGCCGCTACCGTAGCTTGATTGCTGATGATTGCATGCATCTATCTGAGGTACAAGCCTAAGTCTTCGCTGGGCCTCACATTTGGCCTAGCCTGCTCGGCTAGTGCGGGGAGGGGCCTCAGCCTCCCTTGAACTTGACAATGTATGGATGCTGATGGAGAGCCAGGCATATAATTACGTGGATTCAGTTGCATAAAGCCCGTCTTCGGAGTGAGCGGGTTGTCTCTAAAGTAGGGGGTAAGCAGGGGGTGGGGTTGTTGTTTGCAAGCATGACTGGTTGGCTTCAGTTTGTATGCAGTTTGCAGTTGGGAACTGGGTTGGAGTGCGGAATGGGTTGTTTTGGGTGTTGCCTTCTTGGCGCATTGTTAATTGATTAATACCATGCCAGCACTTTTATTGAAGAATGCCAGGTGGCGGATGCTGGTGTCTGCCAGAGTTTCTAGGCATGCGATGGAGAAGAATAGTAGGCACACTTGATGCTTATTGTGATGGGGTTGATTATGCAGGCGTTCTGCCGACCTCCACATGGCACAGCCAGATGTGCTAGCAAGTAGACAGACCCGAGTCTCTGCAGCCACAGCTTTGCTTGCTTGCCATTTTGTTTGTTGGGTTATGGTAATGATGACGGGATCCTGCCCATCCAAGCTGGAAGTCCATAGCAAGTTGCAAGACAAGCATAACAGCTCGAGATGAAGCTGTTTATGCTGCGTGTTAGGCATTGATCTCTGTGGTGGGCTTTGAAGCCATGCATTTGTGTGCTGACCATGGTTCTGAACTTGCAAAGCTAGAGTGAAGGAGAGTGGCAACAGGCATGACTGCAAATACAGATGAGATCAGAATGGGATGAATTGATGCGTGCAGGTTAGAAGCAGCAGCAGCTGCCTGCTAGGAACATGCGCAGCAAACAGAGAGATGACAAGCAGTGGCCCTGAGGGGGCAGAGGACTTTGTGTGTGTGTGTGTGTGGGGGGGGGGGGATGGGGCGGGCGTGCACCCCTCGGTGAACATACACATAGCATTATTGCTTGGTGCTGCTGGCTATGAGTGAGTGGACGCCGGGCGTTAGCCCTGCGTAGTTTTAAGGAAGAGGCGGTACTAGCACGCGTGCTGGCTATGATGTATATTCTGTGCCTGCAGGGTACCCCTTCTGTGGTGTGGCTTCAATGCGAGGTCGCTGTGATAGACATGATAATGCTCATCACCCGGCGATGTCGCAATCGTCACCAGCGGAAGCGGCTTCGAGTCTGACTTCCGGCTACAGCTTACGGAACATCGGTGTCATCTAGTAATCATAGAGTAAAAGTGTGGTTGTGGTTCAGCCATATAGCTCCTTAAGTATGCTAAACGCTACCAGATGCCCAAAGCCTCCAAGGAGGCCAGCTGGCTGAGCGAAGTTGAATTCCTGCGATGCAATGGCCCTCTCTGTTCAACCAAGTTCTCACCAGACCTGCTTTAGAACATAGGCTAGAACAGAGGATAACTGCATTCAGAAATCGAGCTTTGCTCATCAGAGCCGACCTGACCTCCATCCACTCTATCCTGTACCAAGGCAGGCAATGGTTAGTACAGGGTCTGTAATGGTAGGGACGCCGTATGTTTTACATACCTCGGGGTCCTTCCCTCAACCCCACCCTTTGGGTACGCTGTCTTCTGCATTCTAGTGCCTAGGATGTGGGGCAGTTGTCACATCCCAAAGTGTGTAGTTTCTCTCTCTCTCTCTCTACAGGGTCTGTAATGTGACTGAACGCGCCAATTTGCCAAGCAGAGAACCTCTGTGAGCTCTATTTATTTAGGAACAAAGTCTCCCACTCGAAGACTTCACTGCAGCACGCAGTCTTGGCATGCCATGCCCAGGCATTTGGCTGGGAAGCATGATGGTTTGTTTGCGCATTGACCTGAGCAGTTGTGATTTGCATTGGTCCCCACAGTGCCCTTATCCTGCCTGAGACACCTTCCCTGGGAGATACAGCTCTTGCAGCACAGCTGGAACTGTTCCCAGCAAAACTACTTTGCGTGCACACACTCGCGCTGCTGCTAGGTGTGCAGGAACGACCCGCTACATCATACACTACGGCACCATTCTTCTGACTAAAATGCCGAC
This sequence comes from Pseudopediastrum boryanum, assembly GCA_963556185.1. Taxonomy (NCBI): domain Eukaryota; kingdom Viridiplantae; phylum Chlorophyta; class Chlorophyceae; order Sphaeropleales; family Hydrodictyaceae; genus Pseudopediastrum; species Pseudopediastrum boryanum. The sequence goes on from OY744495.1 coordinate 4,528,391, forward strand.
CCTCAAGCTCCTATCCTGCACCTGAATCCTCTTTCCATGAACCTACCCCTGATTCTCGAGCTCCTATACTATACACCAAAGCCTTGTTGCTGCCTACTACTTGACATGAAGATGCAAGGTCTCTAGCACTTATCACATAACAGCAGCCATCAGTAGGTGTACGCATCTTCCCGCTTCTTTCTCTTCCATTTTCCAGGCCCTTTGATAGCCATAAACAATATGCTGATCCCCATGATCCCCATCATCATGTACAGGAAGACGTTGAATTGATAAATGTACCGCAGGCCTCTCAAGAACATCACCTGCAGGCAATGCAAAGGATACTTCAGGGCCTTGGGTGGATAGAAAGCATTACAGCTCAGCCTGGCAACATTGAGTCCTGCCGTCCCATGTGTTTGCGCTTGGTTGGCACTGCAAACAGGCCTTGGCTAACCTTATAACAGTCCATGAAGCCAAATGTCTCCAACAAGTGCCCCACAATAGGCTGCAAACTACAAGCAATACACCTCCTGTAAGGAGACACTCCTCCAGATCAAGCTACCTGCCATGTGGTTAAGCATCTGGCTGCCTAGCATAAGTTCTGCAACCATCTATGTCGCCTTTAAATTGCTGAATGCACACCTTACTGCTGATATGATCCACATCATCTTCTGGTGCTCAGACATGTGCAGGAGGATAGCTCTCCATCATGCGACCCAGCACTAGGGTCCAGTAGAATGTTGTACTGGACCCTAGTGCTGCTACCAGCACAAATGCACATAACATTTGTTGACTCTCCCTCGTGAAGCCAAGACACGCAGCGGAGCCATCAGCCAGACTCTTACCTGATTGCCAAAGATGTCAAAGATGATGGTGCTGCTAGCGTAGCTGGCAAACGCTTGTGCACAGAACTGGATGACAGCACTGGACATTGCCAATATCAGGGCCACATTCACCAGGAAGGATGACATCATGGTGGCACCTACCCGGATGGGGTACAATGTTACCACCAGGAAGTTGAGGCCCAGCAGGAAGTTCCCTTTGATAGCAACCACTGCAAACAATTCACAAGTACAGAGCAGGGTGTATCAGCTCAAGCCTTAGGGTGATAACACATAGTTCAGTGCAAACAGGAGGCACCAGGTTGGCAATCAAGGCAACAGTGCATGTGCAAGTGAGCACGGGGTGACTCCTGCACGTCTGTTTGTTCATATTGGTCTGCAGTTCTGCCTGTGTAACAACACGAACCCAGCACTGCACTGCACTCCGCTGCACTAGTATTACATTACGTGGTTGGAGCTGTGATGATAGGTCTATCATGATTCATCTAGATGTATCCCATTATCTCAGCATCAGATGCATGCTGTTATCCCTTGCTGCTGCTTGCCGGGCAGTTGCAGTTCTTTTGACCGTGATCATTTGTCAACTGCAACATGTAAGCTACTTGCTGCAAGCATAGTGTTAGTCTCCTGGGAGACACTCTCCTCTCTACAGTCTTGCACCAATTCACGTCTCAAAGATGTATGTATCCTTACATGCAGGCATCCCACCGTGCACCTATATCCAGGCTAGTATGAGCAGCCGGCCGTGCAACTCACCTAGCAAGTAGGCACAGAAGCCTGCAAAGAATGCTGTCCCAAACAATGGGAACACGCCATCCAACTTGATGAACACGTCATTCAGAAGCGGGTGGATTGGGATTGGCGGCAGCATGTACACAATAATGTGCGCCAGCCACATGCCGCTGAGGCAGATGCCTATCAAACCCATCAATCCCAGCAAGATGTATCCAAGCTGGTACATCACCCATCGTACTTCACCATCCTGGCCCTGCAGTATGAGGCGGGACCGTGAATCCATGTAAGTGATGCCAGGATTGCAGCATGGTATGAGTGCCATCTGCTATCCAGGTAGAAGACAGTGCGTATCTGTGTTGTTGAAAACAAGATAGATTGTTGCTTGCATCAAAGCCCTGCTCACAGTCAGGTGCTAATGCTCTGCACAATGGGTTTCTTATCGTTTAGATGCCAAGAAGCTTAGCACCTGCAAGGCCCCACCTGGCCACCATTGGGTATGCAAGTCACAGGAACCAGAAAGGAATTCACCACATTCTGCAGAATTCAATTCTTTGAGGACACAGAAGGAATTGCACGCATGCGGGGAGAACATAGAACATAGAATATTCAACTTCATTGGAAGCCTGTTAGGAGCACAGGGGAAGCAGCCCCCCCCCCCCCACACACACATATAAACACTCACGCCATCTCCCAGCCCCCCCCCCCAATCCCTCCACTGACAATGTGCGCCATGCATGTGCTACTAGTGCTAATAGACTGGTCCCAAGTGCCTACCTGTGGAAACACAGCATCAAGGGCAATCTCGTCCTCCTCCAGCTGTACCAGCTCCTTCTGCAGCCGCTTGAAATTGTTTCGCCAACCCCTATTCCGCCCATTCTCACGATCTTGGCGTTTAAGCATATCCGACATAGTCTGCGCACCAAGCACCCATGTCACAATCAGTTTCTGCCAGCCACACTCCATATGATGTTAGAGCTGAAGCAGTATTTTGGGGCGTCACTGCCCCACCCCGTAAGTGCCCTTTTCCATAGATAGAAGGCACGCATGTCCATGTTGATGCCCAAATACATGTGCTGACTATGAGCTGACTGCAGTGACATGGCTAGTCGCAAGCAGGTTACATTATGCAACCAGATAGACCTATAAGCCAGTAGCACTCCCATTATGTCCTGTGCAGACTTTAAAGCTGACAGAAGAGCCTGCCAACAGAGCACGAGGCAGCATGGCTATGGTTATCTTCTGGATGGTGCCAAGTGCAGAATACAGCTGCAGAATGTAGCTCAGTTAATTGAGACCATCATCAATGTGCCAAATGGCCAGACTTACCTTGATCTCCTTTGCTCGCTGAGCTAAACCCCTGGCTCTTTCAATGAATTCCGATTTTGTTATTACTGCCTTCGGCCGCCGCATGTATTGGAAGAGCCAGTCAATGGGCGCTGCAAACATTCCCCAACCAGCAAATACCAGGAAGAGCACCCATCCTGCACACAGGGAATGTATGCATGCATCCATGGAAAAAGTGCCCTGCAGTGCCTTCTTATGGCAGCTGTGTTTGAAAGCAGTACCTATGGGGGCAAAACAGCCCCTGATGTACAGCAGCCAGAAGCTCACTGCCAAGGTTGCAATGCAGCTGCTGGAGCTCACAATTTGTTTTGTAGATGCAGTACGGCAGAAACAAGAAGGTCAGGGCCTGTTGATGCACATGCTCTCTTTAAGACTTCATGCATCATGCCACTGGTTTGCCACTGTAGTTTTTTGGAAGGGCCAGATTGTGAGTGCTGAAGTCCCTGCAAGCACTTGTGAGCAAACTCTTGCTTTCAAGGTTAATGCTGCATGTACCGCCCCAGCACCTCCTGCTGAAATGGTGCTTACCAATTACTGATTGTATTGCCATTATATACACGGGCAGGGAGACTCGAAGCACCCATGTTTGTTGATTGAAGGTCGCTCCAAAAGCATCACACTGCAAGATGAGCAGACATAACAAAAGTGAGCTGCTTGCCTGTAATTTCAGGTTTGCTGAGCACTCACATAGGATCGACAATGGCAGGTCTTCTGAGCTCCTGTAATGCTCTGTATCAAATGCTCACCATCTCATCCAGGATGGCTGTGCTGTTGAACCCTGGCAGGCCCTGGCCTGGCTTGATGCAGGTTGTCTTTGGCGAGCTACCCAGATTGGGCAGATCCCCGAGAGGTAGCAACCCTGATGTCAGCTGCTGTGTGGGGTACTCCACATATCCAGCCAAGCCTGTGCAAGCGATCCATATCAAACAGTGTAGGCGTTGCATGCCCTGCAACTGCTGTCTGATGTAGGCAGCATACCATAAGCTACTCCAATTGCAAGCCCTAGGACGACAAGCATAGCCAGAGTCCACAGCAGGGCGCTCTTGATCCTCATCCCCCATGAACTGCACCATGACAGGCAGGTTAGCCGCCCAGGCTGCTTGGCAGTTCGGTGCTGCTTTGCTGTACTCACTAGTCGCTGTCACCCTCGTAGTAGAAGAGGGTGAATGGTATGAGGAAGAATACCATCACCAGGCTTGAGATGAACGTTGCAAACCACATTTGCTGCATCGGTAGTGCGAACTTGCATGCAGTCTCCACTACGGCGAAGTTGCATGCTGCTCTGTTGGCAACGTCTAGGGGAAATAACAGCACTATCACTGTTGCTAGCCATAATCCAAAGACTATGACTATCTTGGGAAACCATGACTGGTTCCTATCGTCCGGATGCTGATAATGTATCAGCACATATACGTGTGCAACCAGAACAACGACAGCGAGGACGCAGGAAATGAGAATGAGGAACCAGTTGTATCCATCAGGTAGGGCCATGTCCTCTACCACAAGAGCAAGAAAATCAAGGTCATTGACGGTGGATTTCTAAACTAAGCATGATGGGGTCTCCGGTCAGACCTCGAGCGATGGCATGCGTGTCCTGCTTTTCGAGAGGCACGAATATTCAACAATATATCTGGCTCGCCTCTCAAGCGTCCCGCAGTTGGTGCCGTTGTACCATAGGACGCACTTACAAGGGATGAATCCAGTGGAACTAGTAGTGCCAGTCCGACCCGGGGTGACTCAGAGAAGCTGTAGCACACGTCCTCACGGTAGCATGTGCAGTTGCCATATCCGTTCTGGCTCCATTGCAGGTAAGCCCGTGTTCGATCTCGGCCATGCACCGTAAGTTCATCATGAGTGTCACATTGTTGCGAGCACCATGGTCACGATGTCGTGTGAAGTGGCTAAGACAATGAGTATGATAGCAGCCACGACATCATGGAACAAAACAAACAAACAAACAAAAATTTAAGGAACAGTCCCTCTATACATCTCTCTAAACATCTACTGGGTTGACAGACATCCGATCGAAGTTCATTCAATGTCCACGAAGTGAGGTCAAGTCAAACTGCTGCCACTTGATTACAGGTCGAGACGCGCAAGGTGTGGCAACCGCAAGAGGGCTGCTGGCGGTAACCGACCAAACTCGCCATGTGACCAAGAAGGCGGTGTGAAAAAGCCCTCGGTCTCGCTAGCGCCTGTGGTATGGTTTAGCTCTTGCATTTAGTCGTTTATTTAACAGGGAGTGCAGACACCCACTAAACAAAACAAACAAACAAAAATTTAATTAATTCACCCACTAATTCTCACGGCAGATGCCCATACTAATCCTATTGCCCCTGCAGCCAGCAGCGAAACAGTTTCGCAGCATCTGAGACACATAAAGTCGCTTACACAGGCACGGTTCACTGTGAATAACAAACAAACAAACAAAAATTTAAGGTGCGGCAACCGCAAAGGGCTGCTAGGTCGAAAAGACCAAACACACCATCGGATGGGTCCAAAAACAATGGAATCCATACCACCAAGCAAGAGGAATACCCAAGCAGACATCCAACTACGGACACGGCAAACAAATCACCAGCAGGAGACTGATGGGTGTATCCAAATCAAACACAATCCAGAGCACCAACCAAGCAGGATGTCCAGTAAGTCCACCGCATATGTACCACCCAAGACGGCCAGCACACCAACCAAGGCGAATACCCAAACATGTAGCTATCTAGACTTCAACCAGTTCCTCATCAGACGAATCACTAGGAACATCTGTCTCCGACTCCGAATCAAACAGATCCAAATATTGACCTGCCGGGAGCAAGATATCCGGTAAGTCCACCACATCAGTACCACCGGACTGATGGCAGTACCAACAGACACGAACACACACGGCCACATACTTGACCAAGGCCGAGAGAGGGACACAGCCAGTGGCTGACAGTGCCCAGAAATCAGCATACCTGAGCGAGGACAACGCGGCCACGGGGGGAACCACAGCTGCCAGAAACAAATCTCTAGCCTCAACAATTGTGGGGTGTTCACACATGAACAAACAATGCGCCTCATCATCAACTACTGTGGAGCTACACCGCAAACATGTGCGTTGAGAATGCGGAAGGAGGGGCGGAAGCCAACGCCCAGTATGGATACGCAAATGATGGCAACCAAGACGAAAACGCAAGAAACGTACCAACACACCATGAGACAGTCGACATGAGTAAAAAGAAGGGACAACGCCCAAAACATGTGTACCAACAACCCTGAAATACAGACCAGTACGGGACCCAGGACCATTGACAACCTGGGACAGACGCTGAATGTGCTCAGTGTACCGAGTATGCAATGCCGCATCAATGCCATCAATATCCAAAGGCAGGCAAGCTCGCAAGGTGCGAGTAAGACCACCTTCACGGGGCAAAAGGATCCGTAGCACCTGAAAAAGAGCCCCCACAAAGTTATGGGCACGGGAGCGAGTGGAGAGAGCATCATCAATGTTCTGTTGCAGAGCACTTCGATACACTGAAGCAGCATCCAACTCAACAAGGCAGTTATAAAAACGAACAGCACGCCGAACATAGCAATGCACAAGAGGTTCAGATCCAAGCTCATGTAACAAAGGCAAAAGAGGCACAGACTGAGGGAGCTGCAACCACTGACGGACCAGACGGCACCGCTTAACCTCCAAAGGATCTGTAAGGCTATAGAATTTAGCTAGGGTCCAACCAGTCGACCACAAACCCGGAATAGATAGAAGGCCCCAGAGTTCACACCCATACAAACCAGCTGGCTCCATAACAGTGTGCAACAATTTCAAGAAGGCTGGGAGTGCACAGGGAAAGTCTGGTGCCGCACGCATCTGAGCAGTAGCAGCATGAAAAGAAGAGGAAAAACAGGAGGCCCTGTGAGCTGCCATAGTGCCCGCAGAGGCTGCTGTGTCATAAATTAGGCCAAGATAGCGTGTCCCCTCAGTAGGTGAAGCTGATGCAAGGGGCGCGGAACCAAGACTCAAAGAACATTCACCAACTGGAGCTCCCGCCTGCAAACCCAAAACGAGTCCGATACACTTAGGCACTGACAGCTTAAGATTGCGAGCAGCGAGCACGACATTAGTATGGGTCAGCAAAGCCTGCAAGTCGGGGAGGTACTCTGCCATGAGAGCAGCATCATCAGCATAATGATAGTCCGGATGGCACCCATGAAGACCAGGGAAGCATGGCCCCTTATCAAGTGCACTTAATGCTCCACTTAGTGGCTGGACATACAAATTGTATAACATGGGGCTCAGGGGGCATCCTTGCTTGACCCCAATACCAACATGGAAAGGCTCTGCAACAACTCCATTGGTAACCACCTGATAGCGCAAACCCTGGTACATGCATGCAATCCCTCGCACAAGATGTTCGGGAAACTCCAACTGGAGGAGAGTTTCCACCAATTTGCCATGATCAGTAGTATCATATGCGGCCGAGACATCCAAGAATACCACATACATGAGACGATTGGTAGTGAGCGCATGATGAGCCAAATGCTGCACAACAAACATATTATGAAGGGTACTCCGATCAGGCAAGAACCCTGCTTGCCGGGGGAACATGTCACCATGCTGGTGACTGTACTGAGTGTGGGCCACATACACCCCAGAACCCAAGCAATTTGCATATAACTTGTGGAGTAGTGAGGACACCACTATAGGGCGGTAGTTAACCTCCTGAGAATGGTCCCCACGCTTATAAATAGGATTCAACAAGGCAAGACTCATCTCAGCGGGCTCCTTGCCAGCTAAGTGCACAGCTCGTAGAATGGATTGTATCAAATATCGAACAGGGTAGGCAGCCAGAGCAGGCACTGGGAGGCCTGTTTTACCAGGAGAGGCCCGGCGTTTAAGTCGCTTGAAGGCACTTTGAAGTTCATCATCCCCAAACAAGTCATCTAAGTCTTCTGTTGTAGGAGGTGCCAAGGATGGCAAGGGGGGCCTCACAGGCGGCCCACTGAAGACGCTGGAAAAGTGCTGGGCAAATTCATCAGCTGTAGGCACAACAGGGCTGGATTGGGCAATGCCACGGCGTAGGGCCTTCCAGAAGTATGTGGGCTGAGACCGACACAGCTGCTCAAACCTGGAGTATTGCTGTCCTGCATGCTGACGCTTCTTGCGCTGAGAGAGACTGCGAAGCTGCTTGGTCTGCTCAGCTGTGACAGCCACACCACGAAGGGCCCGCACGGCGGCCTTGCACTCATCATCAAACCATGGCTGATGGACCTTTTTACGCCGACAAGAGCTAGACACCGCACGAATTGTCATCCCAACCACCTTGGCTGCCTGGAAAAGGGCCTGCCCAAGCAACTGGACAGACTGATCCAGTGTCTCAGAAGATAGAGTAGCTGTTTGGGCATCTGCAAGCAGAGCAATCACTGCTGGGTCTGTCTCAAGTGCAGAATAAAAGTCCATACGCTTTGCCTCATCCCACACTAATCGCACCATGGGTTCTGTTTGCCCAAAAGCAGAAGGAGACCCCACACTCTCCAAAGATGACATAGCAAGCCCCATAGACATGGGCAGGTGGTCACTACCATGGACATGACTAAGTACAACAGGGTTCAGAACCCTAGGCAGCAGACCGGCTGATACCAAACAATGATCTGGGCGGGTCTGTGCTCCACGAGCAGTAAAAGACGGTACAATCGGCACAGCCACACCCCCACCAGCGCCCCGTCCTGTACAGAGGAGGGTACCAGTGGTCAAACATAAGTTTATCAAACATTGCCCAGAGCTATTCATCGCATGAGAGTCAGGACCACGGCGGCATGCCAGTCCAATCGGTCGACCAGAAGGATCTAAACCCCTATCATCCAAATCCCCAACATGTGCATTGAAGTCACCTATGCAGAGCACCTGTGCTCCAGATGCCTGAAAGGCACCTATTTCAGACAATAATGTGTCATACACCTCGTGCATTGCTGTGCTGTTCTGCGGAACATACACCGTACCGAGAATGAGCCTACCAACAGCGGTGGAGAATTGGAGCCAGATCACATATGGAGATAACTTTCGTAACTTAACCTGATACCGGACATGAATGTCGTTCTGAACGTATACGGCCAAACCATGGCCAGCCGTCCCTTGTGAAGAAGGACCACAACACACATATGGACGATGTGACTGTGATAGAAACCCATGCAGGGGATCAGCAAGAATGGATCTGGTCTCCTGCAATGCAACCACCGAATGCTGCCGAAACAAATGATGCCAATGCAAAAAAGCCTGGATCTTGGTGGGTGACGTACCATTGACATTATACGATAGCAATGTCAGGGAAGTCACTGTGGGCTGCCCACCCCTTCAAGCCAGCTTTGACTTCGGCGCAGCGGCCTGAGGAGGGACAGCTCCAGGGGGAGGAGGGGGGAAGGGGCCGTTGCTACCAGAAGCTCCTGCTGCTGTGGGTGCTGCTGGTCCAGCTCCTGCTGTACCTGCTGCTGCTGCTGTTGCTGCTGATGGCCCTGCAGCTGCTGATGATCCTGGTACTGCTGCTGGGCTTACTCCTTCCCGTGCAGGGGAGGGATTGCGTACCCGAGTGGGGCCTGTAGGTCTTGGGCCTGCTGCTGTGGGTGCTGCTGCTGCGCCAGGGGCTGTTGCTGCTGGGTTGGCCCTTGGGCGAGGGGGCACACACTGGGCTGGGTTCCACTGCGTGGCCGGTCGTACACCAGCCTGCACCCGCACGAAGATCTCGCTTCCATGCCACCGTGGGAAAGCGCCTGCTGTCTTGAGCTCCAGGAAACGTGGCTTCAGAGTGGACCGTTCATCCTGTTGCTGCTTGGTAAGGGCTTGGTCGAGACCCCACCCGCTCAGCTGTTTGAAGGCGTACCAGCGCTGGAGCGCCGTGAGGGTGAAGGTCCTGCTGATTAGCTTGACGAACCATACCGAACCTGCCTTGAAGGCTTCCGCAACAGCATAGTCAGGCAGGCCAGCTGCTGCACGCAACTTAGCGGAGACCTCCGTGCTAGTGGTTTGGGCACCCCGAGTGAAGACAATCACCTTGCAGTCATTGGCAGCCCGCATAAGCCGCTCCACTCGGTCAGACTCGGGGACGGGTGCAGCAGATGGAGCAGGCACAGGGCGTTGACGCCGAGCTTCCGTCACTTTGGCATCAAGTTCTGCCTTCTCCTTTTGCAGCTGCGTAATGACCTCCTTGGCAACGACAAGTTCCGCTTTCGCACGTTCAAGTTGCTCGGTGAATGACTCGGTGAGCACACGCACCTGCTCCTGCAGGGTTTCCATCTGCGCCTTAAGGGTCGCATTGCTAATGAGGAGGTCGTCATAAGCATCTTTGCTAATACTAGCAGCCTGCTGGGAGCCCCCACTACTGCTGGTTGGCTTCTGCCGTTTTGACATGGCTAGCGTGGACCAACTAACGCGACTTCATAATCTACTAGAAAACACTCTACTAGAATAACCGGGAGAGTAACCAAAAGAGCAATACTATGAAACCGCCAAACAAACAAATAAGCACACTTGCGGAAACAGCCCCTCAAACAAACAAACAAACATGGCATAAACTCCATGCACAATTCACACTCATCCAAGCGAACCACAGCAGCATGGATGCACCCAGCCCCCTCATAGCAATAATAGCCGGCAGGTGGAGAGCAGCCAAAGCAAACGGTGATAGATAGCAGATGAGATATGGCCTCCCAGAGTCAGTTCCTGAAGCAGTCTTCTACTGATCGTCAATCCGGGTTCAGTTGAACCTGCAGACATGTCCCACTGGATACTGACAGATGCATCATGGGCAAATCGATGGGAGACTGATTGTGGACAGGCAACGTCAGGGTAATGCTGGCCATGCACCAAGGCGCTGCACACAGTTTCATTGCACTTCTCACAGACAGTCCCAGGGGCCCATCAGCACTGCTTGGCAGTACAGGCCCATAACAACAACAACAAACATTTAAGGTGTGGCAACCGCAAAGGGCTGCTAGGTCGAAACGACCAAACACACCATCGGATGGATCCAAACACAATGGCTTCCATAGCAGATCACAATGCATACAACACAGATTCACCATGAGAAACCTCCGCTGATGACCACCAACACTACTAGCCACGAATGAGAGGATATGTGTTCAATTTCCATCAGCGTACCTTCAAAGAACCCCAGCCAAGAGCCAGCCAGAGACAAACCACCTGCCCAGCGATGCCCCTCATTGAAGCAGTCACGGTTTTTGTTTGTTTGTTTTGCTGGCAACCAATCTGTACATAATGAAAGGTCCAGTATACAGGAAGTTCAGATATGATATCTGCAGGCATGTGCAGGCAGCTTCAACTTGCCTCCTGCCACCAAATACCCTCTGAGCATGTCTCCCTTCAAACATAGCACACAATCAAGGCAGAACTTGTCCACAGATGCACCATGGCCATCACCAAGTGCTCAGCAATTGTTCGGGAGGTGATGTCTGCAACCCTCCTTGGAAGCAGCCAGATTTGTCCGCACTCCACACAAGCTCTGAGACTAGCCAAGCATTCTTCTGAAGGGGCCAAGAATGCATGGCCATTCCCCTGGACACACATGCATTCACACTGGAAGCACCTTAAATTTTTGTTTGTTTGTTCACACTGTTGTGTACCCAGCTGCTGCATCCACCTCTGCAATCACCCAACAAGTCAGGACCCAGTAGCTCAAGAATCGGCAGACCACCAAACAAAACAAACAAAAATTTAAGGTGCGGCAACCGCAAAGGGCTGCTAGGTCGAAACGACCAAACAGGGCCAGACCAGCTTTACACAGGACCAGAGTCTCCAGGCGAGAGGACCCGAGCCTCATACATAGACAACATTCACATAGAGCCTTAACCAAAGTGCCTGTACTGTACCTGTCTTCCATTACTGCCCTGCAGCTAAACCCAGGAGTGGGCCCCACTGCCCACACAAAGAGCAGAGTACAGCACGAGAGAGTAAGCTACAGTAGGGCAACTTGCTTGTCCCCTGTATGATGGTTTCATAGCACTCCTTTTAGCCACCTCGCCTCAATAGAACTTCCTTAGTGGATGCTGACAACCCATTGGCAACTTGACATCACATGAGAACCATGACATGAAGCAGCAAACAAGAAGCAATCAATACATGAGATGGATCACTGCACAGCTTTCGGGCCGTGCAGCACCCGCCACATGATTCCAACCAGTTTGTTAGTGTGTGTTGAGAGAAATAGATACTGAGAGCGGCAAGAAGCAATCAATATATCACCCTTGCAGCAATGACAGCACACTCCGTTACATCCCTCAACACAACCACTCAGTCCAGCCCTCAACAACCCACACCCTAAGCAACAGGGCAACACTACAGCTCATATGCATACATCTCCCCAGCACATGCAAATGCACTGACTTGCCAACTTTCCTGCAACAGCAACATAAAATGATACACATACGTGCAAGCCTTGGCATGACTCCCAGGCTTTGTCTGCTGCTGCTGGAAAAGAAAGCCCTGCTCTGAAAAGCAACACTACTGCATCTGCCCCAACATGACCTCACCCCTGCCTGCTCTCACAATCACATTGCCCTTCACCTGTGCTGGCCAACAACAAGATGGTGCTAGAAGGACCATTCAAATCCTACATACATCCTGCTAAATAGCCCCCCCAATGCGGCGGTCAGCACACTGCGTCAGCACACAAACCAATTCCTGGGCAGGGCCCATATCAATACAGTGTGCTGCTTCTCTGCCTGCAAGCTGTTTATTTGCCTGTAGCCTCCTGCTATCACTCCTGGAATCACTCAGGCAAGAAAGTCCTTGCCCACAGAGGCAGCAGCAACATCTTTAGTGATGCACAAACAATCTACGCACCACTTCTGAGCACTGTGGACTCCACTCCCCCTGCCAGGCCAATCCACAATATATACATCCCATATCCCAAGAGCATAGACATGCAGACAGCAGCCTCATTGGCATGCTATCAAACTACCACCAGTACCATGGAGGTTCAGACAAACACTGCCCCGTGTACCAGCCTCTCTTTGCATCAACAGACTGCACCATAGGTGCACCCAGTAATCACTCAAATTGCATTAAACAGAACCCAGGCACTGACATCAGTTGCAAGGACTCACTCCAACTTCAAAGAAGCATCAGCATTTCCCAGGGCTTACGGTTCCTGCCAGAAACCGTTACAGCGGCAGCCATACGCACAATGCTTGTCGCTGCAATAAACTCTGGCACACAAGACAATCCGTGTGAACACAACTAACTTTTCGTACAGCCTCCAAGCCGAAGGAGGACTTGAGCAGCTCAAGATGTGCAGTTACCCACCGTGCTGCCCTGCTGCTGTTGCACCGGGCTTGCTACAGCCAAAATAAACTGCTTCTATCGTCAGCAAGCCATTCATTGCACACGTGCTGCTACCGCTGCTGGCGCTGCTGGTGGTGCAGCAGCTTGCACCCCTTCTCAAGGCCTCAAGCTGCTGTGGAGCTATCATGCAGCTATGGCTGATGGTGGAGCTAAGAAGTGCAGCGGCTCCTTTGACTGCACAAGTGAGGCGGGAATCCGCACTGCTCCCCACATCCGCTGCAAACCCATTGGACTGCTGGGGTAACGGCAGCTGTCTGCTGGGGTGTTGAGCGCTTTGGTTTTTCCCAGCGCTGATAGATGGTAACGACGCTGATACTGTGCATAACGGCAGGGTGACAATGTCTCAGTCACAGCTGCCAGCACCACTGCTGCCGCCGGTACCGCTGCTACTGCTGCTGTGGAGAGCCAAGGCTATCTCAAACTAGGTCTGTGCCAGCTGCTGGTCGTGTCCAACGGTGCAAAATGCGTGCACCGCTCAAACAGGGCATCCGTGCCAATCTTGCTCGTGTCCACAAAGACGTCCGCAAGCCGTGGATGTCCCAACAGCACCCGATACTCCCGAAGATACACAGAGAATGTGCTAGACCCCAGCCCAACAAAGTTCCCGCTGTTTGCCAGGACCAAGAAGTCCACCAGCGCCTCCTGCTCAGGGTTCAACCCCCGCAGCATCTCTGGCGGCAGGTACAGCTCCTTGTACTGCACCGTTTTTGAATGCGGTTCCAGGAACTTCAGCATGTTCTGCATCTCTGTGCTAGCATTGTACGAGAGCAGCCCACTGGCAATGTACAGGTCCTTCCTTTTGCTGAAGCCAGCTGCACGGAAAGACTTGGCGTATTCCTGCAAGTACCGCTGCAGCCCTCCTAGGATGCGAGCCCAGTCCACAGCATCCTTCTCAAGCCTGCATCAAAGCAACAAGAACATGTGAGCTTGGCAACCACTGCAGCCATGATTGAGAGCAGCCAAAGCATGGGGTTTTACGATAATGATTGGATTGGATACAGTTGATTGCTGTTGACCAAATCTGGTAGTCCAAAAAATTGCGCGCTAACTTCATGCATTGCAGGTCCATTTTCTTGCAGACATGCATACTTTGCCACATTGACTGCAACTTTTACTTCGGATTAGAAGGTGGTTGCAGATCTTCCGTAATTGCTTCACCCTGCTGCTGCCCCTCCACTGCTGGGCTGTTCAGGCGGGACTGTAGCACCCTTGAATCCTTCTGCCATCACCTTCCCGCTGCTGCCGCTGCTGCTGCTGTTGGGCTTTAAGTAACCTCTGCTACCCACACTACATCTGCAGCTGTGTTCCTAAGCGACCTAGACCCCACCCCCCTGACTCCCCCATCCAATGTGCTTGCTCACCGGAGGTGTGCCCCATTGTAATGGTGTATGCCCGCCACCTTCATGCCATTGATGATAGTGCGGGCCATCTGCACAAGTGTCCTGTTGAACTTCAATGCAGTGGCAGCCTCTTGGGCAGACTCCATGCATGTCAAGGTCCTGTGTGCAAGAAAGGCAATGTACCAGTTAGCTTCAAGGAGGCCTGCAAGACACATGCTCCATACATGCCATTGCATCAAGCTCAGCTTCTGTGTGGGCATGTCCACCATGCCAAGTTGTTTCCATGCCATGGATTGAGTAATGCATAATGCCCGGAGCTCACCTCCTGTGCTTTTTGACGTTAACCGCTAGACACCAGCCTTGAGTGTGATCAGAAGCCTTGTGTTTATGGCCTGGGTTTGATTGGCGATTGGCACAGCTAGTCTTGCATTGTGATTGATTGATTGATGCATTGATGCAGACCACATGCAGCTGTAATGCAAGGTACTAATAGCAAAAAAGTGGTACCAGCAAGCTGTTTCAGACTTTTCGCATGCCTGCTGCATTCAGCAAAACCTCTGACATGAAGGCAATACCAAGCCCGGGCCAAAAACTACACTCATGCACACAAGACCCAGTGAGAGAGTGAGTGGACCCCGGGCGCCAGCCCTGCATAGGATTAAGAAGAGGCGGTACTAGCACACCTGGTGCATTCCCCACGTACCATCTGCTTCTGAGAGGGCTGCTGCTAGATAAGCATTGCAAGCATGTGTCTTCTGCAAACTCCCTTCTACCCTGCTGCTCGCTGCTACTTACATGATGGAGAGGAAGGGGCATGGCAGGTCCAGCACAATGGTAGTGTTCGCCGGCCATCCAGCATTCATCAGCTCATTGTGCTTTGCCAACACCTTCTCCGCTGCTCTGTCCCATAAGTACCAGATGTGCATGCTCTGCAGATACGTGTCTGACAGACGCACCACCTGCTCTGGTTTGATCCCTGGCATCTTGTAATCTGGGAAGGCATCCTGGGGGTGCATGCAGTTTGGGAAGGTATCGTATGGCGCCGATTTATGGATAGTCATGCCTGCATGAAGAGGAAGAGGATGAAAATGAGCCTGCCAGTATCTTCATAACTGGTACACACGCGCGTAAGGAAAGTCGTAAGATGGACATGTAATTTTCTTGCTACATCACCATCGCCCTACATGCTGTCCCTGCTGCTGCTGCCTTTGGAATGCTGCTTCACACCATTGCATTGGCGGAGCTACCCCCTGGTTCCTTTATGACCAAATTCAGCATTATGCATGGTCGATATCGACATCTTAATGGACATGCAGAGGTGTGGAGCCAAAGGTATTCTATTGGACCCTATGGTCATCATACTCAATAAGATTTGCTGGCATGATGGCCGTAGCATCCAATGCATGCAGAGCAAGCGCGGCTGCTCGCACGTATTTCATTGCTGTACCCACGAGGAGCAGCTACTTTTGGGACTGACAAAGCTGTGCATGTGATCTATGCTGTAGCTGCAGTCTGCTGAGGATCCTCAGTCCAGCCTAGCGGGCATGCGCTCCTACCTTTTTTGGCATAGTGCTGCTGCAAAGCTTCAACATCTAGCAGAGCTCCAGTCTCTGTTGGTGTCCACTTGACTTCATTCTTCGTGAGGTCCATGCTGAAGTATTTGCTGAAAGATTCTCTGTAGACTGAGGGTGGCAGCATCACATCTGCTCCTAAGAAATCAGCCAGGACTAGGGCGTTCAGATGTGCATACATCTGATTAAACAGCCCTTGACAAGCTGTGTATCTAAGAAGGATGGGTATTCTTTGAAACGACCTGTGCTCGGCATAGCCCTTTTCAGTGTAGTGCCACACCGCTGCATCTCTTGTCCTGATATTGCCTGTCCGCAGATCAGGGTATCGAAGCAGGTAGGCCTTCCAATCAAAGTTGTTAGGCGCTGCTGCGTGGCCTTGGGGCCCCTCTGATGATGGGGAACGCATCAACGGGCCGCTGTCAGGCTGCAAACTGCTGCCATGCGTTGGACGCGAACTGCTGCTGCTTGGAGCGCCAGCGCCCGTGCTGCTGCCACTGCTGCTGCTGCTACTTCTATCCACGCTGCTGTGTATTAGGTGCGGCCCATGTGCTCTGTCCCATACAGATGCCAGGCCTGCGAGAGATAGACAGGACACTCGGTCATACGTCGTCAACTGTCGGTGAAGAAACCCAAAGCCCACTGTGAACGCCAGCAACGCTCAGAGGGTGTTAAATGGAGAGGATGCATATGTATCATCGCAGCAATCTCTGGCAATTTTCCATGCCTGCGACCGACAGCTGCGCGAAAGTAAGCACTGCAACCCCGGTAGCTCACCTCCTGTGCCACTAGTATACAAACCCCTCCTAGACAAGGCGCTCGCTGTACTCCTACTATTCTTCGCTGACAATACAGATAGCTTGGTTCCGTCTGCTCCGTCCAGCTGAGCTTGTGGCGATAAGCTTAACAAGTACGCAGTCATGGCACACCCGGAGGCAAACACCACGAAGTAAAAACTCAACACTCGCAGTCGATACCAGTAACTCAGGCTACTGACTTGGTGGTAGGAAGCCACCTTATAAGTTTTCATGCTAGGTATCCGCCTCATCTTCATATTGCCGCGATACTATGGCCTAATATACATCTTTCTGTTTGCCAGATTGCACGTCAGTCCAGGTGCATCTCAAGCAACCTGATAGAAACATACACAAGGTAGAGTACGTTTGCTGCAAAATTACTTGTCCACTCACCCAGCAAGGGAGCCCTAGGAGGAACAAGTTTCCGTTTTTGCCGCTCGAGTGCCTTGGTGTCACTTGTGCTGTCACTGGCAGGGTTTGGCAGCTAACGAGCTAACTGACAGCCACCCAATCCCATCATCAGGAGTGATTCTTGGACTGCAAGTCTCTTAAGGGAAAGGGGCGGACATTACCACAGCTTGATGTATGCGATCGAGTTAGTTTGAGTTGCCACCTGTTTTTGTTTCATGCTCCGGTTAGTGCTGAAACTGCTGAAGCCAGCGTTCAGCACATGATGGAGGGCTAGGGGCGCCTGCGATGCGTGATACAGCTTTATAGGGCATCTGGGGCTGCAATGCGTGAAATTGCACCGCTTTTGAGATGGCAAGTCCGACCACTGAGGAAGAGCACTACGACTGAGACTGAAAAGCTAGTCGACATCACAATCACTCAGGGGATAAACCACGTAGGGCTACTGTATAATAGATAATGTGAAACTGGGCATTCCAAATACACCACTCAAACCATCAACCAGGATTCACCAGCATGAGAACATACCTGACCACATTCTCAGCAGCAGCACATGACTGAAGCATGTCTACATTTGCTCTACATTCTGGCAGCAATCTGATCTACATCCTGATAGCAAAATGCTGAAGCGCCAGCCACATCCCTGTCAATGGAAAACACGTGATGTACAGCGCATCAGCAAGACAGTTCACCAACACTATCCACACATCTTTTCTCCCCACAAATCCCTTGTCCACTAACAAACATAAGCTTGCACACTCTGTAGACAAGACCACATCCACCCTGAACACAAGCTGGACTTCTCCTGCCAGAAAAGCAGTATCAGTAGCACAGCTGACCATAACAACATGCAAGATGAATGCCGTCAACAGCCCGCAACCTGCACAGTGATCAACTCTCAAATGACATGCAGTACATACATGGCACACACAGCAATACACCCTTCATGGGGTTGAACTCGTGTGCTTGGTCGGTCCAACCTAGCAGCCCTCTTGCGGTTGCTAGACGTGGCAATGTTCTGTTTCTCTGTTTGTACTACTGATCTCTTCAGAGTACAAGAGCTGACTCTGGCTTCTCTGCTGAAAGACCTCACAATGTGTGCCTGAGGGCAGCTCGACAGTTGCACCCTGCCCAGAACAATTGTGCTTTGTCCAGTCTCTGCTATTCTGTACCTGCCTGGGCTCTTTTTTCGCTGCACATGCCAAGACAGTCTAGCTGGCAAAACTACGGAATGTTCTGTGCATACCTGTACAAGGACTTCCATCCTGAATGCCCTGACCTCTTCTGCTCTTTACCCCTGCAAGTAACCTCATCCACATGTTACCACCCAGCATGTAAGTGACCCCTATGGCCTCATATTCACAGCAACACAGTAAGAGAAGAAAATAAAGCAACGCTCAAGGTGTGGCTACCGCAAGAGGCATACTCCTTGCAGGTGCTCCTACATCACGTGCAGTGGCACCACGTCACAGGCCAAGTAACTATTGGCATGGGCTACAATACCACCTTTGCATCCCAAAAGCTGCTGTATGAATCAACTCTCCCAACACAACAACAAACTGGTTGGAGTCCTGTGCCGCGTGCTCTAAAGCTGTGCAGTTATCTATCTCATACATAAGTATTTGATGCACCACCTGCTTTACAACTCCGTTTTTGCAGCAGACCCCTTTGCCCCCTTCCATCCTTGAGCTGCTAGACCCTCTCTGAAAGCTGTTAACACCAACTCCACAGCATCAGCACGTGCATTGTAGCCCATCAACCCAACACGCCACACCTTGCCTACAGAGGGGCCCAACCCCCCTGCAATCTCCACATTGAACTTCTCCATGGCAAAGGCAGACAGGGCGGGGCCATCCACCCCAGCTGGAATCTCGATGGTATTCACAGTGATTAACCTGCAGGATACACCACCACCACACCAGCAGTGTTATGGTGTATAAAAGGTGCATATCATCTCGTCATCTGTTTCTGTTGTGAGCACACTATACTCGCCTAGAAGTTAGCCACTTTTGTGTTGTGACCCCCTATGCCCACTCATTGTGAGAATTATGGGCCCCGTGTTGC
Organism: Pseudopediastrum boryanum; assembly: GCA_963556185.1. Classification (NCBI taxonomy): domain Eukaryota; kingdom Viridiplantae; phylum Chlorophyta; class Chlorophyceae; order Sphaeropleales; family Hydrodictyaceae; genus Pseudopediastrum; species Pseudopediastrum boryanum. Next base: position 4,547,801 of record OY744495.1, read on the forward strand.
ACCACAGGCAAATGCTATTCCCATCAAGCTTACCCCGCAGACTTGTCGTGATGCATGCAACCAGACAGAGGCTGGTTATTCATCATGCAGGAGATGATCCACCTACCTACCCTCTGGTGTTACAACTTTTACCATCATGCAAGGGACCAAAGCACATGCCTCGCGCCTGCATACCCTTCCCCCAAACCTCAGCATTGCCCCCCCCCCCCCCGCCCACCTGTCCTGCGGGTCCTTCACATAAGGCTCCAACCCCAGCGCCTCCAGCCCCGCCCACAGCTGCTGATGCACCTTCAAATGCCTCTCCCACATCACCTCCAGCCCCTCCTCCCCTACAATAGCCAGCGCCTCCCTCATAGCATAGAAGGTGCTGACTGGCCCAGTGTGGTGGTAGCTGCGCTTGCCAAACCAGCCCCAGTAGTCGCCTATGAGGTTCATGTCCAGGTTATAGGTGGCGGGCTTGGTCTTGCGGGACTTGAGCTTGGACATGGCACGCTCAGAGAGGAAGAAGGGAGCAGCACCTGCACAAGGGGTTGGCACAGGGTTGTGTGGGGATGGGAATGGGGATGGAACGAGGGTAGAACTCTGGGAAGGGGACGGAATTGGAATGAAGATGATATGAGATTGGGGATGGCAATGGGGGTGGAATGGGAATGGGGATGGAACGAGAATGAGAATAGGGATGGGCAGTTATTCATATAAGGATAGCATCATGTGTGGGCCTAGTAGGTTGCAAAGACAACGCTAGAAACCAATACGTGTAACTGCATCCAATGAGAATTACATGGCAAGGCTCTCTCGGCTGATGATAGGGACGCCTTCATAACATCAGTTGGGCACAATACAGCAGGATGCAGCAAGCGACCCACTAAGTGATCCGTTAAGGGTGGTGCTGGAAGCAAATAAACCTGTGAAAGGATGTGTACAGGCCAAAGGACATGACTTGCACTGCTTGAAGGTCCCCAGCTATACAGCTCAAACTGCCTCGAACAGAATCAATCAATCAAAACGCAAAACTAGCCATGCCAAAAGGTCACTCAAGGCTATGCCAAAAGGTCACTCAACACCAAGCAGCACACGCCCTCTGATGAACTGGAGTCACACAACCCCATGCCTTAACAGAGCCACAGCAGAAACCCACCTACACACTCATTACCATCATGACTGCCCAAATCATTGCGGCCACCATTCAAAGGAGCAAAAGCAGCTGAGATACCGGGGTACAAGCCCCCTGAGATACAGCCCTTACCCTACTCCTTTGCAACATAAGATATCCCCAATGCCACCCCCCTTAAAACCAGCCAATAAACCACTAATTCCACCCCCCCAGTCCCTGTGATCACCCACCTGGCGGCCCTGACAGACACTTCTGAGATCCTGAGTATATTGCATCAATGCCCCATTCATCAGCAAAGAGAGGCACACCACCCATTGCAGCCACACTGTCTACCACCAGCAGGGTGCCAGCCTCCTCACATGCCTGACCTAGACCATCTCCTAGCGCCTGGTGCGTACCTGTGGCCAGCATCAATCATTTGACATCATTGTTCAGCATCAATGAAGTTGAATGGAAAGTCAGCATTAATCACTTCAATGGCAGATCAGCATCAATCAGCCAATCACTCGACCAATCAATGCATCTGACCAGCATCAACCAATCAGGACGCAAGGCCGGCTATGCCATTGGCCGAAGAAACCCAGGCCATAGACAGAGAGCTCCTGATCCCTGTGACCAGCACGATAGCGGGAAAGCTCAGCAAGCTGCGCCTGAGCATGGACAACAGCCCTGCTGGCTGTTTGGAAGGGTTTACAGACTTACACACCATTCTGTACCTATTCTTGCAGAAGGTCAGAACACCTGAGACTTCCACGTTTGCTTCACTTGGGAGTGGGCAAGGACAACGCAGCAATCACGGTTTTATTTGTGGTCCAGCCAGCTGAGTTTTAGGTGACTGCTAGTGTTGCAGTATGGATGGTTGTCTACTGTTTATCCTGGCATTGTAGACAAGAAGGATGTCATGCAGAAACACAAGTGGAATAGCTCGACGTAAGAATCCTGCGATAGCACCGGGCAATGCAGCATAACAGCACAGGTTGTGCAGGCAGCAGCAGCACTCGGAATCCATCATGTGGTACACGTCTCATCGCTCTTGCTGGCGTCATTGCTGCAAGTTCCCCTAATAATTTTATCAATGTTCCACCGCCCTTATTTCATGCCATCATGCAGAAAACAGGGACTATGCCACTTCCGCTGTAACATGTTTGCCATCGTGATAATGACGTGTTCATGCTTTGGCTGCTATTGGAAGGCATCCCCTCTCGTTCCACCTTGCTATGTGTATGACAGCTTCCAAGAGTACGGGGTCTATGGCACTTCTGCTAGGCATACCTTGAAAAGCGTTGTTATTACTATTACTACCATTCGTGATATAGCAAAAAGTGCCAGCAGTACTGCCTCTCCAGCTCTCCTGTCCCCCTGCAGGCCCCCAGTACCTGTGCTGCTCTCCCCTTGCACCAGGAACAATATGGCTGGCTTATGTTCCTTCACAGCTGCCTTGAGCTCAGCAATGCTGAAAGTGCTGCCTGCCTCAGTCTTCAACTGGATGACCTCGCCTGCAGAACAAGGAATAATTTACCATGCATGAACAACAACAACAACAACAACAACAGACACGGTTCAAGGAGTGACAAGGACAAGAGGGCTGTAATACACAGCAGCAACGAAGAACAGCAAGGTATGTAGTGGTTAGCGGAGACAGGCGCAAAGTGAGGTACGATGCTTTTTTCGAGGGTTTGAGCAGACTCTTAGGCACTTGCATAACTCATACACAAGGACGACAGGGCATGGGACATACCATGCATCAGCCATAAAACAAAGCAGATATGACTGACAACACAGCCATCACTGTTGAGCAGAAAGTAGGAGCACGCTGAACAGGACATGGGGGCTTGGTGGCAGGGACAGATGTGGGGGGATGCTGTCAACAAGGATCAAGCAAGAGTGTCGTCTTAATTATAAGGCAGGAAGGTACATGTGTCAGGGGATACTGTGTGCTGTGGAGGGTACTGCCTGTGATGAGAGCAGTAGGTACATGCACGAGGTACATCACAGACACACTGCTGCACCAATGTTGCATGCTGTCTCAGGCATATGCCATACAGCAGTATTGGTAGAAACGGCAGATACTCAAGGGGTGGCTGCACACAAGGCAGCTAGCTCCAAAGGACCAAACACCATAAACAAGCAGGCATCTTCCGGTCCCTGCTGTTGCAACTCATGCTACTCCAAGACTCAGAGAAGCTGCTGACCATCTGCTCGTGTAACTAGCCATTAAGCTAACTACCTGAAGCTGCGTCAACCTTCAGCAGCATGATCTGCATAGGGTGTTAACAGGGCAGCAAGGCCTGCTGCTACCCATCCACCAGCAAATCAGGGATGGGGTTGGAGAGTGCCGGGGGGAAGGGTAAAGGGGATAGGTGGGTTTCAGGGTTAGTGGGGGCAAGGGTCTCCTGAATCTTGAGTGAATGCTGCAGGGCACCAGGGGCAGCTGCGGAGGTGTAGGGGGGGGGGGTAGGGAGGTTCAGCAGTTAGCCGGGGGGAGGGAGGGAGATCTTAGGTCCTGAATGCACACTGGGGACAGCTGTTGAGGTCGCACCTACCTCCGTATCTCTCAGCCAAATCTGACACGCGTTCCCCCCAGATTCCATTGACCCCCACAATGATCTTCTCCCCGGGTTCCAGCAGGTTGGCAATGGATGCCTCCATGCCTGCATGACCTGTACCGCTGACCATGAGGGTGTAAGGGGACTTGGTCTGGAACATGTACCGCAGACCCTCGGAGATCTCATCCATAATGTGCAGGAAGCTGAGGAAGGGGGGGGGGGGCAGGGGGGGGGGGGAAGGGGGGAGGGATTAGCTTAGCAGTGCTTATAAAACAATTACAAGCGGATACCCATAGATACTTTACTTTCCAAATCCCCTGGTCCATTGTCAACAATGCAGTACTCGTGAGCAAAGGAGGAGCTCAGCCCGATTGATATATGCGGGGAATCTTGTTGACGTCAATTCAAGAGAGACATGGAATCGGAACTCGCTGGTACGTGCTTTGCAGCTCGTAAGGGACCTCTCCCTGTCAATGAAATTGTAAGGCGATTCAACAGCACACTGCAGCTGCTGAGATGTTGTTGCAATTGCTGTGGCCATGGTGCCTAGCACCTTATAGTGCATCTTATAGTGCGATAGGCTTTTTCTCAAGTGCCCATGCCAAAGAATGCAGTCACTGGCAGATGATGCGCCACAGCATATTCTAATGGCTGAGGAAACATTAGAGAGGACATGTTGATGAAATTGTGCTTGGGTCATTCTGGTGCCAACGTTCTACCTGAGGGTTGGTTAGTGGCTGAGGACAGGACAGCTTGAGGTGAGGGGCCTCTGGCACTATGGCTGAAGCATACATGGGTATGTCTATGCAGCCCTCTTGCGGTCTGCCACGCCTTCAATTGTTACTTTGTTATGTACATTTTAAATCAAAGTTGTGGCTGCAGCAGCTGGTGCTGCTGTTGGTAGCCTGGTCAGGATAGACCTCCAACACCAATGAGGATAGAGGGAAGCCATGGAATAAAGCCAGTGAGAACACTACTGCGGGGCGATGATGAAGCACCAGGGGCCTCTGCTGCTGCTGATAGGTTTTCATCAGATAACAGTAGCGGCAACAAGCTGCAAGCCGAGGCAACTCACGGGGGGTGCATGTGTCCCAAAAGAGGCAGCGCTTGCGCTACTAGCACCCGTGGGTGGGCATTGGAAGGCCCAGGGCCCATCAGCAGCCGAGAGGGGACCTGCAGTGGCATGTAAGCTACGGGATCAGATGCCAGGGGTGGGACATTCCGAGACGGACGCGAAACCAGAGCCGGAACGCAGTCAACGAGACCTCGAAGCTATGGCAACTATTGGACTACATGTGTTTACGTGGGTAAAATTACCTTAATAGGTCCTTGCGGAGTGTTGGCATCTGCAGAGACAGCCGGTACAGCCTCCCCCTTTCGTCCAGCATGTTTCGACCCAGCTGCTGTAGAGCTGCTGGGCACTCCAGAGGTCTCTGCATTGGTGCCAGGCATTGGGAGAAAGTTTAATTTCGAAAGAGGATACGCGTCCGCGTCAGTAATCTGCACAGTCTGATGCAGGTTGGACCTTCACATGGCTGATGTACCTTGAATTGCAGTTGCAGCGATCAGCAGGAGTATAACCATGAGTACATGGTTATACAGTGACATCATGAGTCTGTTTCAGTGTCGCTTTCAGTTGACACGTCTGACTGGTGACCCTGCGCTGTCCACTCCTTGCAGGGCGCGACTGCTGCTTTTGCGAAGGAAGCCCGACCGTAATGCACTCAGTCAATGGGCCTGGTCCAGAGCGCAATGCAGCTCTCTCTTTTGGCATTTGAACATGCACATGGCACGCCGCACATGACCAGGACAAGCGGATCCGAGGCAAGCGTAAATCCGCTGTCCGGGTGTTACAGTTACGCTGGGTGACGCAGTCAAGCAGGGTTTCGCAGGAATAAGCTGATCGTCCTTTCACTGCTCAGAAGTCAAGCATGCGGATCATATTGCTCACTGGCAGGCCGGAAGGGCAAGCTTGCTTTGACCTGTGCCAAACGAGGGATCTGAGGGCCTTCCTAGGGGGCAGAATAATCATACCTACTGAGCACGCCCAGCCTGACACCCTCATACGAGCACCGCTTTTCTCACCTACTGCTCGGCGTTGTCCGCATCGATTCAAAAAGCAGCCGACCATCGTCTTTTGTGAACAACATGCAGTTGCTTGGAAGCAGTGGCACGGTACCATGTATAACTAGGAGACGGCCTTCTTCGCGGCTTCCTGCGCGAACAGTGGCAGTGGCACGGCGGAGGGTGGTGACGCAGGCTAAGTCTAGGGACGTTTCTGCGAAGGATGCTGTCTTGGCCGTTCCAACGTGGACTGGTGCGTTACGTAGCTGTCGTCCAACGCATGGGGAAGCAGAGCTTCTTACTTGACATTTAGAACAAAGGTGGCACTGCTGGAGCCAGATGCGAGCATTTTTGTTCACCCGCTGACAGCACATGTCATCGCCTTTCCGACAGGTTACGAAGACGAAGTCCTCCACTGCCCTGACTTGAAAGACAAGTTGGCACCAAAGTATGAAAGTTCTAAAGTGGCCCAACAGCTGCCTAGCACGCCGCCCTCTTGCCTCAAAGTAAAGTACTCGAGCTTTGTTTCCGCAGGCCAAGCCCATTTGTTACACACAACAACTTTGGAGGAGGGTTTGGTGAGTCCTGAGTGTGCTTGGGCACATCAAGAATGCAGCAGGAGCAGCAGCAGCATCCCATAAAGCAGGTCTAGAAACACGCGGCCAGAAAATGTGTACAGAGGTTAGCTGTGACTGAAATTACCTGAGTGCACCCACATTGCTATCTTGCGCGCAGATCATAGGTGCTTGTCGCTATGGCTAGAACACATGTCGGTAATGTTCAAGTAATCCATACAAGTGCCTGGATGTAATGCTTTCGAAAGAGGCCCCTGGGTCAAAGGCTTTGCCAGGCTTGCATAGCAAGGTTGAAAAGGATGAATAAATGCAAGAGCTAAATCCCAGTTTTGTGTTATGTTCCTGCTGCAGTGAGTGACTCCGACCGAGTGGCGTTAACATCCATGCGGTTTGCATCACCAGATTCAGCAGGTGAGCTCAAGCTTACGTTGCCATGATATTTGGCTGCATACCTTAAACCATACTGTCTAGCATACATCCCATACCTCATATAAGATGTATTGCTGCACAGTGTTCAAGCAGTGCAGCACCTGCCACATGACTCCAACCAGTTTGTGAGCGTGTTGGGAGGGAGAGACGAGACTGAGAGCTAAGATTATGAGGATGGAGATATGCAGACCGTTTTAATGCGGTGGTGCCTATGGATGCTTGCTATAGCATGTCATGAATGTGCTTCTACTGCTAACCATGTCCATGCAAATGCTACATGCTCTTGCAAACTGGTGGTGCTCCCGAAGGGAAAGGTACAGCAGCAGTACAGCAGGGTGGCACCAGCAGCAGTGCTCCTATGTTAACCTTCCGTGGCATGCCATAGCAAAAGTGCCATAGGCCCCGCACGTGAAGCGGGGTGGAACAGTTTGTGCAATTTCTTCTAGTAACTAGTTATTACATTTCATGATATGCCATAGCAAAAAGTGCCATAGGCCTCGCACCTCGAGCTGTCACAACAAACAGCGAGGTGGACTTCTTCTAGTAAGTAGTATTGGCTATCATGGCTATGAAGCTGTTGAAAAGTCCTTCCTTTCTTTGCCTTCTTTTTAGGTGCTGCTGCCAACTTCTATGGTCCTGAGGACTCCACCAATGGTCAGCCCATGAACTGGATGGAAGCTTCATTGGAGCAGCTCTCATCACCTCTACCACCATGGGCCATCAGAGCAGGTAGGTGGGGGGCTCCAAAGCCAATGTGCAATAAGGGAAGAAGGCTGTGTGAGTGGTGCCACCGGTCGAGCTGCACATCAGAATGGTGTCCATCTGGCTGGGGCATGGTGCAACAAGCCCTGGGCCATCAGAGCAGGTAGGTGGGGGGCTCCAAAACCAATGTGCAATAAGGGAAGAAGGCTGTGTGAGTGGTGCCACCGGTCGAGCTGCACATGAGAATGGTGTCCATCTGGCTGGGGCATGGTGCAACAAGCCCTGGGCTATCAGAGCAGGTAGGAGAGGTGGTGGTAGTACTGAAGGTTGTACAGGCAGAAAACAGGGGTGCAGGCTAGGCGACAAACGCAGGGTTCATGACAGGCTGGCACTTTGTAGTACTCTGCTGACAATGTTCTGACAGCTTTATACACTTGTAGTTACCACCCTATGAAGGTCAACCCCCACTGAAACTGCCTCCCATCGGCGCGACACTAGATTATTGTGGCTTGGAGGGATGCATGGTGGCCAGCATTGGCCGAGCCCCTTCATTGCTGTCCTGTTAATTCACTTCACAAAATGAGCCAGCTTGCCCAGTGCCCTTCCTCCACTCCTACTCTGAGCATTGCCTTTCAGGTTGTTGAACTTTTGATGTTTAATTGTCCGCCATAGCAAATGTGCCAAAGGCTCTGCACCGGAAGCCGTCACAAGGGCCAGAGGAGGCCAGAGGCAATCAGCAAGGGGGGATCATATGTGGTGATGACTGATGTGGACATCAGTGGTCTGTGCTGAATGTTGCTGCATGTTGGGTAGCAATGCTTGAGCTGAGATTGCACTTTTTGCAGGGAGTACAGAACAGCAGGTCACAGTCCATGCAAGAGTCCTTGTTTTTTGCATGCATTGGGCTGATCACCGCAAATCGTCACCCACCCTGCCTTGCTAACGCTCTGGTGTGGAAATGTCCACAGCAGGCTAGTGTGTCTGGTGCCCAGGCCCCTCCTTGCTCTGCATCAAGCACCACTATCATGGTGGAGTGTAAACCACCTTCTTCAGGGCGGAAGCGGGGCTAAACTACACACAAAAGTTGGTGTAGTGAGCTTGCATTGTAGTATGTGCTTTCTGGCATGCATGTGCACACTTCAGTAGCAGCAAAGCTAGCTGGGTAACAAAGGGTGGGGGACGGCAGTTCTCTTCTAATATAGGAAGGGTCTTTATAACTGAGATGCTCCACAGATGTCAAGGAGTGGGGACGGCAGCACTAGTGATTGAGGATAAGGAGAGTTTGTGATGTGGTGGTGGGGGGTGTTTAGTGGACAAAACAGAAAATAGAGACAGCAGACGTGATGTTGAGTTTCTTTGCTGTCTGGTTGTGCTCTATGCAGGTGCTCGTGAGATGATCTACCATGATCCTCTGCACACACAAGTTGCTATCGTCACGTGTGGGGGATTGTGCCCTGGACTGAATGATGTGGTGGCGGTGAGGGGGCCAGGGGGGGGGGAGGGGGTCGGAGGGGGAAGCATGACAGCAAGCAGCGGGAGCAGGGGGGGGCGGGTGTGCACTGGGGAGGCAGCAGCAGGAGCGGGTTGAAGAGGGGGTGGGCATGGGGGAAAGAAGGGGAGCAGCGGGAGCGGGGTGAAGGTGGGACAGCCAAGGGGAAAGAGCAGGGGGAACAGGGTCGTGGGGGGACCAATGGGGTGGGAGCGGGATCAAGGGGAGGGGCATGGTGGAGAGCAGTAAGAGCCGGTTGAAAGTGGGACGGGCATTGGGGGAAGAAGGGGAGTGGGGTAATGGGGAATGGATGCGGAAGGAGCGGAATGAAGGGGGGGCGGCCATGGGGGGAGAGGGGGGGCGGCACGGGGGAGAGCAGCGGGAGCAAGGTAACAGGGGTGTGTGTGGAGAAGAGCAGCGGGAGCGGGTTAAAAGGGAGGGGCCCTAGGGAGATCAGTGGGAGGGGGCGTAGGCAGAGGGGGGGACCATGAGGGCAGAGCAGGGGAAGGGGGCGTAAAGAGGGGGGAGGGGGAGCGTGGGGGGAGGGGGCTCGAGGGCCAGGGGGAGGGTGAAGGAATTCAGTCATTCAGTGGGTGTGAAGAGGTGTGCAGAGAGAGGTGAAGGGGAGGGGGAACTGGGGCTTGGCTGGGGGAAGGGAGGGATGGCAGAAGGGAAGGAAGAGCAGGGAACAGTACAGTAACTGTGCTGCCATAAGCTTATCACAAGCAGGGAAAATGTCCTTGATTTCAGTAGGGGGGAGCATGGCATGTGTTTGGTAAGAGCTTGAGGTGCAGGCCTATGGGCATTTCTGGTGGTGGGGGTTGGGAGGTGGGGCAAGGAGACTGGCAGGTGCATTTTACCATTGTGGTAGCTTATCCCCCCCTATCACCCCCTATGACCCTTATTCCCCGATCACCCAAATACGAGGAGCCTCGTAGACTACAGCTTGTAAGGCCACGTCCGCCTGCTATTGTTTGCTCAAACATGTCTTGTGTCAACTCTCCTGCTTAATGCTAAAGCTCACGACCATAAACCCTACCCCAAAATCCCACCAGCCCTAAACCCCAGGATTTTTGTTGTGGTGTTGCAGGGTCTTGTCAACAAGCTTACAGATTATGGAATCCCTGAGGGCAACATCCTGGGTATTCGGTATGGGTTCAGAGGCTTCTATGATCGTCACATTAAGCCCATGGTGTTGACCAAGCAAAATGTGGATGGCATTCAGCTGCAGGGGGGAACCATCCTGGGGACCAGCAGGGGTGGATCCAACATAAAGTGAGTGGGATTGGAAAGGGGGTTGCTAGTTACAGGCACAGGGGGGGCTAGGGGGTGCAAGGAGGGGGGGGATTCTGGGGGCCAGCAGGGGTGGATTTAACATAAATTGGGTCTGATTGAAAAGGGGGTTACCAGTGACAGGCATAGGGGGGGAGGGGGGGGGAGAGCTAGCGGTGCCAAGGGGGGTGTGGGGGGGGATTCTGGGGACCAGCAGGGATGGCTAACAGGAAGTATGCTAGGAGTTAAAGAGTCTGTCAATGGCAGTACAAGCTTCGGAAAGAACGAGAAGGGTTGCAATATGTTAGTGGGGCAGGCTAGAAAGTATCAAGCTTGTCTTACGCTGAGCAGGAATTGAGCGTCTTGGCTGCACTTGGCCATCAACAGATCCCAAATGCGACAGGGCATTGTTAACATGATGCCAGGTAGGTGAAATAACAACTTTATGTATATCACACATTGTGAAGTATGTGTCTTCTCAATTATTTGTACGGTAATGTTTCATTGATAGTGTGTATTGTCACGTCAATACTGTGTATTGTCTTGTCAATAGTTTGTACGGTAATGTTTTATCAAAAGCGTGTATTGTCATGTCAATACTATGTGGATTGTGTTTTGCTGCTGCAGGGAGATTGTGAAGCGTCTAGACATGTGGGGCATTGACATGCTGTTCGTGGTTGGTGGCAACGGAGGCAATGCAGGAGCTAATGCCATCCAGGCGAAATGTGCTGAGGCAGGTGTCATATGTAAC